>CAUJRU010000252.1:0-600000 GCA_963277665.1 Viscum album
AGGGTGTATTTTCTTTTAGGGAACTAGTAGAGGATTGATTCCAGCCCTCACAGAATATGTAGTGACTCTAGAATTCCACACCCTAGCCCAACCACCTCAAATGTAGCCCAAAATATCCCCTTACCCCGTCCGGACCAGCCCTGCATGGGGTGTACTTCTTTCAGAGAACTACGCAAGGCTTGATTCCTGCCCTCACGGGATACGTAGTGACGCCAGGGTTCCCCATCATGGCCTAGCCATTCAAAAAAAATTCTCTCTTTCCCCGTGTACGGACCAGACATGCACGAGGTGTATTCTTCGTCCTCACCACACGATGTTAAACTGCATGAACTTCAAGAACTATGTGAGGCATGACTCCTTCCCTCACAGGATATGTAGTGACTCTAGGGTCCATCTCCCTGGCTCAGCTGTCCCCAAATGAAAGTGAAAAATTCCCTTTTCCCCCATGAATGGACTAACCTTGTGCGAGGTATACCTCCTTCGGGGAACTACGTGTGGCTTGATCCCTTCCCTTAGATGATGCGTAGTGAGGTGAGGGTTTCCTATCTTGGCCCAGCCATTCCCGAATGAAGATTAAAAAAAATCCCTCTCCCCCCGAGTATGGACCATATCTACATGGGGTGTATTCTTCATCCTCACCGCATGACGATAAAACAGCTCGGACGTCATCCTCACCCCACAACGTTAAAACTGCACGGACATAGTCCTCACCGCATGAAGTTAAAAATGCACAGACTTCATCCTCATCTCATGACGTTAAAACTACACAAACTTCATCAAGACCCACCCAAGATATATGGACAAACAAGGTGGAAATACTCCTTGAGTATTTGGATGCATCCTATTTATACATCAGACTCCACGAACCAGATAATTATGGATCTTAATAACCATTCACGGTCATTGGAAGTGGAAAGTTATCACCCCAGGGAAACCGTTGCATGCCTTTGCATACCATGCCCTCAGCAGCTCTGCATATTGATAGCCCCTAGCCCATCTACAAAAGGCAATATTTCCTCAGGTGTTACTCTTCCTAGCACTTTATTCTTACCGGCCTTAGTGCCCCCATATCATATCTCCAGATCCATAAATTTGTGGGACAGTGTTTTACATGTTCATCCCCCTTTTCACATCCAAATGTTGTCAGGGTATCCCTACCTAGTTAGCCTATGTATTCGCACATGGTTCACATGACGACCTGCATCTACGAAAATCAAGCCAGGTCTAGGCTAATTTGAATCAATGGACAATTGCAGTGAAGATGTTTCTTGTATTCTCGGACACCATTATCCCCACATGTCAAACTCTATACGGTGAGAAATCTCGGATTTTGATAATCATTCATGGCCATCTGAAGTGGAATTTCATTGAACCGGGGACACATTTGCATGACTATCCAAACCATGCCCTCAGTGGCTCTGCATATTGATAGCCCCTGGCCCATCTATCAAAGGAAATATTTCCTCGGGCGGTACTCTTCCTAGCTCCGTACGCTTACCAGCCTCAGATCCCCCACACCACATCTCATGATCCGAGAAACCTCAGAGTTACAGTTTACAACCTCTATCCCCCACCCGGTTTAGAGTATATCTGAGCATGGTAACTTAGTTATCCTTCGAGTGACTGTAGAAATAGTCACCCAATGGTCTGATCCCTATGACCGCTAAACTAGGAGTACTTCATCCTTACCACACCACGTTAAAACTGCATGGACTTCGTCCTCACCGCACGACGTTAAAACTTCACGGACATCGTCCACACCGTATAACATTAAAACTACATGGACTTCCTCCTCACCGTATGATGTTAAAATTTCACGGACTTCATCGCGACCCACCCAAGATATATGGAGAAACGGGATAGAAATACTCCTTGAGAATTTCGATGCATCCTTTCCATAAATCAGACTCCATGACTCGGATAATTATGGATATTTATTTCCATTCACGGCCATCGGAAGTGGATAGTTATCAACCCATGGACACCTTTTCATGACTAAGAATAACAAACCCTTAGTGGATCTGCATACTGATATCCCCTGGACCATCTACCAAAGTCACGATTTCCTCAGTCGATACTCTTCCTAGCTCAGTATGCTTACCGACCTTAGAGCCCCCATATCATATCTCCCGATCTAGAAATTTATGGGGCATTGGTTTACTAGTTCTTCCGCCTTTTTACATCCAAACATTTCCAATGCATCCCTACCCGGTTAGCCTATATATCCGCCTAGGGTTCACATGACGACCTGCATCTACAAACATCAAACCGGGGCAAGGCTACTTTGACTCGACGGACAATTGCAGTGAAGATGTTTCTTGTTTTATCAGACACCATTATGCCTCCATGCCGAACTCTGTACTTTGAGAAATCTCTGATTTTTATAATCATTCATGGCCATCGTAAGTGGAAAGTCATCGACATGAGAAAACCTTTTCATGTATATGCATAACATGCCCTCAGCGGCTCTGCATACAGATAGTCCCTGGCCCGTCTAACAAAGGAATGACTTCCTCAGGTTGTAATCTTCCTAGATCTATATGCTTACTTGCCTCAGAGCCCCCACACCACATCTCATGATCAGGGAAGCCTCATAGTTACAGTTTACAACCTCCATCCACCACCCTGTTCAGAGTAAATTAGAGCCTGGTAACTCAGTTATCCTTCGAGTGACTATAGAAATAGTCACCCAATCGTCCGAGCTCTATGATTGCTAAACTAGGAGTACTAAATCCTTACCTCACAATGTTAAAACAAGTCAGACGTCATCCTCACCGCACGACGTTAAAACATCATGGACTTCGTCCTCGCCGCATGACGTTAAAACTGCATGGACTTCATCCTCACTGCACGATGTTGAAACTGCATAGACTTCGTCACAAACCACCCAATATATATGGAGAAATGAGATGGAAATACTCCTTTCACATTTGGATGCATCCTCTCCATATATCAGACTTCACGACGGGATAATTAGGGATCTTCATAACCATTCACAGCCATTAGAAGTGGAATGTTATAAACCCGGGGACACCTTTGCATGACTATTCATACCATGCCCTCAGCGGCTCTGCATATTGATAGCCCATGGATCATCTATCAAAGGAAAGATTTCCTCAGGCGATACTCTTCCTAGCTCTGTACTCTTACCGGCCTCAGAGCCCCTATATCATATCTCTAGATCTAGAAATTTATGGGGAAGTGGTTTCCAAGTTCGTCCCCCTTTCACATCCAATCATTGCCAGGGTATCCCTACCCAGTTAGCCTGTGTATCTGCCCATGGATTACATGACGACCTATATATACGAACATCAAGCCCGAGCTAGGCTACTTTGACTCAACGGACAATTGCAGTGAAGATGTTTCTTGTATGCTCAGACACCATTATCCCCGCATGTCGAACTCTGTACTATGAGAACTCTCGGATTTTTATAATCATTCATGGACATCAGATGTGTAAATTTATCGACCCTAGGAACCCATTTCATGACTATTCATACCATTCCCTCAGCGGTACTGCATATTGATATCCCTTGGCCCATCTACGAAATGAAATATTTCCTCGGGCATTACTCTTCCAAGCATTGTACGCTTACTAGACTCAGAGTCCCCAAACCACATCTCCTGATCTGGGAAACCATAGAGTTACAGTTTACAACCTCAATCCCTACCATGTTCAGAGTATATCAAAGCATGGTAACTCTGTTATCCTTTGAGTGACTGCTGCAATAGTCACCCAATGGTCCGAGCTCTATTACCGATAAACTAGGAGTACATCGTCCTTACTACATGACGGTGAACTGTATGGAGTGAAGCTACACCCCCACGCGAAAGATAAATCAGAGGAGGGAGCTCTCTAAGCATTAACAACTACCAGGGATGATTACGCCCGACATTTCCAGATATTTTCTTACCAAATGAAAGACTTTATGGCCCAGATAATCGTGGAGCCTTATAACCATTCACAGCCATAGGAAGTGGAATGTTATCTGTAACACCCCAAGATTTCATAGTGTGTTATTTCTTTAAAATAATACAATAACATGAACTACACGCAACACCGAGTTCAATCACACCACGACTTACCGAAAAAGCCATTCAAAAGAGGTTATGAATAGTATTAACTAAATTTTAAACTTTATATAATCCTTATAATTTTAGAATCCATATTATGAGTTTCTTAGACATAATGTAAGAACAAATTCATTTTCAGTATTGCACTCTTACCAACTTTTAATAGTGAACCCATTTTAAATAAAATATTTAAAACTTTTTGAGTAAAGGGGGACATAAAAAAATTTAAAATGAAACATCCCAAGCTTCCACGGTACGCTTTCCTTTGAATAATACAGTAGTGTGTGTTGTACGCAACTTCGAGTTCTAACACACACCACAACCAATCAAACTAGCCGTTATGAATAGTAATATCTAATTTTAGAAATTATATATATTTTATATTTCAAAATGGACTTCATTTTTGGATTCGGAATATCGAAATTAGCCTAAGGTGAAATTTTTGTACATTTCGGATAACTTTCATATTTTGATGAATAGTGAAAATTACGAAATTTTAATTAAAAACAAATTTTTTAATCAAAATAATTAATAGTAATAAATTATGAATTTGAGTGGTTTTAAAGTATATTTAGAATATATTTTTACTATTTAATATAATTTTGGTCATTGGACATAATTTTACAATTAAACCGAACATAAACAAGTGTCAATCTTTTGATAGTTATTATCTCTTAAAAACACGCTTTTTGTTTTGACAGCGGGAATTAATTTTAAATTAATTTCTGTCACTTCTGTGTTCTGAATTTAGAAAAATGCATTCCATATTTGGAATCAGGATTTTCAAATTGTGTAAATAGGTAACTTTTATTTTTATACATTTTGAATAATTACTGCGGTAAATATTTTATTTACCATGGTTAAGGGTAAATCCGGTAAATAAGGGTTAAAAATTAATATTATAATAATACTAAATTACCGAAAAACGTGTCCTAGACTTATTGGTTGATACATGTTCGACCATAGGCATCTTTGGGTCGATTTTGGGACCCCATGGTGCCACTTGTAGGTGATAGGGACACTTTATTTTAATTAAGTTAAAATGAATACAAAAATGACACAAGCATATATCTTTTAGAAAAACAATTTTTACCTAGGGTTATATATGTTGGATTTTAGATTATAAATATTAATTAGAAAGATAAAAGGATTTCATACATAGTGATATTTTATTTATAATTTTTAGACATTAAATAATTTAATTTATTTGTGACACAATAATGATGAATTAATTACTATAATAGTAAAAAATTAAAATAATTGATATTATAAATACCCAAATAAATAAAATATGAAACTTTTAATGAATTAAACTAATTTTCTAGGATAATATGATATATTAGGATTGATTTAATTGACTTTTTTCGAAGTAATCAATCTGTTATGAGTTTCACAAAAATCAACTATTGAATAGTGTCAAAATTGACATAAAAGAGTTCTTAAAACAAATATTATATTATTAATTGATATTAAATTCCTAAAATTATAAGGTTCGGCCAAGAGACTTATATCATGATAGGTTCATCATTAATGGACCACTTGGGGGTCGCAGTGATGTATATAGTAAGTTTATTAACCATATTATATAAAAATACAAAGAGACATTGTAAAAGTGAAACTAATTAACTTAGAGTTAATACATAAAGATAAGGTTAATATAAGTACCCAAACCTGTATAACTTATATTGGTTGAGTTGTATTCGACCCATCCCCACCTTAAAATTTAAATAATCAACTTTGGAGCCATTAGAAACCGAATAAGAATTTATTATAAACTAATATTTCTAGCTTTTCCAAAGGTTCCCCTCACCCCTCTTATAAAAGGGCACTCCTCCTTCTCTTTTCATCCCACCTTAAAAGCCTTTTGGTTCGGCCAACCTCTGCCCAAATACTCTCCCAACATCCCTAACTACAACCTAGAGGCCTTAGTTTGATCAGAAAGCCAACATAAGGAGCCCTTTTGATCAAATCAAAAGGAAGAAACCGAAGAAGAGGTAATGATTTCACCACCCTTTTCCAAGTTCCTTCTTCATCCACTTCTTCTTACTTTGTTGTTAGCATTCTAAAATAAAAACTCCAGTATCATATATATACTGTGATGTTATTATAAATATGGTACAACCATATTCAGTATTCTATCCACCCTTTGAATAAAATGTCACCATACGTGCGTACGTACGGCTTACCGTCTCCACGTCGTGGTTTAATTGTTATTCAATATATTATTATTTGGATGGGTATAATAATGATGTGTAACTCATGTAAATAATAAATATAACATGTTAGTGATTCTGTATTTATGATATACCATCCATTTATATATTATTTTAATATCAAAAGAATGATATTGTCGCTCGTGCGTACGTACGGACTACCGTCTCCACGAACGCGATGAGATTCATTCTCCATCATATCCATTCATGTATAATTATCATTTTCTGTTTAAAAATGATGTTTAAGGACTTGATATCATTCTGGATATGAATAATATACATCCTATCCATTAAAAACATGGCTTACGTAATAAAACATATAAAAGCAAACGAGTAAGTTAACACCCGAAACAACGATAATACTAAGAGATTATTAACAAAGCAAAGTTAAAAGATCATATATGATATCATATTAATATATCCGATTCTTGTATAATTTAATAACAATTATTTCAATATTATACAAAAGTTTAACCTACCCCAACCAAGTAAAAGTACAAGGTAAGGGATTTTCTTATCTCACTTTCAATTCCGTGAGATTTCCATTGTTCCCCACTAAATTATTGAAAGTGGTGTATTGTGTATTACCATTTGATATATATTATCATGATTCTCTTTATATTCATGTTATTCTGTAAATCCTTTGGTGGTTATTAACTTTTGGCCATACGACTCAGTTGATTAACATGGTAAGGGGTTTTCATCTCACTCCTTATTTCTATGAGATTCATGCCATATTGCCACCATCACCTTTTGTGTGGTGTATGTACTGCCCATAATTATATTCTTTTTGTAATACACTCTAATTTATGTGTATTTACATATTCATTATATGATACCTTTTTCATGGGTTGTATGTTTCATAAGTTACCAAATTGGTAAGGGTTATTTTACAATCTCTTCATTATACGAGGTTGTTTATACGTAATAATCTACTGGGATCTCTTTATCATCCACATCCATGTTTCTTACTAATGTATTTCAAAACATTTTTACTATTTACAAGAATATGGTTTAAATTCATTTATACCCTTATGTGTTTCGAAAGAAATCTTCCCGTCGTTTTCCAAACAAGGCACTTTTAACCTTTTCGACAAATTTAAGGTAAGAATGTTTTTTTTAACTTATACGGTGGGTGCGGCTATTTACCGCCGTTATAAAATCGTCCATCCTTCACATACAAGCTTATAAGAATATTTTCAAATTGAATGTATTATTTTATAATTATGTTACTTTTAAAATGATTTAAAAAAAGAGATATTTCTCTAAAATAGTTTTGAATTCATCTATGTCAACATCTTTTGATGGATTTTAAGCTTATTTGAAGTTGATTTATTCTGATACAAAACATCCCTATTTTATTGAAGGTTTTGTGATATTTTTGACTGTGGATAAGTTATTATTATGTCACTCATGGTTTTTGTTTAAAGTATTGACATTTTATAAGTTATTTTTAATCCAAATGTTTATGTTATATTTCAACCTTTCATTCAGATGAATGTGTTAGACAAGTATGTTCCGGGTTGGGGACCGGTAAAAGTAAGCCCTCCGGTTTGGTCTCCGGTTATTAGAGGAACTCTGGTTTGTTCTCCGGTTATTAGAGGAACTCCGGTTTGGTCTCTGGTTATTAGAAGGACTCCGGGTTGGTGTCCGGTTATTAGAGGCACTCCGGGTTGGTGTCCGGTTATTAGAGGCACTCCGGGTTGGGTTCCGGTTACAGTTAGCCCCAAGGTCTTGGGATGAGGCCTTGACAAAGAAATTAAAGTTCAGCATTATGCATTCCATCAATATGAAAGTGGTTATTGATTTTGCATGTGATTATTCGATTAGTAGAATAACCATGTGAATAAGTAAATGGAATTATTTCATTTGATTTATGCCATACTATGTTGAAAGTTCAAGTTTGAAAGGCTTTTGTTTTAGTAATTCATTGCCTTAAATGTTTATTCTTATTTTTGAATGTTCCGATATATTGTTATCCTTACTGGGCATTTGAGATCACCCCTTTTCTATGTTTTATTTTTCCCAGGATGTGAAGAAGTAAGTTATGAATGACCTGCAGGGATATTATGATGGGATATTAGTGTGGACTGTGGAGACATTATGTTGTTGTAGTAGTTTTTCATTTTATGATGTAATGTAAAACTTATGAATATATCTAGTGTTTCCAAGGCTATTAAACCAATCGGTCTTTCGAGATTTGATCTTTCTTGTGATCATGCCAATGTTATGTAATAATGCACCGACTCTGGGTAACTAGGGTCGGGGCATTACAATTGGTATCAGAGGAAGTTCAGTACAAACCTTGGAAGCTAGATTTAGATAAACTCTGATTAGAGCACGTATACCTAAGATGAATTTTGAGGATTAGTATAGAAGAACTTCCTAGAATTTTGGTATTGTAATGATTTTGTGAGTTTTCCGAGCAATACATCCCTATCTGAATACGAGCAGGTAGAGGCGGCTCTGGCACAGATGTACCTACGGGTAAAACCCGAAAACACCGCTTTGAGCTAGACTCGAACGGGAACTGGTGCACGAAAACGGGCCTTGCTGCACTCTTGGTTACGACACTCCTGGGGGATATTCTTAGGATAACTCTCATTTTCTTTACAAATTATTATAAAGGGTTTATGAGTATATACTTCCTCAAAGGAGACATTTTTATGATTATGGATTATATCCATAAAATATTTAATTTATGTTATGTGTTTTAAAAGTTTGGGATTAGGTATTGTTATTCATAAACTAATCTAGTGTATGCCAATGTTTAGAAATGGAGCCTAGTAGAAGGAATGAGAACTCCAGCAATGCACATGATACAAAGAGAAAGAATGATCATATATTTTATGGTCTTAAGCCAGAATTTACAAGAGAAATAGTCTCGCATGTATTATCATCATATGAAGAAATAATATCATGTGTTGATAAGATATGTAAAGAGGTTACTGAGTCCTATGGCTTTAAAGGGAAGCAAGAGAAGAAAAGGGTGGAAGAGAGAAAGATGGATAAAGGGAAGAGGAAAAAGTAGAATTTTCCCATATGTGGTAACTGTGGAAAGAAACACCCTGGAACTTGCCTGAAAGGAATGGGAGTTTGTTATAAGTGTAGAGGAAAAGGGCACAAAGTACGTGACTTCAAGGTTAAGAAAATGGTTGCAAATGTACAATGCTTCATTTGCAAGGAGTTTAGACACTATGCGAACCTATGTCACAGTCATCAGAATATGCCGCAAATGATGTTATTGGATAATAATCAAGTTATGATACTACCACAGATGAAGAGGAATGATTAGAGTTCTTATGTTGATTATGTCAATTGAGTGTTGTATCAACAATGTACTTGTTATAATAAATATGGAGTATATAAGGATTGTACTGCAGTACTATTTCATTAAGGACTTGAGATTGTGTGGAACAAATAAAGGTGACACAACAGCAGGATAAATTTTTGGAAAATATATGGTTGAGAGAATGATAAACCATAATATAGTTCTGATACCGAGTTAGTGATTTTGGAATAATACATGATTGTTTTGGATAAATTATATTGGATATTCTTGACTACCTTGGAACTGATTAATGGTCTGTATATTCCATTATTGTTGGGGTTTAAAACATTTTTGGATTGATGAGGTATATCCAGCATTCTATATGGAATAAGGGAGCATGAATGTAATCAGTAAGGAATATGATAATTCAGGATGTTTCAGTGTATTAAAAGAATACATGATGAAGGTATTCATATTCTATTACATGGTAAAAAGGATCTACATTATGTTTAACTTCCTTATAAATGTTGGACTGTGAGTTTGGTCAGAAATATTTTGGATAAATTATAGTTTGAGATTAATTTTGGATTTCCCTAAAAGGACAACCCAGAGGTCGGGCGGCAACCCGTCGCGTCCGGCAAGGCCGCAAGACTTGAACACACAACCGAAGGGCGAAAAGGGTGTATCACCTACCACTGGCCCAAGAGATGTCCTGGATTATATAATGTAGTTTTTTTTAAAAGATCAGGTAGATGAATTATAAATTCGTTTATTTTGGAACCCTGTACGAATAGTATAAATAGAATTTTTTTTACGAGTGAAAGATGAGTTTGTGGTAGAAATTTATTAATGGACAAAACTCTAATTATAAAGTAAGTATATCTCCTTATGATCTTATCCAATCTCATAAATAAATTCCTCAACATTAAGAAAAGGAAATTAGAACAAAAATGTTGTCCTAGATGGTACCTTAAATCATCACTAATTTATGGCTTTGGGATTGTTGGCCTTTTCATAGCCATGTTCTCTACCACTCTACATCAGATAATTGATGGTTAGATTTCTCTTCCATATCCATATTTTCCTACATGGAACCGTAGTATGTGTTATTTTCGGTAATCTTCATACTTTCCACTATTTATTTTAAATAGAGGCCTCATTAATTCATTTTTCGATGTGGGATTTCAACTAAGATATTTTGAAATGTCAAAAATGTGTTATCCTAATACCCTATGTTTTGTAGAACCGATGGTATTTCAAATCATCATAGATTGATGAGTTTAAGGACCTCAATTTTATACATGTTTGTGATTGATGACCTCAAACATTACCTATAAATATTTACGTTTTCCTCCAATTATATGTCTCTAATTGCCCCCAATGTTCTCCTAATCGAGATCATAATTTGGTGGTGACCCTTTCATTTCTCTTTTCCTCATATTAAGACTAAATTTTAGTAACCCAATTTCCGATGTGGGTTTTCCCACAAAGATATTTTTTATTTTCAACCTTTTATTTTTGAAGAACAATTTCAAATTGCGAGAACGCAATTTATTGAAGGACGGGAGAATGTAACACCCCAAGATTTCATAGTGTGTTATTTCTTTAAAATAATACAATAACTTGAACTACACGCAACACCGAGTTCATGAACACCATGACTTACCAAACAAGCCATTCAAAAGAGGTTATGAATAGTATTAACTATATTTTAAACTTTATATAATCCTTATAATTTTAGAATCCATATTATGAGTTTCTTAGACATAATGTAAGAACAAATTCATTTTCAGTATTGCACTCTTACCAACTTTTAATAGTGAACCCATTTTAAATACAATATTTTAAACTTTTTGAGTAAAGGGGGACATCAAAAAATTTAAAATGAAACATCCCAAGCTTCCACGGTACGCTTTCCTTTGAATAATACAGTAGTGTGTGTTGTACGCAACTTCGAGTTCTAACACACACCACAACCAATCAAACTAGCCGTTATGAATAGTAATACCTAATTTTTGAAATTATATATATTATATATTTCAAAATGGACTTCATTTTTGGATTTGGAATATCGAAATTAGCGTAAGGTGAAATTTTGGTACATTTCGGATAACTTTCATATTTTGATGAATAGTGAAAATTTCTAAATTTTAATTAAAAACAAATTTTTTAATCAAAATAATTAATAGTGATAAATTATGAATTTGAGTGGTTTTAAAGTATATTTAGAAGATATTTTTACCATTTAATATAATTTTGGTCATTGGACATAATTTTACAATTAATCCGAACATAAACAAGTGTCAATCTTTTGATAGTTATTATCTCTTAAAAACACGCTTTTTGTTTTGACAACGGGAATTAATTTTAAATTAATTTCTGCCACTTCTGTGTTTTGAATTTAAAAAAATGTATTACATATTTGGAATCAGGATTTTCAAATTGTGTAAATAGGTAACTTTTATTTTTAGACATTTTGAATAATTACTGCGGTAAATATTTTATTTACCATGGTTAAGGGTAAATCCAGTAAATAAGGGTTAAAAAGTAATATTATAATAATACTAAATTACACAAAAACGTGTCCTAGCCTTATTTGCTGATACATGTTCGACCATAGGCATCTTTGGGTCGATTTTGGGACCCCATGGTGCCACTTGTAGGTGATAGGGACACTTTATTTTAATTAAGTTAAAATGAATACAAAAATGACACAAGCATATATCTTTTAGAAACACAATTTTTACATAGGGTTATATATGTTGGATTTTAGATTATAAATATTCATTCGAAAGATAAAAAGATTTCCTACATAGTGATATTTTATTTATAATTTTTAGACATTAAATAATTTAATTTATTTGTGACACAATGATGATGAATTAATTACTATAATAGTAAAAAATTAAAATAATTGATATTATAAATACCCAAATAAATAAAATATGAAACTTTTAATGAATTAAACTACTTTTCTAGGATCATATGATATATTAGGATTGATTTAATTGACCTTTTTAGAATTAATCAATCTGTTATGAGTTTCACAAAAATCAACTATTGAATAGTGTCAAAATTGACATAAAAAAGTTCTTAAAACAAATGTTATATTATTAATTGATATTAAATTCCTAAAAATCTAAGGGTCGGCCAAGAGACTTATATCATGATAGGTTCATCATTAATGGACCACTTGGGGGTCTCTATGATGTATATAGTATGTTTATTAACCATATTATATAAAAATACAAAGAGACATTGTAAAAGTGAAACTAATTAACTTAGAGTTAATACTTAAAGATAAGGTTAATATAAGTACCCAAACCT
The DNA here is from genome assembly GCA_963277665.1 of Viscum album. Lineage (NCBI taxonomy): Eukaryota > Viridiplantae > Streptophyta > Magnoliopsida > Santalales > Viscaceae > Viscum > Viscum album. Next base: position 12,886 of record CAUJRU010000252.1, read on the forward strand.
ATCTAAATTCTATTGGTTGATTTTTATTCGACCCATAACCACTTTAACATTTAAATAATCAACTTTTGAGCCTTTATAAACCGAATAAGAATTTTTTATAAACTAATATTTCTAGCTTTTCCAAATGTGCCCCTCACCCCTCTTATAAAAGGGCACTCCCCCTTCTCTTTTCTTCACACCTTAAAAGCCTTTTTGTTCAGCCAAACTCTGCCCAAATACTCTCCCAACTTCCCTAACTACAACCTAGAGGACTTAGTTTGATCAGAAAGCCAACATAAGGAGCCCTTTTGATCAAATCAAAAGGATGAAACCGAAGAAGATGTAATGATTTCACCACCCTTTTCCAAGTTCCATCTTCTTCCACTTCTTCTTACTTTGTTGTTACCATTATAAAATAATAAATCCAGTATCATATATATACTGTGATGTTATTACAAATATGGTACAACCATATTCAGTATTCTATCCACCCTTTGAATAACATGTCACCATACGTGCGTACGTACGGCTTACCGTCTCCACGTCGTGGTGTAATTGTTATTCAATATATTATTATTTGGATGGGTATAATAATGATGTGTAACTCATGTAAATAATAAATATAACATGTTATTGATTCTGTATATATGATATACCATCCATTTATATATTATTTTAATATCAAAAGAATGATATTGTCGCTCGTGCGTACGTACGGACTACCGTCTCCACGAACGCGATGAGATTCATTCTCCATCATATCCATTCAAGAATAATTATCATTTTCTGATTTAAAAATTATGTTTAAGGACTTGATATCATTATGGATATGAATAATATACAACCTATCCATTACAAACATGGATTACGTAATAAAACGTATAAAATAAAACGAGTAAGTTAACACCCGAAAAAATGATAATATTAAGACATTAATAACAAAGCAAAGTTAAAAGATCATATATGATATCATATTAATATATATGATTCTTGTATAATTTAATAACAATTATTTCAATATTATACAGGAGTTTAACCTACCCCAACCATGTAAAAGTACAAGGTAATGGATTTTCTTATCTCACTTTCAATTCCGTGAGATTTCCATTGTTCGCCACTAAATTATTGAAAGTGGTGTATTGTGTACTACCATTTGATATATATTATCATGATTCTCTTTATATTCATGTTATTCTGTAAATACATTGGTGGTTATTGACTTTTGGCCATACGACTCAGTTGATTAATGTGGTAAGGGGTTTTCATCTCACTCCTTATTTCCGTGAAATTCATGCCATATTGCCACCATCACCTTTTGTGTGGTGTGTGTACTGCCCATAATTATATTCTTTGTGTAATACACTCTAATTTATGTGTATTTACATATTAATTATATGATACCTCTTTCATGGGTTGTGTGTTTCATAAGTTACCAAATTGGTAAGGGTTATTTCATAATCTCTTCATTATACGAGGTTGTTTATACGTAATAATCTACTGGGATCTCTTTATCATCCACATCCATGTTTCTTACTAATGTATTTCAAAACATTTTTACTATTTACAAGAATATGGGTTAAATTCATTTATACCCTTATGTGTTTCGAAAGGAATCTTTCCGTCGTTTTCCAAACAAGGCACTTTTAACCTTTTCGACAAATTTAAGGTAAGAATGTTTTTTTTAACTTATACGGCGGGTGCGTCTATTTACCGCCGTTATAAAATCGTCCATGATTCCCTTACAAGCTTATAAGAATATTTTCAAATTGAATATATTATTTTATAATTATGTTACTTTTAAATTGATTTAAAAAAAAGGGATATTTCTCTAAAATAGTTTTGATTTCATCTATGTCAACATCTTTTGATGGATTTTAAGCTTATTTGAAGTTGATTTATTATGATACAAAACATCCCTATTTTATTGAAGGTTTTGTGATATTTTTGACTGTGGATAAGTTATTATTATGTCACTCATGGTTTTTGTTTAAAGTATTGACATTTTATAAGTTATTTTTAATCCGAATGTTTATGTTATATTTCAACCTTTCATTCAGATGAATGTGTTAGGTAAGTATGTTCCGGGTTGGGGACCGGTAAAAGTAAGACCTCTGGTTTGGTCTCCGGTTATTAGAGGAGCTCCGGTTTGGTCTCCGTTTATTAGAGGAACTTCGGTTTGGTCTCCGGTTATTAGAAGGACTCCGGGTTGGTGTCCGGTTATTAGAGACACTCCGGGTTGGTGTCCGGTTATTAGAGGCACTCCGGGTTGGGTTCCGGATACACTTAGCCCCAAGGTCTTGGGATGAGGCCTTGACAAAGAAATTAAAGATCAGCATTATGCATTCCATCATTATGAAAGTGGTTATTGATTTTGCATGTGATTATTGGATTAGTAGAATAACCATGTGAATAAGTAAATGGCATTATTTCATTTTATTTATTCCATACTATGTTGAAAGTTCAAGTTTGAATGGCTTTTGTTTTAGTAATTCATTGCCTTAAATGTTTATGCTTATTTTTGAATGTTCCGCTATATTGTTATCCTTACTGGGCATTTGAGCTCACCCCTTTTCTATGTTTTATTTTTCTCAGGATGTGAAGAAGTAAGTTATGAATGACCTGCAGGGATATTATGAGGGGATATTAGTGTGGACTGTGGAGACATTATGTTGTTGTAGTATTTTTTCATTTTATGATGTAATGTAAAACTTATGAATATATCTAGTGTTTCCAAGGCTACTAAACCAATCGGTATTTCGAGATTTGATCTTTCTTGTGATCATGCCAATGTTATGTAATAATGCACCGACTCTGGGTAACTAGGGTCGGGGTGTTACATTATCGACCTGTGGACAACTTTGCATGAAAATGCATACCATGATTTCATCAGATCTGTATTTTTATAGCATGTGACCCGTCTACCAAAGGCAATATTTCCTCTGGCGATACTCTTCCATGTTTTGTACGCTTACCAGCCTCAGAGCCCCCATATCATTTATCCTGATATAAGAATCCTTGGAAATTTTATTTACATCAATCATGCCCTCTACACTTCTTGGGCATGTCGAGATGTTCGAGCACAATTACATTCTGATCAAGAGAGGACTTTTCGACTACGTCCTTACTGCATGATTTGAAACTGCACGGAATGTCTTGGCCTCTTGGAATAATGATGTAAAGACCAAGCATTAAACATCATGGGAAATGAATCCAACTACAAGCATTATAACTAGTATATAAATTCCCATGTCCTCGCTTCATGACATTAAAACTGCACACCATCTTCAAAAATACCCCTCGTCCTCGCTGCCTGACGTTAAACTGCACTATATCCTTTAATAATGATCCTCGTCTTTACCGCATGATGTTAAACTGCACGGATTTCATCCTTACCGCATGACGTTAAACTGCATGGTCAAACCTGTCATGGGTTTAGTAAGTAACAGAGGATTTTCTCAGTCCCTTAGTGCATGGGTCAGACCTACACAAACCACTGTCTCACACTAGCGTGAGAAGGAATAACTACACCCATTCTTGATAAATTTAGCCTAGATGTTTCTATAGTATCTTGACACCCTCTCCTCATAAACCATATTCTATACTAAAAAACCGGAACTCTCATAAGACACCTCTGGTGGTCCTGAATCTCAACTTCCCGGAATTTGCTCGACTATCGGGAGAATGCAATCATTGACCCAAGGAAACCATTGCATGACTATGAAATCCATGCCCTCTATGGCTCTACATATTGATTTCCCCTAGCCCATCTACAAAAGGCAATATTTCCATAAGCAATGCTTCTCTCCATAATCCTCATGGCCCCTGAGCCCCCATGTCCATCCCAGGATTTAGAAACCCTCTAAGCTATAGTTTACCAGCCTCTTTCATGACCCTTCCTGAATATAGTGAAACGTCTCTGACGAGATTACTGAGAACCAGGAGAAGCCATTCCATTCTAGATAATTTTCTTAGCAGCGTGACTTTAAATTTCACCAAGATCCAACCATCCTTTTCTCAATATAAATGCGTAGGACATGGACCATGCTTCCACACTTAGGATTGATACAGATGTTCTAAAACCATTTCAGATGTCACACACAGATTCCGAGCCACCGCTGGTGGGTTTCATAATTTTCCAAGCCTCCCATGGTGGTTTCCATAAGCCTAACTTCCTTTAAGTTATCATGCCATCAGAAATGAAGAGTTATTGACTTAATGACACCTTTTCATGACTATTCATGCCATGCCCTCATCGGATATGCAAATTGATTGCCCCTGGCCTGTCTACCAAAGGAAATATTTCCTTAATCGATGCTCTTCCTACCTATGCATGCTGATACATTTCCCATGCCTTGAGACATGCCATGCATGTCGTTCAAATCTAAATATGATCCCCCCACATGCGTCTGAAGGATATCGAGACATCTGTTTAGCAACCAAAACTCATTGGGTCCCTCGCCCCACCATATATGGCCAATGTTGTTCGACCTAAAACATAAGTAATGATAGTCTTGTCGGCATGACTTTAAACCGCTCACAAAAAGAGGCACAAAGCCCATTTGGACAAAAACCAGAAAAGGGCGACCTAAGATAAAGGTGAGCAATACCTGCTTGGTCCACACGAAATGGGCCCAGGAAAAATTAGGGTATTGATGGAAAAGGAAAAAATGCTTGTAGGTTGTTTCTATAAAACCCTTGAAATAGTCAAACTATGCTCGCTGAGTCCCTTGGATCAGGAAACTCACCGATTTTCAGGACCACTCTACATCGGAATAGCATCCTCTTCGTTTCGATCGGACCCCATTCCGATGGGGGGAATTTATAGGGTCCTGAAAATTCCACAAGGGGGATATATAATTATCCCAAAACATGGAAAAGGACCAAATTAGTCTGCATAGCAGCTCCCAGCAATAGCACGCGGCCGGTTCGGGGAACCACCCTCCTATAAGACACCATCGTTTGCGAAATGGGGGGGGGGGTGGAGTGCCTATGCGGGCAAGAACCATGAAGACCACCGATGAAGCCAGCTTGTTATGCTGCCACGAACCTCGTAGTTCATGTAATGGAGGCAGAATCCGTATGCTACCAAAAACTGTGTCTCTCGCGAAACGGAGGCGGAAGCCGTATGCAGCTGCGAATCTCATCCTTCGAGGAATAGAGGTGGAGTGGTGCACGGCCGCAGAGCAATTCCACGAGTCTTAGTTCGAAAAATATATGGTTCACCGAGTCATTTGTGGGTGTGGATTCCTTCATGGGATTCCTCAATAAAGAGTCGTGACCCATTTGATATATCCTCTTCGTGACTCTATAAATAGTCACTGAGGGGCCCAAAAAAAAGAGAGGAAGGACAGGTGAAAACCCGTGGGGAGGCGTTAGAGAAATCACTCCCAGATGTAATGTTTCGCGACCATCCACGGACCCCATATCGTCCGCAGATGCACTCTTCGACCTAGAGGAGAAACCAAACCGCGAACCACATGCAGACATCTCTTTCACGTCCACCCCCTCCTCGGAGCAGTTTCATTGGCAAAATGGAGGGGGGAACCCCTTCGCAAGTGTGTTGTAAGACCGAGGCCAACCCCTTTGAAAACGCCCTTCACGACCATTTCCCTCGCGGCCATCTCATCCGTGGACACCCTTCGCGAATGACCATCTCCTCCGCGACCATCTTTTGTGGATAGCCACCTTCACGGCCAAGTCCTTCGTGGCCCTCTCCCTCATGTCCAGCTCCTCCGCAGACACCCTTCGCGAACAACCAAACCGTGAACCACATGTGGCCAGCCCTTAGCAGCCATTTTCCATTGTGGACATCCTAGATGGCCATCTTCTATGCGGCCCGCCTCCTCCTTGGCCATCCCCATGTGAAAAACACCATGCACTCAATGGTCCATATCACGGGGGCTGCGCCCCCCCCTCCCCCCCCCCCCTCGGGGTCAGTGTCGTGCTGCTGTCCGGGCCCACCAGGCTGGTCCCTTTGCTACCGTCACAGACCCGTATGATAAATGGAGAGTCGCACAGTGAAATTTTCGGGCCGGGTCAACAGTATTTTACATTTCACTCTTGCACCACCCCAACATCCATCCTATACATGTCATGAGTTGAGATACTCCTCATGACTCTCCTATAACACATACCTAACTCCTTTTTCTAGGATCATCCAGAAAGGGACACCCTTGCATATATCCCACACCAACCATTGCTAGGTATCCCCTACCTAGTCATCTTGACCACATGACATTAATCTATATGGCCATCATCTTGGCCACATGACGTTAAACATTATGGCCCTCGTCCTATCCATGTGACGTTAAACTATATGGAAACAGTATTATCTACAGGTCTTTAAACTGTAGTATTCCCTATGTTCCAAAGGAAGGATGCCTCTTGCTCCAAAAAAAAGAGATGCCTTATGATCCAAGAATAATATGCATACTGCCATGATCATAGTGGCATACCTTCAAGAGTGTTGGAATCTATTCAAACATTCTATCACTCCGACTCACGCTTTGTGTGTCCTTCATTCAGGTCTTCATCCACTTCCATGTCTGATGGGACCCCCTAACGGCCTGGTCCCATGACACATCGTCTCACCTACTGTCCTGGGCCAATTCCCCAGAACACATTTGACAACACATTGAGTCAGGTCCTCTGTTTCGAACACGGTCAGTAGTCGACCCTCATTTGTTTGTCCCCATTCCAGGATAACATGATATGGATGTTGTGTTTCGAACACCGTCAACAGTTATCATCCATTTCCATGCAACCCTCATTGCGTTCTGAATGTCGGGCATGTAATTCACACTGTTCATCTCCCTTTGTTCGGACTGATTCCAATTCCATTGCTGTTATCCCGCTTGTGCAATAGCACATATGTGTAGAATAATATACCTCAACCCACCAGTGATTTGGGATGCCCTCGTGGAAAGACATGAGGAAAAAATTATGGGCGTCCATCTCAGAGTAAGCCCCGAATTTTTGGCCACCCCCACACGTAAGCCCCATCGCACTTCCCACATACGCACCTTTCCCGACATGATGGTCTGGTCCCTGGTGCCTTTTGTTTCTCACACCGAGCATGACTCACGTGGGCTTAGAGTAAGCATCGACCATGAAATCCTATCATGTGCTACCTTAGAGCTTATGCACCATACCAATTCGAACTACATGGACTTTGATTCCCCATGATAGGAATACGTAGGAAGCCTCTAAGAGGTTCAAGCCCGATCACCATCAGACCCCCTGGTCTACATTCACGTCGGTTCTCTGACACTCCCATCCGAACTATGTGGACATTGATCCATGAATCCTAGGTAGGGTTCATAGGAACCCTCCCCGAGGTTCAAGCCCAATAACAGGTCTATCCAACCATCTTCATGTCAGTTCACCGCACCAACCCTGGGCAAATTGGAGTGTAAGCCCCAAACCAAACTGAACTACGTGAATTCTGATTCCTCTCACATGGATACGTAGGATTCCTGCACAACAGGTTTGATCCAAATGCTCAAGTCGTTATATGTCCCCTATAGATGACAATAAACTCCAGAGTTCCTGGTTACGAAGATTTAAACCAGTGTAATCTCAATTATTCCAGACTCCTTGGAGTCATTAATCTAATGAGGGATGTTAATCCTCAGGCATAAATGATTCTGAACCCCTACGTCAAGCTGACCATTTCCAATCAAGAGTAATATGTAGATACTATGCTTGGGTATAAACCATAGATTCTCAAACATATGAATACATTATATATCTATAAGTGAGTCCTGTAATAGGAAATAATTACCCCCAAAAGGGTGCGATGAGCCGGACTTCCCATCCACTCGACCAATGTGAGTTCTTAAGAATCACTGGTCAAACCACCTAGAGAACGCCTGCCACAGGAAATCGGGTCCACGAACTACTGGATATGGAACAGTTGGGCATTTCAAGGCAAAAAATGGTGCACCCGATATGAGTGATTAAGCAGAACCCAATCATCTCTAATCAACCATCGGGTAGTGCATGTTTCTCCCCCACGATCCCGTCATGCGCCGCGAGACAATAGTTACCATCAAGTGTATGTTGGACAATTGAACATACATCACACATCCTTCATTATAAAATGTAGTCTATATGAGTTTTTGGTATGTATTTCAGTCACATGAATGCATCAACAATATTCATGGAACTAATGAACCGAGTGTTACATCCAAATCTTGAGTTTTTTTTCTGGTTTTTATTGATGATATATTGGGGTATTCTAACAATTGGCACAACAATGACAAAAAAATATTTTTATTTTTATATTATACCAATAGAGAATCATTTTTATTCCACCCAGATATTGTTCCACTTCTGGATTGATAAAATTCACCACCTAGGTCACATCATCTCAGAGACATGATTATAAATGGACATACAGAAAGATATAGTTATATATTCCCTGGAGTATTCAAGGAACATAATTGATGTTAATATTTTCATAGGGTGTGGTGATTACTACATACCTTTTATATTGGTCTTATGAGGACAAGACCTTAAAAAATTACCTAATCATGAATTAAATGAATAATTCACATTGAGGATCTTTTCAATTTTGGTTTTTTAGAGAGTTAGTCCATAAAAATTACATTTCTTGTAACAAACAACAATGTACACACATTGACTTAGTTTACATTTTTTTTTATAAAATAGCAACTATTTAAAAAAAAGAGTTCTTTCAAGTTCGATGTTTTAGACAACATGTCTTTTCCATGATCCCGTCTTTAGCCCTATTCTACTTTATGTCATGTGAAAAAAATTTCAAAAACATGGGATGAGGATAAAATTTATAGTAAGGGATACATAAAGAAGAAAAACTGTTAGTTTTTCAAAACAACAAATAAACCATGAATAGGGTATCTTAAGTAATACTTTTCAACTTTATGAATTAGTAAATACTCTTCACTGAATAAATGTTCATTGCTTAAAATTTTGAAAACAAAAGATTACCATAAAATCCATAGATAGAACACATTACATATTAAGTAATCTTGGGACATACACATACTTTTTTGGAATAACCATATGGTGATATTACACACATGTCACTAAATAGAGTAGACATATGGAAGAATTACATACATAATGCATTGGAGGTTACAATGTAACCACACATACTGGATTACCAAGACACCACCCATCATTTGGATTATCATTTAACAAACAGTAATATGTCCACGTACCATTATAAAATCATACCACATAAAACAAATATAAATGGAAGATAACATTTCCATATTTCAATCACAATATATAATTTAAATATATTGACATAATAAAATCCATTATCAAACCCATTTTGAATAACAAAATATGTAAAAGTGTATATGGTATTTCTTTTCCTTTTAAAAACATTACAGCTTGTTAAGGAATTCAAAGATCAAATAATACTCACAGCGGCAGAAATGTTCATTTTCATCGCTTATTAAAACATTCCCTTTCGTTGTTTAGTAAAATGATTCATAAAAAATTATTTCCTTTGAATGAAATGAAAATTATAAGGTGTTTATATACCTTATAAAAAAGAGTCATGTGTAAAACAAAATATGCCTCATTGGAAGGATATTGAGATGAAGTCGCTTACCACGTGTCCATCTTGACTCAATCATTCTTTAATATCTTGAATAGTATGCTAAACTTAATTTCTACTTTCATAATATAATTTATAAATTTTTTATTCTTTTTTATCCCTTATTACCATGTAATAAACATTATGTAATCATTTATGTTAATAATGGTCATTTTGTCGATATTTGGTACACAAGTCGAAAATGGACTTCTTATAATTGCATGTTCTTCATGTGGTCAAATTTAAATTATCTCCAGAATGATATTAATGATTTATATATCATATATATTATATATATCCCATATATGAATGTATATATAATAGTACATTACATTTTGAGATAATAAAGTAAATGCACCGTTCATGGAGACAGTAAGTCGTACATACGAATGAACACTACTTTCATTTCTACTTCATATTTCAATTGGATGAAAAAATAATGATACATAGTTATATTATAATTCCAGTATAATATCATATATAATTTTACTAACTCCATACTGTATACATTCCTTTAATGTTATAGATGAGTCATAACACTTTGAGTGGGTGGTAGTCCACACTTCCACAAATGAAATTATTCGGTTTACTCATAATAGAAACCAGAAAAGAATGATGAAATTGAAAAATACCGAAGCATAGAGACAGTATAAATATAGAATATATCACATATAAATATTTTTTCATCATAATTGTCACCATCAGAGGCTTTAGGAGATAATTGAACAATCATCATTTTGTGATGCAGTAGTTCGTCATCCACCGGAACAGTATATTCTCTACCAATTAGATGGAGGTTTCTGTAAGTGTAGGTCGAATCATTATCATAAAAGAACATTGTATCTTAATTATAATGTTTTTTATAAAATAAATGAATAAAAACGGTTATGGGGGTTGAAGATTTAAATTAAAAGGAATGATCTTAAAAAAATATGTTACATTTTAATCAGGCATCTCCCTTTGGTTGGAACCAAAAGATTAACTTGAAGTTGATTTTTCCTATGGTAAGGATTCTAAAAAGAGGATAGGAATTTGTTTTGATTATTTAGGTTGATTTTGGATGGGCCAAGGGTCTTTAGAGGTGTGAGGAATGGGTTAGAAGTGGGGTCTTTTTATAAGTGGGATGAGGGGCTCTTTTGGTAAGTTTGAAACAATTATTTTATTATAAACATATCATCTATTTAAAAAGGACTAAAAATCATTATAGTTTAATCTATGATGAATCTTGATCTATATAAAATGATCCAATAAGAATTTTTCAGCTATTTGATATTTTCTTAGTATTTATTATTTTTTTAAATCATTCATTAATGAGGTAAACACTCTATCATTATTGTGTCCAAAATAATTTAATTTATTTGATGCCTTAAAATTATTAAAATAAATAACATTATGTATGAAATATTTTTATATTTCAAATGAATATTTATAGTTGATGAGATAACCTATATAACCCCATGTAATAATTGATTTACTAAAAGATATATGTTTATGCCATTTTTGTCATTACATAACATTAATTAACATAATGTTTCGTTATCAAACCCAAAAGGGATCCATGGGGTCCCTAAATCTACCCATAGAACACCATGGTAAGATATGTATCAAACAATAGGATTATAAAACATTTTAGGGGAATTTTATATTATTATAAAAATATTTTTTTTGTTTATTTACAAGATTTACCCTTTAATCATTCTAAAAAAATATTTCATTACAGAAAAATATTCATAATTTCTAAAAATTAAAGTTAACTATTTACATAATTTGGACCACTTGTTCCAAATATAGATTCTTTTTTTCAAATTCAAAACAAATAAGATGAAGAAATTAAATTAATATTATTTCCCGCTATCAAAACAAAAGGCAGTTTTTTATGAAATAATCACTTCCGAAAGATTTCCACTTATTTACGTCCAATATCAATGTAATATTACATCCAATGACAAAAATGGGATTAAATCATAAAAACATAATCTAATTAATCTTTAAAACTAATTAAAAATATAATCTATAATTATAAATAAATTAGATTAAAATGTTTTTTTGAAATAATATACAGTATTTTTCACTATTCATTACAAAATGAATTTTATCCGAAATAAACCAAAAATTTCATCCGAAGTAAATTTTGATGTCCCAATTCTAAAGAAGAATTTTATTCTATCAAAGGGAACATATAAAAGTTACCAAAAAAATATTTAAATGGGGGTTTCCATCAAAAGGAGGTAAATCAACCATTTATTTAATATTTGAGTATTTATGCTTAAAATAATATTATTTTTCATTTTAAGCGTCAAAAATTTATTGGATAAATATAAAAACATTTAATAAACATGTATAATCGTATTGTAGTTAGGTATATTCATTCCTGTTAGTATAATGGCTATGAGTTATAATTACTATTCAAACTAATATTATTATATTATTAGGGTGTAATTTATGATTTCGAAGTAACCCGTCGGTGCGTATCGGGTAAGCCATCGAACATAGAATCATCTTTAAATAAAAATTAATATTTAATTCAAAAATATTAATAAATATGAAAATGTATTATTCCTAATTTACCAGGGATGTTACATCCTTCCACCTTTTTTGAAATTGCATCCTCCCAATTTTTATTCACTTACCAAATAAGTGGGTGTAATTATACCTCATAGAATCATCAGATTCTTAGGTTGCCTCTTAACCCCTATGTTTTTTTTTCAAAAAACCTATACCTGATGAATTAGCTTATTCTACAATACTTTATCTCTTCATATAAGAATATAGACTGGTTGTTTCTCATAATATAGATTCACATCCAAGTGAACTACCTATTGGCTCGAAACATTAGATGGATCTGGTATATACCTTATCAATATTGAATAATGAAAAACATTGTGTACCTGGGATAAACATGGAGGCAAAGACACGCTATAAAAAACTGATCCAACCTTCTCTAGGATTTCATAAGGTCCAATGAACCTCGGACTCATCATTCCATTCATTCCAAAACACATCACACTTTTCCATAGAGAATCTCTGAAAAGACAAGAGCACCTACCTAAAAATAATGATCCTTCGACCAGTTATCTGCATAACATTTCTACCTACTCGGGGTTGTTCTCATGTTCTTCTGAATCAACTGAACATTTTCTGCCATATCTTCCACTAATTCTGGTCCCCTCAACTTCCTTTCACCTACTTCATCTCTAAAGGATGGAGTTAGACACCACTTCCCATTTAATGCCTCAAATGGAGCCATTTGTATACTATATTGACAACAATTATTATATGAAAATTCAACCAAAGAAACATGTTGGTGCCAACATTCTAGGTAATCTAATAAACAAGCACATAGAATATCCTCCAAGGTTTGAATTGTTAGTTCTAACCACACATCTGATTGAGGATGAAAAGCTGTACTAAAATGAAATTCAGTACCCAATAACTTATGATGGCCTTTCCAAAAGATTGATTTAAACCTGGGATCCCGATCATATACAATGGAGAGGGGAACTCCATGAAACCTGACTATCTATTTAACATACAACTATGAATGATGATCTAGAGATAGAGTTTCTCAAAATGGATGGAAATGAGCAGATTTAGTCAACTGATCAACAATAACCCAGATTGTATTGTAACCTCGAGATGTCATCAGTAATCTCACAATGAAGTCCACGAATATATTTTCCCATTTCCACTCTAACACTGGTAAAGGCTAATGAATTCTCTTTGGTAACGATCAATCTTCTTTAACCTATTGACAAGTAAAACACTTCATAGTAAAGTCAGCAATATCTCTTTTTATTCCATCCCACCAGTAATACTCTTGAAGATCTCTATATATCATAGTATTGCCTCAATGAACTGAAAATGAGGAACTATATGCTTCACATAACAACTGATTCATCAACTGTGAGTCACAAGGAACTTTTAATCTCCTTACAACAATCAAAACACAATCATTATCAATTTTAGAATCCAGAAATATACCATTTTGAACCAACTCTACCTTTTTCTGTAACTCGATGTATTCCTTCTATGCATGCTTTATTATGCTCAAAAGAGATAATTTCACTAACACCTAAAACGAAACAGTTGAATTTCCTGCTCCAAAAAAATATATGGAAATGTTCATAATGTCTTTAATCAAATGATATTGTTCCAAACATATCATGGTTAATGAAGAATTACGTTTTCAACTCAAATCATCATTAAATTTGTTTTCCTTTCTCAGATTGTAATGGATTGTGCAATCACAATCCATGATTAATTCCATCCATCTCCTCTATCCCATTTTTAATTCATTCTTAGTGAATATAAATATCAAACAGTTTTGATCGATATATATTTCACATTTTAATCCATACAGATGATGCCTCCAAATTTTTAATGAAAAAACAACAGCTGCTAATTCCAAATCCCTTGTAGGGTAATTTAACTCTTAATTTTCCAAGTGACCTGAAGTATAAGAAATTACCTGATCATTTTTCATAAGTACACATCCAACTCCTTTCAACAAATAATAAATGTAGATAAAAAATTCACCATTTAGAGTATGTAGTGCCATAAATGGAGCATTCACCAATCTTCATTTCAATTCCTAAAAATAATCATCCCATTCTATTTTCCAAATGAACATAACACCATTTCGAGTTAACCAATTTATTAGACTAGATAACCAAGAAAAATAACCAAAAATCCTCAAGTAATAACCACATAAACTATAAAAACGACGAATCTCAGTTATATATGTCGTTATTAGCCATTCTTCAATAAATTATGTTTTAGCAGGATCAATAGTTATTCCATTTTTTGAAACAATTTGACCAAGGAATGAAATTTCTTGTAACAAAAACTCACAGTTGATGGATTACCCATACTGTTTCTTTTCTTTTAGGGTTTTCATGACAATACTTAAATGAATTTCATGCTTCTATTTACTTTTATAATAAACCAAGACATCATCAATAAACTAAACCACAATTTATCACCTGATTCAACTTAGCCATCACTGCAATAAAATGTTCAATATTGATTCTGACCATATCGGGATGTTGATTTGGAAGGTCATTCTCCAATGTATTCCTTCGATGCACATCTGTGTCGTGTCCTCTTTGAAACCCCATTCTATACACATAAATATCTTAGGCGAAGCAACATGGTAATCTATAAAGGCTATATAATTTCAATTGTAACATAAATTAATTTTTGTATATTGATATAACAATATCATAAATACTAAATTTACCTAAACCTACTTCTGATACCAACTAGAATGACCAAACCATAAATCATTACATAATCTAGAATTAAATGAATAATTGGCATTGAGGATCTTTTTGGGATTAGATTTTTAGAGAGTTTGTCCATAACTATTACTTTTCATCTCAAAAAATTACAATGTATACATTTCTACTCAGTTTCCATTTTTTTATAAAATAAAAACTCATTAAAAAAAGGAGTCATGTCAAGTTCCATGTTTTAGATAGCAGGAATTTTCTAAGATCCCATCATTGACACAATTCCTCTTTATTTCCTATAAAAAACATTTAAAAAAAGCATTAGCATAAAAAGATCAATAAGGGAAACACAAAGAAGAAAATTTGTTAGTCTTTTCAAAAAACAAGTAAACCATGAATATCCTATCATAAGTAATACTTTTCACCTTTATGAAGTAGTAAATACTCTTCAATGAATAAAAGATCATTTCATACAATTTTTTAACCAAACGATTAATGTAAAACCCATAGAAAGAACATATAACATATAAATGTAACTTTGGAAATACACAAACGTATATGGAATAACAATACGATCAATTCCACACATATAACTAAATCAAATATCCATACGACCAAATTCCACACCCAATTCATTGGAGGTTATAAAGTAACCATCCATCCTAGTTTATCATGGCACCACCTTTTATTTGGTTATTCATGTAACCACCCGTTAAATGTCCACGTACCATTATAAAATTATAATACATAAAACATATATAAAGGAATGATAACATTTCAACATTTGAAACACAAAATATCATTTAAATATATTAACGGAATAAAAATTTATTACCAAAAACGTTTACAAAACCAAAATATGTAAAAGATTATATGGTATTTATTTTCTTTTTAAAAACATTATTTCTTTTTAGGAAGAGAAAGATCAAATAATACTCACAGCGGCTGAAAAGGTTGTTGTCACCGCTTACGTTAAAACATCATTTTTTTGTCATTTAGTAAAATGAATTATAGAAAAAGATTCCCTTTGAATGAAATGGAATTTAAAAGGTGTTTATATACTGTATAAATGATTGTTGTTTATAAAGAAAAATATTCCTCAATGAAAGGAGATTGAGATGAAGTCCCTTAACTCTTATCCGACTTGACATAATCATTCTTTAATCTGTTGAATACTAAAATAAATTTAATATATAAAATATTAAGAACATTTTTCATGTTTTTTATTCCTTTCATATCCCATATTATGATGTTATAAAAATTATGTAATCATTTATGTTAATAATGGTCCTTTTGTTGATATTTGGTACTTCAGTCAAAAATAAACTTCTTATAATTACAAGTTGTTAATGAGGAAAAAATTACATTATCTATAGAATTATATTAATGATTATGATATATTATATATCCTATATATCAATTATATGTATGTATTTATAATAGTACATAACATTATAAGGTATGAAATGAAATGCACCATTCAAAGAGACAGTAAGCCTTAGAGACGTATGAACGCTACATTCATTTTTATTAATTATTTTAATGGGATTAAAACATAATGATACCTAGAAATATTATAATTACAGTATAATATCATATATAATATCAGTAACTCCAACCTTTATCTGTTCCACGTATCATATGAAATAGCAATATCAATTTGAGTGGGATATAGTTCGCACTTCATAAAATGAAATTATAGTGTTTACCCATAATGAAAACCATAAATGTATGATATAAATGAATAATAAGGAATCATATTGAAAATATAATTATAATATATATAACATATTAATAAATTAACATTATAATGGAAACCATTAGTTGCAGTTGGAGATCACTGATCGATCTTCAGTCTGTAAGGCATTAGTTAGTCATCCACAGATACAATATGTTCTTTACCCATTAGATGGAGGTGTGTGTAAGTGTTGTTTGAATACATATCATAAAAAAACCAATTATATTGAAGATACTAGTTTGTTTATAATATAAATTTTAAAAAAATATTTTAGGGGATGGAGAAGTAAAATAAAATGAAAGGAACTTAAAAGAAGATGTTACCTTCAATTTGTATATCTCCCTTTAGTGTTTACCAAAAGGATTAATTGAACTGACATATGCCCATGTAAGGCTACTTGAAGGAGAGGGGAGATGTGGGGAGCTTATTTAGTCAGAGGTTGGATGAGCCAATGAGATTTAGAGGTCTGTGGAATGGGTTAGAAGTGGTGTCCTTTTATAAGGGGTGGTGGGTCTCTTTTAGAATGTCTGAAAAAATTATTTTATTATAAACTTATATTTGATTAAAAAAGTTACAAAAATCATTAAAGTTTATGATAATATTAATTATTTTCGAAATAAAATCATAAGATAATAATTGGACATGTTTTGTATATTTTTTTATTATTTTTAATCGTAATTCTTTAAATCATTCATTAATGAGGTAAACAATGCATCATTATTGTGTCACAAATAATATAATTTATATGATGTATAAAAATTATAAAAATCTACCATGATGTAAGAAATAATTTTAGTTTAGAATGAATATTTATAGTAGAACATATAACCTATATGACCCAATGTAAAATTTGATTTACTAAACGATATATGTTTATGCCATTTTGGTCTTTACTTTAAATTAATTGACATATTTTTTCATTATCACTCCCAAGTGGCTCCATGGTGTCCCAAAATTGACCAAAGTATGAAAATAGTAAGATATATATCAACCAATATGATTGAGACACATGTTATTGTAATTTTATTTTATTATAAAAGTATTGTTTTACACTTATTTACCAGATTTACCCTTTAACCATAGTAAATAAAATGTTTTCTAAACTAAATATTCATAATGTCTAAAAATAAAAGTTACCTATTTAGAAAATTTTTACCACCTGAATCAAAATATGGTATCTATTTTTCCAAATTCAAAATACTGAAATAGCAGAAATTAATTTAAAATTAATTCCCACTGTCAAAACAAATGGCGAGTTTTTAAAAAATAATAACTATCAAACGATTGACATTTATTTATATCCAATTTCTAAATAAACTTACATCCAATGAAAAAAACTGGATTAAAAATTAAAAACATAATCTAACTAAACTTTAAAACAAATTAAAAACATAATCTATCCTTATAAATAAATTACATTAAAAGGTAGTTTTGAATTAAAATACAATATTTTTCATTATTCATCAAAACAATATTTTATTAGATAAATACCAAAAATTTAATCCAAATTATATTTTTTTGTCTCAATTCTAGAGAAGAATTTTGTTTTGTCAAATAGAATATATATATATATAAGTGACCAAAACTTAATTTCAAGAGGGTTCTCTATCAAAAGGGGATAAATCGTCCTTTTAATGAATATTTGAGAACTAATGCTTAAAATCAGATTCTTTCTTATTTTATGCCTAAAATATTTATTGGATAAATTTAAAACCATTTAACAAACACGTATAATCATATTATACTTAGTTATATTAATTTTACCTAATACACCATGAAGGAATTAACTACCACTCAAAATATTATTATTATATTATTAGTTTGCAATTTAAGATTATCATGAAACCTGTTGTTGCGTATCGGGTAAGAAATCGAACATAACATCCTATTTAAATATAAATTAATATTTAATTAAATTTTTTTAATAAATATGGATATTTTTTATTATTTATTTACCTGGGATGTTACACGTCTTCTCACAATTTGCATCATCGTTGAAGTGATTGACTTAGAAGGTTGGAAAGTATGTATGGTAAGATTGTTGGGAGACAAAATTTAAGGGGTTGAAATGGAGACTAAATATAGAACTGATAAAATAATTTATACATACAATAATATGTTACAATATATACAATAATGTATCAGGTATGGGGATAGGATCAGTTCTCATTAATTGGGATAGGGTTTTTGTATAAGTGTCTTAGTAGTTGAGGCCACATGAGAGGAAATACCTGACACATGATATAGAGTCTAGTGTGGTTTCCCACACATGGCATGGCTGATAATATTATATATTGTGGGAGAGTTTTGATGAATAAACTGACCAAAAAATCCTCATGTACATATTTAGACATCATGATCTGAACATCATATAATGTAGGTGAGTTTAGTATCTTCAGTCTTTTGATAATGACCTAGCCCATGTGTGTGGTAAAAAATATGTAATGATTGATGCACTACGTATGAGGACTCAAATAATAACATTTTAGGTGAACTGTAGTGAGTGATACTCATGGATTTGTTTTCTAATATGAAATTGGAGGTTCATGAATGATTGGGGTAGACTTCCCTTTCATCCATATCTATCACCTCTACCATTATGGACAAATTGAAGATGACACATCTATCAAACTCTAATGGCCTAGTTCTAGGGGTATGTGTCAACGGGGAGGACCCAAATTTCTAGATGGACCATAGAAAAGGATGAGGTCGTGTGGGTACATTTTCACTTGTGGGTTTCAATAGACATGCACGAGGATCGGTTGCATGATTTTCATGCTTTGGCTAGGGAATTGCTTCCCGGTGTCACCAAGATGAATCAAGATTTACATCATAAGTATTGGTTTCTAGGAATGAAAATAGAAGTTTCTGGTTTTCTCATTAAATATAACACTTATTAGTATGTGAAGCAGGAACACCAATGACCAGACAAATATTTGCAACATCTACCCATTACGTAGTGGAAATGTAATGAACTCTAGATTGATTTTTTGACCAGATTAGAGATGAAACATCGATGTAATGATTTTTATGGGTTTTTTTGATATGATCTTGAGGTTTCTTCATTTCATTCCAATCATGGAGACCTTCCATGTAAATTATATTGGGATGTTAAACATTCATGATATTATAATATTTCTTGTGTTCCTACATTCTATTGTTTCAGATAGGGACACATTTTCTACTTCTCAATTATAATAGGGGCTACAAAGGGGTTCAAGTAGAAATTTTCTTCTGATATTGACACACCACACATTGACATATTGTAACTTATATAGATTTAATTAAATATATTTTTGTTAATTTATTTAATGGCGTGTGTTCTACTCTACACCTAGATTAGTATACACTACACGCAACACTGGCTTAGCTTCAATATATTCAAGTATATGCTTGGCTTGTGTTACACAAAATTTCATGGTAATAAAATTAATTTCACAAAAAATACGTTTTATTGATAAATAAATATTATAGCATGGTCAATATAATGGTGGGTATGAAAATATTAACTTTCTTCTAAAAAATATTTATATTTGAATTAGTGAGTATATAAAATAATAAATTCACACTTTAAGGATGTTATTATTGAAAAGTATATATAATATATTAAATATAATTATTAAAATTCCTATAATATGATTTACAGACATAATATAAGAAAAAATTCAAAATTTTTGAATAAAAAAATTGTTTTTTAAAAAAAAGCAGTATTGTAGCCTTTTGAAGGAGAACCCATTTTAAATGTAGTTTTTGACATTGTTAAATATTATAATTATAGAAAAAAAATATTATATGGAATCATGATATTAAAATTTTCATTGAATAAATTTTTTATATTTTCCTTATATGTATTAAATTTTGATGAATAATAAATTTATAATAATATTTATATTAAAACATGTTTTTTTTTCATCACATTAATTTATATAATTAATTAAATTATTGAATGGTTTTAAGTTATAAATATAATAATTTTTTATAATTCATTATAATTAATTTCATTATCATTAACTTTTCATTGAATTCCAATGTAATAACATTTCAATATTTTGCAATGTTTTAACATTTAAAAAATTTATTCCCTCTTTCTGACAACAAGGATTAATTTCAAATTAATTCCAGCAACTTCTAGGATCTGAATTATGAAAAATGTATTCCACATTTTAATTTAGTGGTACTAAATTATCTTAATAGGTATCTTTTTTAAAAAATTTGAATAGTGACTTTGGAAATTTTTATTTACCATAGTGAAATGTAAATATACTAAATTATAGTAAAAAACAATATGAAAAGGATAATAAAATAAAGCTAACACCAACTAAAACACTATTGGATTTTTAAAATTTGACCAATATCACATAAGTGTCAAAATTTATTCATTTAATGGAATTTTTTAGATGAAATTGTTGTAATTATTATTAAAATAGAAGAAAGTGACACCATTTCACAGTATTATATCTTATAAGTACAATAATTTTATTGTATTTATGAACATGATGAAACATAAAAAATATATAGTATTCAAAATTATAATAAATTTACCTACATAATGTGAATTTGTATTGAAATTTTTAAATGATATAATTACCTTAAATATTGACACAACAATAATATAATAATTATTTTTTTAAGAGGAATTTCAAATAATTTATGTTATAAATATTAAAATAAATTTTATATGACATAATCTATGTCATCCACGAATTATCATTATGACTATAACATGGTGTGATTTATTTAATGTATTTTTTTCTATGTAATCATGTTATGATTTTTTTAAAAACATCAAGTATGAATACTATCAAAATTAAATGAATTCATAACTTAAAATATAAAATTGTTTAATAAATGTTATAAAATTAATAAAAAATAAGATTCATCTGAATGGATAAGAAATGTCCTAATATATCATGAATTACAATTTTTTATAGTTTGAAATGTTGTGATAATTATATTAAAACACAAAGTGTAAATAAGATGATATCATCGTATGATTAAAAAGTGTAAAATAATTGTAAAACAAAAAAATATTAGGATTAAATATTATACAAAACTTGTAAAAACATTATTGGATGATATTATTTCCTCCAAAAATAATATTATATTCTATATTCCACACTTTTTTATGAATCCATCCAAGGGAGAACTTTTGTGCAAATACAAAAGAGATACTCAAAAAATACGTAATATTTTTATCACCTCCTACACAATTCTTCCCTTCTAAAACTTCCTATTCATTAGTTGTCTCATTTTAAATAATAGTATTTTTATAAGTATTATAAATACATTTTTTTATTGTTATTAAACCTCAAAATTCTACCTTCTTACCCTCCAATAAAAAATGAAATCACCACACATGCGTGTGTACGACTTACTGTCTCCACGCTTTGGTTTAATTGGTTTTCACCACCACCTTATTTAAAGAGATATAATTATTGAAATAATAAATATATATTATCCTTAAAATATGATAAGTATTATGGAACAACATATATATCTTTTACTTCCAGAACATTTCACAATTATCAGAATGATAACATCCCTCGTGTGTATGTACGACCAACCATCTCCACAATGTGATACGATTCATTGTACAATATATACATTAAAAATGAATATATATATATATATATATATTTATATATAATGAATAAATATGATATTTTATATTATAATACAATTTTTTAATGAGATAAAAATGTCCTAAGAAAGATAACCAAATCATATTTGAAAAAGCATGCATATGAAAATGCAGCAGTTTATACTGGAATAACGAGTAATATTGAAATATTATTACCAAACAAGTGATAATATGATAAAATATGATATCAAAAAAATATTATTCCATAATAATTCCATTAAATCATTTAAATAATTATTGAGGACACACAAATGATATTAGAACAAATGTATTGGAATATTTTGTCCCACTTTTATTCCTCAAGGACATGTGCCTTATACAGAATCTATTTCTTCTGAAATGTGGTTATGTTTCCCATGAATATTTTATGATTCTTAGTATGAATATTGTTATATTTATATATCAATATTTAATTATTTATTTTATGAGGCATATTTTTACACTGATTATAATTTCTATGTGATAAATCTTGTAATCTAATTTTAATTTGAGATTTGATTATTCATAAGTATTGACCTGGTGTATACATATCATCCATGTCCATGTATTCAAAAAATGTTTTAATAAAAAAATTACTATTATTATATGTATATTTAAATACATCTTTTCCCATTTTGTACTTTTAATACATGGTTCAGAAAGTATCTTTCTTTCGTTTTCAATAAGTGGTATTTTTTTTACTTTTCTGACGACAGTACGAAGATAGTGTTTTTCTAAGATATATGACATGATATTAGTTTTTATGTCTTTATAATAAATTATTTATAAGAATAATCCATTACATGATTTCATGTTTAATTTGAAATAAATTTTTTATTTTTAAATCATGTGTCATTTTGAGAAAATAAAACGTTTTTGAAGAAAAAAATGATATTTTCCTAAAGAATCAATTTCAATTATTTTATAAAAACTACATTCTATATTTGAGGAATAAATAATATAATGATATATTTCAAGTATATTATCCCAAATATTCTTAATTTTTTTATGTTTATGTTATTTATGAAATCCATTTTTTGTTCATGGATTATGTTTAGAATGAATGAAGATTATTTGACTCATTTTATCCAGTGGGATATACTATGAGGAGTGATTTTCGTTTTTGTGCCTCAAATAAGAATGATTTATATTTTATATGGGTCGGAAAATTATCTACCTCCTTTTCATTGGGTAAATATTCATAACTCATGAAATATGTATCTTATGTGTCAACTTGATTTCATGTTAACAATTCTATGTGGGGTCCTAGTTTTCATGTCCACAATTTTATTAGTGGACCAAGTCTTCATGTCAATATTTAGATTTATTGGAATGATTTAATGTCCATAATTTAATAGGGGTACCTGTTAGTATATATACATTTTCATGATTATATTAGTTTATTTTTATTCCAAAATATCACGTATTATGTTTCAATTATGAGATTATGTATTATGATCATTGATTTTTATTATATTAAATGTTTTCCAATGATATGTAGGGCATGATCTTATAATGTTATGATCACAATATCATAATGTTTATTCTCATGTTAGTTTTTACCTATCAACCTTTTTAACCCTAACTGAACACCATTGTTCACTCCTATTATGTTTCTTTTCCCAATTATTTGAATAAGGTTATTAAGTAAGATGTGTAAAAAAGGGGTTATAGTTATGAAGGATAATGAATTAGATGATGTAAATGATTAATAACTCAGTACTTTATGTTCCTATGATTGAAAAGACAATAAAATAACATGTTAATTAGGTTATTTTGTTATAATGTGTTAGGTATTCTACAAAACTAATGTATTTACAATTTACATCATGCAAGGGTCGTTACAGTTAGTTTCAGAGTGAAGGTTTAGTCAACCATTTGAAACTAGGATGAGAATAATTTAGTAATATCCCTATCGATATTTCTAAGGATTTAAATATGGATGTACAATGGATAAGTCTATATATATTTTACAATTCATGGGTTTTTGTTATATCAATTAAAACCATATGGTTAAGCTAAATATTTCATAGATTGAAGTTTTATATGTAATTTAACTTACTTATGTGTATCTATTTTTTGATATGTATTTCTCACACTTCGATTTATAGTGTTTTTCAATTTCCATATCTACATAGGAAATAGATTATAATTGAATGAGTTATATGTGGAAATTATCATAATTATAATGAATGATTTCATAATTGGAAATATCATAAAGTGAATCCTGATGATGGTATACATATTGTTCATACAACTAAGGATAAATAGATTTTAAATGAAAATTTATTAATATATCATTTTTTATAGTATTACATAAATTAATCCTTATAATCTTAAGGTTGGGAAACCATGAGACATGATTTATATTTTTTGTAAAGATATACTTGATATATCCTAAGTAGTGGCTTAAGAAGAATGTAGTATGAATGAAGTGTATATGTTTCAAAATTAAAATATTATGATATTTAAATCTTGAAATACCTATGTTTTTTCAGTATAAGTATTTCATTAAGGATTGGAAGTGATAAGTTGAATAGTTATACAGAAAAAAAATTGATTTAATGGTAATGTGATATATTTGGAGAACACTTGATTAAGAGAACAATAACCCATAATATTTCACTTTTGTTAATATAACTTTGTTTGGATAATGATATGTTGGGGTTGAATAACTAAATTGGATGGTCATAGTTTCCATGGAAATAATTATCGAGTTGTTATAAAATGAGTTTTTATATCATCGATGATTTATAGTAATTTTTGGGACTTACCAAATATATCCAATATGCTTTGGAACAAAGAATCATGCATGATTTCAAATATGGATATTTGGTCATTCAAGTAATTAACATGACATTAGGGAATACAAGATGAAGGTGTTCCCATATTTTGAATGAAACCAATAAGAGATATCATATGATTTATGAGGCATAATTGTTAAGCTGAGTTTGTGAACTTTATTTTATAGTTTTGGATTCTTATCATTCAGAAATATTGTAAGATTATCAAATTTATAGAAAATTTATGTTTAACTATGGATTATGTTTCTATATTATTTTATTATCTCACTATAGGTATAATTATTCATATATGAAAAAATTTGAAAACATTTTTGTGATAATGATATATGGAATGGATGATTATTCAATTTATGGATCACATGATCTACTGACATATCATGAATGACAAATTAAACTTGATTAATTTGAATAATAGATTATGTGGAAGGTGTTTCAGGCATGACCAATGATGATATTGTACTAAAATAAATTAAATATTTATTCTAATGTTATTTAACATTAGAGATAGGATCTTGAAAATGATATATTAGTACCTTGTTATCTAATGAATTAGATGGTCCTGTAAAATAATTATATATTTATGGATTTCTGGTTATTAATATTATCTAATCATTATTCTCCATCAGTCTCAATCAGAACATGATGTTTTTATTTTTCTTCATTATCCATGTTTTCTCTTCCCACCGATGTTCTCCAATTTCCTCGAAATTAAATTTTTATTATGCCATTTAAGGAAAAATGGAAAAACCTGAGTATACTAGCAGTACACCACTACGTACAGAATGAACTTACAAAATCGATTAACACAATGCTAATATTATTTTACTCAGCTACTCTGTAATTTTCCCATTTCAACATACCAACCTGGAGGTCAGGATCCGCTATGATAAGATCTTCCAGGTGGGTAATCATCCTTTCCATTGTCTGGAAAAACTCCTCTGTGATAATTCTATGATGATTGAAACCTCATGCAAGTATACTATCTTGTTCATCCAGTCAATCATCCTTCTCCTCTGTGGCATCAACTTGCAGCCTTCATTCATAAATTTTGTTCATCTCCTCTTCTGAAACATTAGGTCATATAGTTCGCTCCAGCATTTCCTCCTTGGAGTGCAGGATGAGTTTCAAACACTCCTCGTCCACCGCTTTATTAACTATCGTGAGGATACCTGGACCATCAATATACCCATATTGTATGTATTTGTTTTCTTTATTCCTTCCCTTATGGACTGATCTCGTCTCCATTGGTTTTGGAAGATGACAATAATCCTTGCGCCCCTTAGACTTCTTCCCCTGAACCACAATGATTTTTCCTGAATCTATAATGCCTTTTTCCCTTTCATCTATCGAGTGTTGTGAGGATATTTCCACCAGTCCTTACTACCCACTGATGAAAGACTGTAGACGTCATCATATCAAGACTCATCCTCCTGAGGGAATGTAGGATACTGAACTTCCAAGACATCAATGTGATTCTCCAACTGCAACTGAGAGCCTGCATTACACTGACCCGATTTACACACGGTATGATTCTTATCTGCCTTTGTCTCCAAGACTTTTCCTTTCCCTCCAGCCCCAAACATTGCAATGAGGGAGTTTGGGTTTAAGGATTTCAAGACATTCCCTTCTGCCAACTTCTCTTATCCACTGAAGGATTTTGGAGTCGACATGTAGGATTTCTCTTAGACCAATTCTGGTCATTTGTCAAGCTGAACCTCACTCCCTAACAATCTTCCCTCACCTTATTTAGTCAAGAGAGCTGGAACTGAAGGGGTCCCCATAGCCGTTGTTAGGTAACCTTCCAGGCCAACGCCATAAACACCCAAATCATGCGTCATCCGGCCAAAAATTGCAGACACCCTCGGGTATGCCTCCATGTGTTTCCTAGGCTTCACCATCTTCAAAGGAATCATGGGAGGCCACTGCTTCTGCTCTCCTCTTGGACTAGCCTCTGCCCCATTCGGATCCAGAAAAACAACCAATTCCAGCTCCCATGTAGCCTCCCCGCGAGCCCCCACATGCTCCCCCAAAGACTCAACAACGCACGATTGTTGATCAATCACTTTAGCCATTTTCTCCATGGAAGCCTCGTCCCGGTTCGCGCGACGACATCCTGAAGCCACATGTCCATGCCTGCAACATCCCGAGAAGAACACATGCCACGAGTCGAACACCACACCCTGCTTCCACCTTAGTTCTTCTCCAATAACAATCCATATCCATTCGGTTGGAGGTTTTGAATCATCTACATCAACAAACGTGTGAGGAAGGATGGGATGAAAGACTGCAGTAGTTCGATCATCAGAACACAAAAAACGGCCTACTAAATTCCCAAGCATACAAACAATAGAAGGATTCTGGAAAGGTGGATGTAAATCTGGAAGACTAACCCAATCTGCGTCCTAAGGAAGATCACGATTCATGTTGAAATAAAATGACCAACAAAGGAGGAAGAAGACATAGCATTCGAACACCTGAGGAGCACTGGACTAGGCAACAACCAGATGCTCCTCCGACGTGAAGCGAACCATCAAATGATGCTTGTGGAGAAGCCCCACCACCACCCGGTTGTGAATCCCCCAAGAATCAAAAACAAATCTGTCAAAAGCATCAACCAAAGGACAACGACCTCTGAAGCGAGCCAGCAGCTTCGATCTTTGGAGATTGATTGCTTCATTGAACTCCTTTAGCAATAAAGCAAGCTAGGGTGAACCATCTGGCAAATCAGGAACCTTATGGCTAAGAGAAATCGGCGGAAAGGGAGGGAGGTAGGCCATATTGGTAAAAGGGATGAAGGGGAGAGCCGTTGAGAAATTCATTTTAAGGTGGTAGAATGTAACACCTAGATATTTTATGAGATATATTATTTTTAATTTATTTGATGTCTTCTGTTGTATGCTACATTATGATTAGCTCGCAGTACACACAAAATTGTATTATCTTTCAGTATACGCAAGTATATGCATGGCTTGTGTTATACACATTTTTATATCCGTGAAATTAATTTCATGCAATAATGACTATAAGATAACAAATAAATATTATAACTTTTCCACTATAATGGGTGGTATGAAAAATATTAACATTATTCCGAAAAACTATTTAACTTTGAATAAGTGCGTCTATAAAATAATAAAATCACAACTTATGGATTTTATAAATGGAATATCTTTATAACATATACAATATAATGTTTAATATTAGTTATAAATGCTTTTTTTATATTATATAAGAAAAAATATATTTTTTTGGTAAATACAATTATTTTTCAAAAAAATGTAATATTTTCACCTTTTGATGGAACACCCAATTTAAATCTAGTTTTTGACAAATATAGATATTATATATCATAATATAAATTCTTTCTTTTTGATTTGGAATATAAATATTTTCTTAAGATGTTTTTTGTATTTTTTATGATATGTTTTAAATTTTTCAGAGTAGTATAATTATATTAAATTTTAATTTGAAAACATCTATTTTCATGACAATAATTTATGTAATTAAATTATATTATTGAATGGTTTGAAAGTATAAATAGAATATATTTTTATCATTAAACTTAATGTATGTCATTATAATTAATTATATATATAATTCAAATGTAAAAAAAATTCAATCTTTGGGAATGTTTTAACTTTTAAAAAACATGTTCTCTCTTTCCGACAACAATGAAGAATTTTAAATTAATTACTTAAAAATCTATTTTTGAATATTAAAAATAGATTCTATATTTTTAATTAGTGGGTCCAAATTATTTTAATATGATACTTTTAATTTTTAGACATTATAAATAGTATCATTTGTAATTTTTATTTACCATAATTAATGGTAAATCGAGTAAATTAGGGTAACAAACAATATTATAATGTTAATAAAATAGCCATATCTATTTCCAAAATCTTATTGGATGAATTTGTTTCTACCCATATCACCCATGTGTCATAATTTATTCATTTAACGAGCATTTGTCCATGAAAGTGATGTAATTGTTATTAAATCAAAATTAATAGGCAACATGTCTCTCTATTATCTCTTATAGGTATAATAATTTTAATTTAGTGATAAAATTAATGAAACATTGAAAATAAAATGTCCTGAAATATATTTAAATTATCTATGTGAAAGGATTTTTTTTTAATCTTTAGATATTATATAATTACCCCAATAACTGACATAACAATTATATAGAAATTATTAAATTTAGATAAACAAAAAATAATTTATATTATAAATACTAAAATAAATATTATATGAAATAATTTATGTCATCCATGAATTTTATGTATGACTATGATAGGTTATAATTTATTTAATGTACTTTCATTTTAATTAATGATGTTTTTAGGAATTTTTAAAAATTGATAAATATGAATAGTGTCCAAATTTACGGAAATTGTATCTTAAAATATAAAATATTTTATTAAAAGTTAATTATTTTTAAAAATATTTGATTTAACAAAATAGTTTAGATAAGTCCTATTATATCATTAATTCCACTTTTCATGGTCTGTTGACATGTTATTATAATTACATCTATAGACAAAGTATAAATAACATAATATCATGGTATGATTTAAAAGTGTAAAATAAGGGTTAAATTAAATGATATGAAATATAAAATATACATCACTTTTTGAAATAAATTTGGATTATTTTATTTAAATAAAAAATCATATTATATTTTAAATAAATTATTTTGTGACCATTATAATCAAATAAAAAAATTAAAATAAATTAACATTTTAGGTCATTCCTAACGTGCCTCTCACCTCACCTATAATAGTAAACATATCCTTATCTTTTAATAACACCTATAAATCCCATTTCCATAGTCAAAAACTTACCATTTCATTGTCTATCATCCATAAATTCATACATGTTTCCCCACATTGGGCAGAAATCCCTCATAGAGAGACCTTTTGTGCAAATCAATATTATATACTTCAAAAAAGTGGTATTTGTTATATCAATGGTTTTAAAATACATTTCTTCTTCTAAATACTCCTAATTAGTTTTTTCATTGTAATTTAATAGAATCAGTTTCAATCATATAGTGATATTTAATTATATATTGGAAACAACCATATTCTACCATATTTCCATCGTATGAAAAATAAAATCACCACGTGTGCATACATAAGGCTAATGTCTCCACTCTGTGGTGTTATCTGTTTTTCACCACCACCATTGTATAGATATAATGATTAAATAATAAATATATATGATAAATGTAATATGATATATATTATTTAACAACATATATACAATCCATTTACATACCATTTGACAATTATCAGAATGATTTCAGTGCTCCTGTGTACGTACAATATACAGTCTCCACTAAGTGATGTGATTCATTCTACATGGTATCAATAAAATATTGATTATATAGATATAAATAAGGAATAAATACCGAATTTATTATGCCAATATCATTATTTAATGAAATTTATATGACCATTAAGTATAACTAGAACTTATTTTTCAAAACATGCATAAGAAAATAAAGGAGTTTATACCCGAATAAGGAGTAATAATGAAATATTATGTCCAAAAATATGAAACTATTATCATATATGAAATCATAAAAATGTATATCATAATAGAATAATTCAATGAAATCATTTAAATAATTATATAGGTGGTTTGGTACTCACAAATGATAGTCGAACAAAGGTAAGGGATCATTTTGTCTCCCACTTATTCCTGTAGGGAATATGCCTTATAAACCTTTGTGTGGTGTTTATGCATCACATGAATATTTTATTATTAGTATTATTAATGTTATGATATTTAGTTATGAATATAACTTAACTTAAATTTTTAGATATATGATTCGATTGAATATAATTGGAATGGGATAAATTTTTTAATCTCATTTTTATACGAGATTTGTTTATACGTTATAATTAAATCAGGGTATAATTATCATCCATATATGTGTTTTTAAATATTTAGTTAACAAAATTTTTAATTTTGTTTTTTCTATATATAAATTAATTTTTACCAAATTTTTTCTTTTTACTACATATTTTGGAAGGAATTTCCCTCCTGTTTACCATAAGTGGTACTTTTGTAATTATCTAGTGATAGAATGAGGGAAATGAATATTTAAATAATAAGACATGGTCTTATTTTTAACATCATTATAATCCCTTGATT
This sequence comes from Viscum album, assembly GCA_963277665.1. Lineage (NCBI taxonomy): Eukaryota > Viridiplantae > Streptophyta > Magnoliopsida > Santalales > Viscaceae > Viscum > Viscum album. Next base: position 44,012 of record CAUJRU010000252.1, read on the forward strand.
CTATGAAGTTAAATTTACATGATTTCAAGTTTATTTAAAAATAAATTTGTTTCCTTTAAAATTGTGTGTCATTTTGATAAAAAATTTTTAAAAAGAACGTATACTTTCCTCAATAATAAATATCAAGTGTATAATATAAATTGTTTTCAATATAAAATGTCATTATTTTTTATGGATATATATTAATAATTTTATCCCTAAAATTTATATGGTTTTATTATGTTTATTCTATTTATTACATCCACTTTTTTTACTAGATTCAGATTTGATGGAATGATGATCAAGAAACCCATTTTATCCAATGGGATATACTATGATGTTTGAATTATTTTTGTGTGGAACACAGAATAATGATTTATTTATGAGATGAGTGGGAACTTTATCTCCTATCAGTGCATTGTTTAAATATGTTTTACTCATGCGTTATGTATGTAATGTGTGAAACTAATTTTTTTGGTCACAATTCATTGTGGGGAACTATTTTCCATGTCAATAATTTTTTGTGTAACTGGTTTCCATGTCCATATGTTGATTCAAGGGCCTTATTTTGTGTCATTAATTTAATGAGTGGTCATATTACTATTTATACATGTTCAAAAAGTTATATTTTTTGTTTGTATGAAAAAGTTTCATGTCTTATTTTATATTTATGATCTTATGTATTGTGGTCCTTGATTTTCCTTGTGATTCATGTATCCCATTGATATATAGGTCAAGATTTTCTAATATTTCGATCAAATTCTCAAAACCATTATTCCCTTGTTTATGTTTACCTCTCACCCATTTTTCCCTTACTGATCATCTGATATCACCCCTCTTTATTTACTTTTCCCCATGATTTTTAGAATTATATTATGTATGATGGGTCAAAAATGGATTCTTGTTATGAATGATAAAAAAGGATATGGTGTAGATGTTTTATAAACTACTTGATTATTTTTTTCAGTTTCAAAATACACTTAACTAATATTGTAAATTCTAGTTTTTTTTATTTGATGTACTAATTATTCTGTATAATTTATATAATATCCCTGAATATCAAGCTTGTTTTATAATACTTGGCATCAGATTGAAGGATTAGTCAACACTTGTAAAATTGGATGCGAAAGCTTCAGTGAGATCCCAATATATATTTTTTAGAATATGTCTTGGTATTTCCTATGGTTAAGTCTATGTATAGGTTACAATACTAGGGGTATTTATAATCATGACCAACCTAGTGTTAAACCGAAGATAATATTGATTGAAATATTATATGTAATTTAGCTTACATATAAACTTCAATTTTTTGATATGAATTTCTATCAATTTTCTATCTGGTCATTTTCAATAGCCATATCAAGAAATAACATAGTGAACTGTTTAAATTTGAAGATGTGTAAATTAAATGATTTATGAATATTGATTCCACAAGTGGAAATATTATTTTGAGAATCATTATTATGGTACGGGTTTTTTTCATACTATTTAGTATTAAGAGCTGGTAAATGACATGAGAAAGGTATGTTAAGTTCATGTAGTATTGTTTACATGAAAACTAAGAATATTAAGTTGGTTAAACCTTTTGAATTGATTATTATTTTTTGAAAGATGAATATGTTGGATCCTAAGTAATTGGTTAATAAAAAAGTTGGTTGATTTAGGTGTATATGTTTTATAATTAAATGATTATGTAATTTAAATCATGAAATATATAAATTTTTTTCAGTATATGTTTTTCATTAGAATGGGGAATAGTTGTAAGGATCCAAAAAAGTAATTTAGTGTTAATGTGATATATTAGGTGAACACATGATTAATGGATATATAACCTGCAATATTTCCCATATGTTATGGTAATGATGTTTGGATAATTATATGCATGATTTGAAAAAGTAAATCAGATAATGCAAGTTTCTGGGGAACTAATTATGGATTTTTTTAGAAATGTTTTCTTTTATAAGAGATTATGTATAAAACATTTTTTGACTTAATGAATATATCCAATAAGTTTTGTAATGGGAAAAAATACATGTTTTCAATATAGATATATTATAATTCAGGTTTTTACTGTGACTCAGTAGAATACATGATTAAGGTGTTCAAATATTTTAAATGTGACCAACTTGAGATATCGTATGATATATGGGGGATAATATTAAACCGAGTTTTTTTATCCTTTTTGAATGATTTTGGATTTTCATCTTTAAGAATGATTATAATATTATTAAATTTATGGGTGTTTTAAGTTCAACATTGCATGAATCTTGTTATATTAAAGAATTCTCTCATTATAGGTTTATTATTCATATATATATAATTTATTATACACATTTTTTGATAATGTCATAAGGTGTAATGGAATGCATGTATCTAGTCAATTCCTTGTATAAATATAGTGATTGAGTTGCTATGGGAGTTTATGTTGACTGATACCAAACACTTTTCCGAATTTCCAGACTATTTCATGAATCTATCTCACAAGAAATGTCTCAGTGTTACTGTATCACAGTTACTGTCCCTCAGTTACTATCTAACAGTTGTTGTCTCACAATTACTATATCACAATTACTGTCTCACAGATACTATCTCATAGTTACTGTCTCAAAGTTACTTTCTCAAAGTTAATGTGTCACAATTACTGTCTCACAATTACTGTCTCACAGTTACTCTATCACAATTACTATCTCACTGTTATTGTCTCACAATTTCTATCTGACAGATTATCTCTCACAATTAATGTATTATATTTATTATCTCACAGATATTTTCTCATAGTTACTATCTCACAGTTACTATCTCACATTTTTTTATCCCACAACTACTGTCTCATAGTTACAGTCACACAATTAATATCTCACAGTTATTGTAGCACATTTACTATCTCACAGTTACTGCCTTACATAATCAGTCTCACATTTACTCTCTCTCATATACTTTATCACATGTAATATCTCATAAATACTATTTCAGAGTTACAATCACAAAGTTATTATCTCAGAAATACTATCACACATTTAATATCACACCGATACTGTCTCACAGTTACTATATCACAATTACTATATAATGAACAATATTTCCCGAACTATTTCATATTTGCTTTTCCAAATTTTTATATTATATAGTTTCACCAATTTATATTTTCATTTGACTAAAAACGCATTAAAAGCCTTATTTTAAGTGTTTAAGTCTAATTAATATACCATAACTCCTATATTAATTTTTCTATGCTTCTGGATGCCTTTAATTGGTTAAACCATATGTTATAATGTGGCCATTTTTAATGGGAAGTAAATTAAATCTTAATCCACTACTATCTTAAATATTCTATTGGGCGAGATATATTTTTCCCCTATTATTCCTCCACTTTCTATTGTGCTATATTATAAAACCATTCCATCCTTCCTATAGGATTCGTCCGATCAAAAATTCCTCTTTAGATTTGTTCCCCTTGATTTTCATCTTGTTATAATTTCACCCCCTATTTTGGTTTGACCAAGAAGTATCAATAAATTTCGATATAAGGTATGATTTATCATCATTCTTTTGGGTTTATCTCCTAATATTTCTTCATGTCCTATTTTGGAATGCTTTCTCTGTGTTCATAACTAACTTTTCTTCGGTGTTGGCTGCTGTGGTGGTGTCTCTGTAACCTAGGGAAGATGCAGTCCTCTATGTGAGGTGATCATGATCTGTTTTGATTGGCTGTTCAAAGAGAATAATAATCCTTTTGTGGTAGGCGTTTTTTCTTCTATATTCCTTTATGTGTATTCGTATAGTTATAATGACATATCCTCTGTACGACAACAGAATTTAAAAAATTAATATTTTATCTTGAAAAATCAATTAGTATCTGTAGTATTTTATTAGTTTTTATTTTTCTACATTGTGTGATATATATACATTCAATGTTTATCATATTTTTCATGATGTAAAATGGTGATGAACATAAACTTGTATTAATTATAATTATTTTTCAATGATAAAGCTTCAGGTAAATTAATTCAATTGGGGCGTTGGTATTTTTTATGTTTATAAAATTGATGTAGTACGCTTGTGTTATCAATTTGTGATATCTATAATAGCATTCTGTTAAGGTAACCCATAGTTGGAACGAACCTATAATAAATTATTTAATTACAGATGGATTAATGAACCAGTAATTTGATAAAAGGATAATGTCTAACAGGGTTCTGAGTTACAATCTTTCTTGTAAATTCCAATGGCCTAAATCTTGGAGTTGTGATAGCTCATTGCATGTGAAGGCAGAATGCCTTGTTTAGTTCCAAGAACCAATTTTCATTTTTATTATCTACATCATGTCATGTTTTGTGAGCCTGGGTGAATTTTGTGATATTTGGGGGCAGGGTGACACATTGGTAGTTGCTGTAGTTGATGCCTACAGTGTAATGATGCATAAATTTATGCTTGTGAGTGTCATGGAGGACATCATAGATGAGGAAACATGTTGGATGTGAATGATGGATTCTTGTTAAATTTTGTTGTTTTTTATCTTCATTACATTCCCCAATGCTCAAGGAAACTTTTTTTCTTACCCTCCATGCAAAAGGGGAAAAGACGTGCGGGGTATGCCACGCTCATTCTCTATTTAGCTTCACAGGGGAGAATGGGTCTACGATCTTCTTATAGGTGACAAAGACTCGACATGTAGTTAATATACCCACCGGGTTGATCCCAATTGTTTTTAGTATAATTGATATTTTTCTAGAATTATTTAGAATATGAGAAAATTTTGTATATAATTTATTGAACTGATTTTGTTAACCCATGGGGTTGGAGCATGCTGTGATGCAATTCCGAGGTTGCAATTTAAAGGAACAATGGACTTCAAGTGTGACACTAATAAAAAATATTTTTTAAATTTTTATTGTTTAATTACATATTAAAGAATAGATTATTGTAAAATAAAAAAGATTAATATGGAATAATGTAATCTAATTAATCTTCTTTATCTGGTTGTGTGCTGATAGGATACCAAGACTTAGTTGGGGAGGCCAGTAGTCTGAGAGATATTAGGTGTAGTTGTGAATAACACTAGTTTATTCCCATAGTGTGATCATGAGAAATGTTATATTTTATACATTTTTTTTATATATGCTACTCTATCCCCTTATTTAGGGAAACTGACACCCCAAGGATTTTGAGCCCTGGGGGTGTTTTCCTCAACATTCTAATGGGATGACGGATGGCTGACTACTCCTTTATCCACACTCTCTTCTCATGGTAGTTTTTTTGGTTGGAAGAGTGGTTAGTTTTCACCTTATTATTATGTAGAGGGATTTAACGTCAAATTGTTATTCACACCTATATATTCTAGATATTTATTTCTATAGACTATTATAGGTGTAACATGTATAGGCTATAATGGCTTGAAGATCCTTACTCGGTTAATGGGCTATAATGGATTGAGGTTTAACTCCCGAGTTATAATACATGATATGCGATCTATGGTGGCATCGGAAAAAATACTTGGTTACAATGGTTTCATGTTCATGGTGATTGTACTGCTTGAGGTGCATGTTTTGGTACATCACCCAGGTGGATCCAGGAAAGACTTTTTGAGGAGAGATGATTAGGACATACAACGCCAGGGAAATGAGGAAAATTAGTGTGGAAGGGGTAGTGGGGTAACCTTTATATTATTTTCATTATTATATACTATTGTATGCAGTACATGGGGAGATTATCCATAGTGTGGATGAAAACATTGTATACCTATTTAGGTGATGAGCTAGTTTTACTTGTTATTCGCTGTGCAATAGATTTATTTCAGAAAATTTTCACAAGAGGCTCTCAGGAGGATCCTACTGAGTATACTGTTATACGCACCAATAAATATATAAACTATTTTTTAGGTAACTTAGAGTTGGTTGGAGATCAGGCTAGTTACTACAAGATTGGGGTTGCAGGAGCAGTTCAGGCTTCATTGTCACTCTGCTATCTTTCCTTTGGTACTTGCTATTTTCAAATTCTGATGTATTACTTCTTCAATGAAAGTACATATGTGTACATTGGATTTTATTTATATTACAGTCTGAGTTGGAGTTGGTTGTTGTTTGAATTATTTTCTTCTTCTACATGTTTACTCTTATAGTGAAATTCCTCCCATGTAGTATTTATTATACCTTCGGTGCTAGTCACCAAACCCGGGCCAACTAGAGGTGAGACTTGGGGGGTCATTATCTCCCATATCACACTGAAGGCCTATGAGGGGTACACCTTGTAGGGAGGAGGTCATGATAGACTAGTATCAGAGGTCTGCATGAGGGGTATGATGGAGTTTTGTGTTTGTCATAGGTGAGGTTTCATGGGTAGGTAGGTAAATTGTATCTGTTAATCTTAGAAGGGGATGTAAACACTGTAGAGTAGCTGAGACATAGGCCTTTAGATACCCATATGATCTGATGATTGGACCATTATGTTTACAGTGGCTACTAAATGAAATGAAACTAGTGGAGGGAAAGAGACCTAGGAATGTTTCATGCATCCTTCTCCTTTGTTTCTACATTTGAATGGGAAGACCTTGGGATATGATATCATAAAATGAATTAATGAAAAAAATTAGTTAAATAAGGTAGAGTCTTCCATATTCCAGTTTTTAGAGCTCTAACTGTTTTTTAATATACAAGTATTCCTCTAGGTCAACATCCTCATCAGGTTCACACAGAAGATGTCCAGCAGGTTGTGCCAGTAGATTACCATAGGGTAGAGGTTGAAGACAACGACACATGGATGTGGACTCTCTGAGAGTTTCAACACCAGTGTGTGTGGAATAATGAGTGATCTATTTCAAATGTATTCATTGAAGACAGGTTAAAGGAGGTTGACATAGGATTCATTTCAATCCATTCGAGGATGGAGTGATGGGTTTTCTTTGCTGTGGGGATGTTTCTCGGAGCTACGAGGCATTGGGGATTCTTGTTCCTTGGGGATCACAAGGAGTCAGCGATCTCATGGGGGTGTTCAGAGACAGGTTTAGAGTATATTTTCCTTCTTTAACTGAAAACAACTATACTCTATTGGATATTTTTACAATTCAATAGGGGATCTCTAGTGTGCGAGTGTTTGGAATCCATTTTAGGAAACTATTATAATATGATTCAGACCTATTTCCTTATGAGAATTCCAGGGTTAGGCATTTTGAGGAGGATTTTTCATCCAAAGATCCAGTTCTAGGTCACCCCAATTATGTAGAAGATATATCATGATGTTCTTGTGAGGGAATATGTTGTCAAGAGGTCATTTTCCAAAAACTAGATTGTCATGATAGGAAATTATTCATGATTTATCACGATGTAGAGCTGTTTTCTAGGGGTCCCGATTATCTGGTCAGAATAATTTCTGTTCGATTGTGGTTTGGACCCAGCCTATAACATCTCATTTTTATGGGGGTAATAGATCTTAAGACTATTCCAAGGGATCATGATCTAGTTATTTTTGTGGAGGATTATTTCATTAGCTGTGAGAGTTATCAAACCATTATATCTTTCATTGTGCAGCATGGGTTCCACACTGTGTTACTCTGTTGAGGAAATTTCAGTCGAGGAAGCATCAGCAGGTTACACCAGCTTTAGATCAGCAAAGAGAGGATTAGGTAGGGTGAGTAAAGCCCCATGACCTTCTGTATCCTCGTAGAGTAAAGTGAATCAGTTGTGTTGTTCATCATCAGGGTCATAGAGGATGTGGTGAAGGTCATGGTCAACATCTTACTATTTCATTATCAGTCCTAGGAAAGCCACACGTCATTTGTGTTACCCTTCTCTTGTTTTCTAGTTGGGTTTATTCCATGATTGATTCAGGAGTTACACCATTTTTCATATCACCTTCCATTATACATTATTTGGGACATGAGGTAGAGAATAATCCATTTCTCTTGGCATTGACTACTCTATTAGGAGACTGAGCTGACTTGTTTGAACAACGTAAAGACTATGAGCTAGTGCTAACACAACACCACTCATTGGGAAATTTCTTATGTTTATGGATACACCCACAAGAGGTCATCCTTGGAATTGAATGGTTTTATTCCGTCTAGGATAGCATGGATTAATTAAAAAGGTTGGTGGTTATTTTCGATGCATATAGAGATCCAATGTTTTTTGTTGGTGGACGAGATCCACAAATACGTTAGAGGTGTGTTCCGTCCTTATCATCCTTTATGGCTCAGATGATGATGAGTTCTTTGGACTTTTAGTAGTTAGTGTTTCCAAAGGTGATAAAAGAGTATATTGGTATCTATCTAGAAGTGGTTGTAGTACTACCCACTCGATGAGAGATCAATTTTGGAGTCATGCTTCAGCCAAGAGAATCTCTTATCTATATGTATTTGTATAGGATGGCCCCTTCGAAGTTATGAGAGTTGCATTTACATCTTTATGTTTTGTTCCGTTACGGTTTTGTTTCGATTAGTGTATCCCCATGGGGTGCACCAGTTTTTTTTCCTGAAGAAGGATAACATTAGTTTATGGTTTTGTATTGATTATCATCATTCAAATAATGTGATATTAAAAAAATTTTATCCTCTTCCACAGATTGATGATTTATTTTATCATCGGAATGGGGAATTTTTGTTCTCTAAGATCGAATTTCATTCAGGATATCATCTGATTTGTGTGAAGTTGGGGATATCTAGAAGACGGATTTTCATTGTCATTATGGGAGTTATGATTTCCTTTTAATGTCGTTTATTGTGACGAATGCTCCAACTGTGTTAATGCGATTAATGACATTTGTTTTCCGGGAGTTCCTAGATATGATTGGGGTGATTTTCATAGGCAATATACTTGTGTACCCCACATCTTAGGATGATAATATAGATCATATATGTTCCATTTTGGGATTTCTACGTCAACATCAGTTGTTGGGAAGTTGTGAAAGTTTGAGTTTTGGGCTCAATAAGTCAGTTTCTTGGGGCATGTTGTGTCAAATTAGGGAGTAGCAATGGGTCCATCAATGATATATTTAGCTGGATCTTGGGATGCACCCACTTCGGTGGATGAGATGAGATGTTTCATTGGTCTCACATGATACTGCTAGATATTCGTAGTTGATTTCCCTCAGGTTTCGAATCCACTAATAGTATTATCTAGGAAGGGTCAGGCATTCGTGAGGACTAATATGTGTCTAACAACTTTCAAGTATCTTGTGGAAATGTTGGTATGTGCTCCAGTTCATTGTCTTCCATTAGAGGGAGTTCAGATTAATGTTTTCTACGATGCTTCACATCTGTGGTTTGGTTGTGTGCTGATGTGGTAGAGATCAGTTGTTTCGTGTGGGTCTTAGCAGTTTCGTCCCATCGAACGTAACAAATTCACCCCTGATCATGAGGTGTCATTATTAATCTTTTCATTGATTTTGTTGAGACAATAACTAATTGGAAATCTCTTTGGGTTTTTCACTGATCATAAGAGCGTGATGTGTGTTTTCTCCTAGCATGACTTGATGTTGGGGCAACATCGGTGGATGGAGTTCTTATAAGAAGATGACTTCAAAATATCATATACCTTTGGATATGGGAATTATGTAGTTAATGCTATATAAAAGAAGTCACATTGTGATGCAGTGCATGAATATAGTGATTCATGAAGAGTGGTAGAAGAACATTCATTATTATATATTGATATGGGAGATGTTGGGGGCAGTAATTGTCTTTATCTGATGATGGTGAAGTCATCCTTGGTGTAGTAGGTGGAAGTGTCCCAATTGGGTGATCTTGAGGTGGAGGTCTGGAGAGACAATGTTTCTTGTGGCAAGGCCCCTAATGGTCGGTCTGAGGATGAACAACATAGAGTGCTTTATCAGGGAAGGATTTTTTACCTTTGGTGATGTGAGAGAAAGTTCTCAAAGAGTTTCATAGATCATATTTAGAGATACATCTTAGCATGAAAATGATGTACAAATCTTTGATGAGTCTATTTTGTTTTACAGGGAAGATGCATGTAGTTTCGGATTTTGGGTCTCTATATATGGGCTGTTAGAAGATGAAGTCTAAGTACCGTGTCCTTGGTGGTTTGATGAATCCATTATATATTCCATATTGGAAGTGGGATGACATATTAATGGACATTAGTATAGGTATACCTTGATATCAGGGAGGCCATGATGCAATTGGGTTGGTAGTTGAGCATTTTACAAAATCATCACACTTTATAGTGATCAAGGAATCATCCTTAGTGGAAGTCTTTTCAAGGTAGTATTTGGTAGATGTAGTTTGCAAAAATGGTGTCCCAAGGACAAAAATTTCTCATAAATACCCTTATTTTACCCCCAGGGTATGGATTGGTCTTCAAGATACTTTTGGTTCCCATATATTCCTTATCACTACCTTTCATCTTAAAAAACGAACAGTCATACGGAGCTGACCATTTAGAATCATGAAGACATTTTTCGCTCTTGTGTCCTAGATTTTGGCGGGTTGTGGATGAGGAACATACCATTGGTGGTGTTATCTTACAAAAATAGTTTTAAATCCCCCATCGGTATGAAATTTTTTGAAGACTTATATGGCCAACTATTCTATTCCCCATTGTACTGGACTTTGTTTTGAGAGTCAGTATTTCTCAGACCGAAACTATTGTAGAATATGACATTGATGGTTTAGGTGATTTGTGAGAGGATGAAGGTAGAAAATTATCATTTGAAATTATATGCTGCTAAAATGTGTTGACCATTAGAATTAGATTATGGGGATCACATCTTTCTGAAGGTGACTCCCTATCATGGGAAACCATGGTTTGGTCATGGGAGTAAGTTTTCTCCTATGTTTTTTTGCGACTTTTGAGGTGTTGTCTTGTGTTTGAGTCATGAAATTTCATGTAGCACATCCCCCAAAAATGAGCCAGATACACGATGCTTTTCATGGGTCACAAGTACGTCATTAGCTTTGTGAGGACTCACACTTCATTTATTGGGAAGTTATTTTGACAAAGTGGGGTAGAGGAGAGTACCTTAGAACGTGAGTCACGTATACATGAAAAGTACCCCTAGTTGTTTGATGTTTAACACTATTCATCTAAAAATGATACATTTGTTGTTATATACCATTCATGTTTTTAGATGGATTTCTTTTCATGCATCTTGTGTATTTCTCTCATTTTAGAGGTATCTCAATGGGTGTTTGTTTAGACCCCTCTTCTATTTCTTTATGGGATAGATTTCGATTATCGAGGATAATAATGTTTTGAGGGGTATCTGGTGTAATGGACCAGACCTATCAGGTCTCTTCCTTGATAAAATTTGGTGTTTGAGGTGTTCTAGGAGGAAATGTGACTTATACCCAACACTAACCATATTTCCAAACTTTTTCATGAAACTATCTCACTAATATTGTCTTACAATTAGTGTCTCACAGTTAATGTCTCTCAGTTACTGTCTCACAGTTACTATTTCACAGACAGTCTCTCATAGTTTCTGTCTAACAGTTACTATCTCAATGTTATTATCTTAGAGTTACTATCTCACAGTTACAGTCTCACAGTTATTGTCTCATAGTTAGTTTCTCAAAGATACTGTCTCACAGTTACTATCCCACAGATGATGTCACACAGTTACCGTCTCATATATACTATCTCACAGTTAATGTCTCACAGTTACATTCTCACAATTACATTGTCACATTTACTGTCTCAGATATACTGTCTCATAGTTACTGTCTCATAGATATTGTCTCTCATAGTTATTGTCTAATAGATACATTCTCATAGTTATTGTCACAAAGTTATTTTCAGAGTTACTATCTCAGAGATGCTGTCTCACTATTACATTCTCATAGTTACTCTCTCACAGATACTATCTCAATGTTATTTTCTCATTTTTAATGTCTCACAGTTACTATCTCATATTTACAGTCTCACTTCTATTCTCTCACAGTTATTGTATCACAATTATTGTCTCCCATATACAGTTTCACAGTTACTGTCTCACATAAAGTGTCAAAGAGTTGATGTTTCTGAGATATTGTCTCATAGTTATTGTCTGAAAGATATAGTCTAGTAGTTACTCTCTCACAGATACAGTCTCATAGTTACTGTCTCATGAATATTTTTTCCAGAATTGTTTCATATTTCCTTTTCCAAATTTCATGATTTTCCCAGTTTCACCGATTTAACATTTTCTTGGATGAAATAGACATTAAAATAATTATTTGAAGGGATTTAACTCCTATTAAAAGGCCATAAATCCTATATTAATTTTCCTAATGTTTGGTATACCATTACATGGTCAAATCGCTTGGTTCAATGAAACCCAATTTGAAAAGAAAATCCATCATATCTTAAACCACTGCTCCGTTAAATATTCTTAAAGGGATGAGATATCTCCCTCCCTTGTTCTTTCTCATTATTCTCTGGTGTGAGACACTTGATCCTTTTCTTTATTCTCATAGGTGTTTTCAGACCAATTATTCTCCCATGGATTGGTTTCCCTTTATGTTGTTCTTGAGGAAAGTGCACCCCTAATTTAGGTGTACGTACAACCTACCTTCTCCACTACGTGATTCGATTCATTCTATAAGATATAAATTAAATAAAGATTATTTAAATATAAATAAATAAATTAATATGATATGTATTATGGTAATATAATTTTTTTATGACATAAATATGACCATAGATGGATAACTATAACTTATTTTCCAAAACATGCATAACAAATATTGAATTTTATACATGAATAACGAGTAATAATGAAATATTATTACCAAAAAGATGAAAATATTGACATATATGAAATCCTAAATATGTATTTGATTATAGAATAATTCATGTAATTCATTTAAATCATTATATAGGGATATTGGATACACACAAGGGATAGTCGAGCTATGTTAAGGGATCATTTGGTCTCACTTTATTCCTGTAGGGCTTATGCCTTATACACCTTTGGGTGGTGTTTATGCATCCAATGTATATTTTATTATTATTATTATGAATGTTATTATATTTAATTATGAATATATCTTTATTAATATTTTAATTTATATGATTCTATTGAATATAATTGGTATGGGATATATTTTTAAATTTCATTTTTATCTGTAAAGTGTTTATACGTAAGTATTTAATCGGTGTATAATTATCATCAATGTCCACGTTTTCTAATAACGATTTAACAAACTTTTTACCTTAATTTTTGTTGATATAAATTAACTTTTACCCAGTTGTTATATTACTACATGGTTTGGAAGGAATTTACCTCGTGTTTACCATATTATGTACCTTTTGACCTTTCCTGTGAATGTTTGAGAAAATTTTTTTTTATTCTAATAAGACATGGTTGTATTTTTTAGGTCTTCATAACCTATTGTTTCCATTAAGCCTAATTTATTTGATTTCATGTTTATTTTTAAAAAATAATTCCCATTATTATTTTGTGCCATTTTGAGAAAAGAAATCATTTTTGAAAACAAAATTATATTTTCCGGAATAATACCATTCAAGTGTTTAATAAAAACTATTTTCAATATATGATGATATTATTTAGTAAGGATATGTATTAATTATACTATCCCTAATATTTATATGGTTTTATTATGTTTATTCTATGTATTAGATCCATTTTTTTCCTAGATTATATTTTGATTGAATAATGTTCAAGAAACCCATTTTATCCCTTTGGTTATACTATGATGTATGAATTATGTTTTCATGGAACTCATAAGAATGATTTATTTATGAGATGAGTGGGACCTTTATCTCCCTTCAATGCATTGGTTAAATTTGGTTAACTCATGAGGTATGCATGTTATGTGTGAAACTAATTTTTTGATCACAATTATCTGTATGGACCTATTTTTCAAGTCCACAATTTTATGAGTGTAACTAGTTTTCATGTTCATATGTTTATTCAAGGTCCTCATTTCAATTCAATAATTTAATGAGGGATACTATAATTATTTTTACATGTTCCCAAATTTATAACTTTATTTGTATTCAATAATTTCATGACTTATTTAACATTTATGATCATATGTATTAAGATACTTGATTTTCCTTGGTATTCATGTATTCCATGGATATGCGGGGCATGATCTTATAATATTCCAATCAAAGTAGAAAAACCATTTTTCCTTTGTTTATATTTATCTATCAAAATTTTTTAACCATACTTATAATCTTATCTAACCACTCTTAAGAAACCTTTCACCATTATTTGAAGAACGTTATTATGTTAGATGTGTCAAAATGGGGTTCTAGTTACGAAGGATAAAGAAAGAGATGACATAGATGTTTTATGAAACACTTGTTTATTTTATCTAGTTTCCCATGAAACTTAAATAATACGATCATTGGAATATTTTTTATTTAATTTATTAATTATTCCATAAAATTAATATAATTTCCAAGAATGTCAAGCTTTTTCCTTTATAAATGGCATCATATTGAAGTATTAGTCAACACCTTTAAACTCAGATATGAAAACATTAGTGAAATCCCTAGATATATTTATAAAGAGATGTCTAGTGATGTCCTAAGGATATATCTATCTATATGTTATAATAATAGTGTTTTTTGTATATTCATGACCAATATAGGGTTAAACTAAAGAGATGATAGTTTGAAATATTATATTTAATTTACATTACTTATGTGTTTCTATTCTATGATACATATTTCTCTAAATTTTATCTCTGGTCATTGTCAATAGCCACATCTTTATAAAAAAAATTTAACCATTGAATGTTTTACATGTGTAAATTATGGTATTTATGAATATTGATTCTATAAGTGGAAATATCATTATGAGAAAAATGATTACGATATGTGTTTTTTCAAACTATTGAGTTTAAAGAGTTTGTAAATGACACGTGAATGGTATGTGAAGTTCTTAAAGTATTTTTTAAATTAAAAATAAGAATATTATGGTTGATAAACCTTATGAGTTGATTTATATTTTATGAAAAATTATTATGATGGAACTAGAGTAATTGGTTAAGAAAAAAGTTTTATGATTGACGTGTATATTTTTCTGAATTCAATGAATGTGTTATTAAAATCCTAAAATATATAATTGTTTTTATTATAATTTTTTCATTAAGATGATGACTACTTATAAGGATCCAATGATTTTATTTTTCGTTAATGTGATATATTTGGGGAATACATGATTACAGTAAATATAAACCTTAATATTTCCCTTATGTTAATATTATGATGTTTTTTTAAATATATGCTAGATTTGAGTAAGTAAATTAGATGATTATAGTTTCTTAGTAACTAATTATTGAGTTTTAATGAAAAGTTTTATGATATGAGTGATGAAGTATAAAAACGTTTGGAACTTAATGTATATTAAAAATTAGTTTTGGAATGAGGAAAAATTCATGTTTTCGAAATGGATATACTATAATTTAGGTTTCTTCTGTGACTCAATAGAATACATGATTATGGTGTTCAAATATTAAGAATGTGACTAACTAGAGATATCATATGATATATGGGGGTTAAATATTAAGATGATATTGTTTTCATTTTTCAATAATATTAGATTTTCATCTTAAATATGGATTTTAAAATGACCATATTTATAAAACTTTTATGTTCAACATTGGATGAAGATTGTTTTATTGATGTATTATCTCATTATAGGTATATTTATTCAAATATGATAATTTCATATAACATTTTTGTGATAAATACATTTTTTATAATATAATTTATGTATATAGTAAATTCCATGCTGAAATCTAGTGATTGGGGTGTTCTAAGAGGTTTACGACACTTATACCCAAATCATTTCCAAATTTCTAAACATTTTTGTGATGATATCTCACAAATAGTGTCTCATAGTTATTTTCTCACATTTACTGTCTCTCAGTAACTGTCTCATAGTTACTGTCTTAGAGTTAATGTATCACAATTACATTCTCATTAATACTATCTCATAGTTAATGTCTCATAGTTACTGTCTCAAAGTTACTATCTCATAGTTATTGTATCACAATTACAATCTCACAGTAGCTGTATCACATTTACTATCTCACAGTTCCTGTCTCACAGTTCCTGTCTCACAGTTACTGTCTCACAGTTACTGTCTCTCAGTTACTGTATCATAGTTACTTACTCACATAATCTTTCTCAATGTTAATTTCTTATAGTAATTATATCATAGATATTGTCTCAGGGTTACTATCTCACAAGTACTATATCACAGTTATTGTCTCACAGATTCTGTCTCACAGTTACTATCTCACAGTTTCTGTCTCTTCGAAACTCTCACAATTACTATCTCACATATAATGCATCAGAGTTACTATCTCAAATATAATTATTCACAAATATTGTCTAATAGTTACTATCTCATAGACAATATCTCACAGTTACTATCTAGTGAAAAATGTTTCAAGAACTGTTTCATATTTCCCTTTCCAAATTTCTTGATTTTCCTATTTCACTAATTTAACGTTTTATTTGACAAATAATGATTTAAAATAATTATTTTAAGGGATTTAAGGCTGATTGAAATCCCATAACTCCTATATTAATATTTCTAAGCATACTTATTCCTTTACATGGTCAAAAATCATGGTATAATGTTCCCCTTTTTAATGGGAAATCCATCATATCTTAAACCACAACTCTGTTAAATCTTCTAATGTGATGAGATGTCTTCCTCCCTTATTATTCCTCCATTTTTTGTTGTGCTAGATTCTCAAACCATTCCATCCTTCCCGTAGCATTCATTATAACAAACATTCCTTATTGGATTAGTTCCCCTTAAAGTTCTTCTTACTGCAAGTGTACCCCCTGTTTTGGTGCAACTAAGGAGTATCAATCAATCTTTGATATTAGGTATGATCTATCGTTATTCTGTTGGGATCAACTCTCTATTTTTCTACTTTCCCTGTTATGGAATTCTATATCCATGTTCATACTAGAATTTTCATGGGTGTTGGATGGTGTGGTGTTGTCTATATATCCTTGGGTTAATGCAGTCCTCTATGTGAGGTGACCATGATCTTTTTTTTATAGTCTATTCAAAGGGAATCAGAATACTTATGAGGTTGGGGATTTTTTTATTCCATCTTCTCTTACATGTATTTGTAGTGATAACATGAATTATACATAGGACCATATATTAATTGACAAAATAAATATTTTAACTGGAAAAATCAATTGGTATCAATCATATTCTATTACCTCTTATTTATATATATAGTTTGATATCGTTGTTTTATTTATTTATCATGTTTTTATTGACAAAAATTGGTGTTGTACATAAACTAGGATTAATTTTAATTATTTGTCAAAGACAAAACTTCATGTAAATGAATCTAGTTGTTATTGTTGTGTTTTTTTAATGTTTATCAAATTGATGCAGTAGGAATGTTTAATCAACTTGTGATATCTACTATAGCATTTTGTTAAGGTTACGCATAGTTAGAACCAAAAAATAATAAATCATTTAATTATAGATGGAAAAAGGAACGATATATTTGATAAAATAATAATGCCTCATAGGGTTCTGAGTTACCCAATTACTTGTAAAATCCAACGGCCTATTGCTTGGATCTGTGAGAGCTCATTGCATGTGAAGTCTGAATGCCTTTTTTAGGGATAACATTCAAACTGCTTTGATATTCCCTACGTCTTGTGTCATTTTTTGAGCCTAGGTGCGTGTTGTGATATGTGGATTAAGGGAGGACCATTGGTTATTGCCTTAGTAGATTCTTAAAGTGTCCAGATGCATCCATTTATGCATGTGGGTGTCAAGGAGGACACCAGAGATGATGAAACAGGTTGGATGTGAATGTTGGATGCTTTCGAAATCTTGTGGTTGTTATCTTCATCACCTTCCCCTCATCTCAAGGCAAATTCTTTTCTTACCCTCCGTCCAGAAGCGGATATAATGGGTGGTGAATGGCACACTTTTTCTGTGTTTATCTTCCTAGGGGATAGTAGGTCTACCCCCTTACTATGGGCGACAAAGACTCGACCGACAATTCATCTGCTCACCCTGTTGATCCGACTTGTGTCTAGTAGTATATAATGTTTTTATAAAACATTTTGAATTTTGGAATGTAATAATGTTGTTAATAATTTTTTGATCAATGGTTTTTCACCCATGCAGTTGGAGATTACTAGGACACAATGTCGAGGTTTCAATTTAAAGTCACAATGGACATTGTGTGTAATGAGAATAAAACATAATCTGTAATTTT
Organism: Viscum album; assembly: GCA_963277665.1. Lineage (NCBI taxonomy): Eukaryota > Viridiplantae > Streptophyta > Magnoliopsida > Santalales > Viscaceae > Viscum > Viscum album. The sequence continues at coordinate 62,172 of CAUJRU010000252.1, forward strand.
TAAAGGTTAATTAATGTTTAAATAATTAATTAACATAAAGTAAATAAGATTAAAAAGGAAGGAATTAATGCAATAAATCTTCTTAAATAGTTGTTTGCTAATTGGATAGAATGTCTTAGCAGTGGTAGACAGGAGTCTGATAGACTTTAACTATATTTGAGCATAACACTGGGTTATTCCCCCAATGTGGTTGTGAGAAATATGATATTTTGTACCTTTTTGTCTCTATATGCTACTCCACCCCATTAGTTATATAAACTAATACCCCGGGGATCATGATCCACGAGGGTGTTTCCCCAACATTTTTAATGGATGATGAAAGGCTGACTACCCCCTTTGGCCACACTCTATTCTCTTGGTAGTTATTTGTGCTGGAAGGAAGAGTGGTTAGTTTTCCCCATATAGGTGTGTAGAGGGTAGCAATGTCTAGTGGTTATTCATAGAAATATATTCTGGATATTGATTTCAATATAGTATTATATGTGTAACGTGTATAGGATATAATGGCATGAGAATCCTTACTCGGTGAATGAGATATAATGGAATGAGGTTTAATACCGAAGGTATAATAAATTACATGTGTGTTGTTGTGGCTACCAGAAAATATGTTGTTACATTGGTTGCATGAACATGGTGTATGAACTATATGATGTGCATGGTTTGGTACATAACTCATGTGTCTCTAGGAATGACTTTATGGAGAGAGATGCTTGGAACGTAAAATGATAGTGCAACACAAAAAATTAGTGGGGAAGTTGTAGCAGGGAAACCATTACAAACTTTATTATATTAAATAATCTTGTATGAGATACTTGGTGAGAGTAGTCACGGTGATGATGAAAAAATTATATACCTGTTTGGGTGATGAGTTAGTTTAACTTGTTGTTCATCGTTCTTTGGCATGATTTCGTTACATTTTTATGAGAGGCATAGGGGAGGATCCTAATGAGTTTACTATAATAATCACCATAGGAATATATAACTATTTTCGAGGTAACATGGAGAAGGTTATAGATCATCCTGGTTACTACTAGCTTGGGGTTGCAGGAGTAATTCTGGCTACATTGTCACTCTTTTTACTTTCTTTTGGTACTGGGTATTTTTCCATTCAATTGTATTACTTCTTCAATAAAATTACCTATGTTTAAATTAGATTAAATTTATATTAATATCTTAGTTGGAGTCAGTTGTCCTCTATATTATCTCTCTCATCCACATCTGTTCTTTAGTGGGAAATGCTTCCATTTATGTGTTTATTATACCCTTGGTGCTAGTAGCCAACCCAAGGCCTACTGGAGATGGGTCTTGGGGTGACTATCTCACATATAACATTGATGGACTACGACGGGTACACCTAATGGGGATGAGGTCATGATAGAGTGGTATCACAGGTCTGGATGAGGGTTATAATGGAGTTTTGTGTTTGGCATAGGTGAGGTCTCATGGGTTCGTATGGAAATTGTATCAGTTATGCATAGAATGAGATGTAAACTCTATAGAGTAGTTGAGACACAAGCCTTTATATCCCCCTATGATCTGCTTAATAGACCATATGTTTAAAGTGTCTACTAAACAAAATTTCACTTGTTTCTAGGAAAAGACCTAGGAATGGATCTTGCATCATTCGCATTTATGTCCACAGTTGAATGGTTAGACCATGTTAAAGGGTAACACAAAAAGAATTAATGAAAATAGTATGTTAATTAATGTAGAGTCCTTCACATTCTAGTTTTAGGATCACTAATAGTTTGTTAATTTCCAGGTATTATTCTTAGTCGGCGTCCTTGTCAGGTACCTGCAGAATATGTCTAGCAGGTTGTGCTAGCAGATCACCATAGGGTAGAGGTTGACAATGACAGCACATGGAGGTGGAAACTCAAATAGTTTCAGCACCATGGTTTGCAGAAGTATAAGGGATTATTTTTAGATGTAGTCACAGAATAATGGTTGATGGGGATTGAGTTCAGCTTCAATTCAATCCATTCTTGGACAGAGCACTGTGATTGTTTTGTTTTGACGATGCTTCATGGATCAGTGAGGCAGTGATGGTTCATGTTCCTTAGGAATCACGATAAGTCAGCAATCTCATGAGAGGAGATTTGAGACAAGATCAGATTCAAGTTCCTTTCTTTAAATGCATCCTATTCTACTCTATTAGATCTTCTTACCCAATGATTGGGGACCTCTAGTGTGAGAGTGTTTGGAATCCATTTAACATGACATTAATTAGACAAAAAATTCAACAATTTTGTATGTAATGATGGTAATTTTCCATTAGATATATCGGCACACATCAATCTAATATTCTAGTCCAGCGACCACATGATTCAAAATTACCATGTCCTATCATTAATATCCTCTGTATGGTGTGAGAAACCCTTTCAATACCTTGTTTCTCACAGATGGGATATCTCACAGGAGCATTGTAATATTGGTAAGGAATTTCCCACTAAAAAAATGAAAAACATCTCATAATGGAATCATCATGGTTATGAATGAAAAACAATAAAAATTATATCTTCATTCCTTAGGTAATGATTTTTAACTAAATACTTGATATCCCTTCGATGATATAAAACTACACAATCTTGTAGATCTCACCAATGATGACCACTTATATTTTTGTTTTCCTTCTACCAGAAATATATTTAAGAACTATGTGTGAGTTAATTCATTTGATCATATGATATATAATGATACATGAATCATAAATCATGAGTCCAGTCACAAAAAAATTTAAAAGGCCCACTCTATGCGTTTAATACCTACATTCACATGATGATCCTTCCCAGGAACAATGTATGGATGGATTCCTATTAATATATGATACACAGTGACTCCTAGATTTTCATCATTGGTCCTAGACACAATACCCCCTTTTTACATTGGGAATCAAACATCCTTTCAACAAGATGATAAACTGAATTATCAATAATAAAGTGTGTTTGGATTCGTTATGATCACCAAATGATACATAGTCACATCAAGATCACTAATAATAGGTCCATTTATAATAATTAAAAGAAACAACTCCGACCTCTATGTATTGAAAAAAATTGTGTAGAGTGCTTCCAGTTCAAGATCCTATTGTGGCTTGATTCCTACGATCATATTATACATAGTGACACCGAGATCTCAAAACCTAGTAACATCAACAAAAATAAAAAATTAAATCACAACTACGTAGGTAATGATCCATAGATGTTTTTTTTTCATATGTATGAGTTATATATACTTACAATCTACTTGATCATGAAATATATCTTACATTATTTTTTACATAGGTTAAAATTTCAGTACCAAAAGACCATTATACTAGAAACAATATGTCATTTCTTCATTTTTTATATCTAAACTAATGAATGTATTCCCCTGCTACATGATTTTAAATATAGAAAAAAAATTTGGATTATCATACTTTATAAATGATAACATCACCCTTATGTACACAAGATATATTTTGGGGTCCTCCTACCATATTTAATATGCATCAATCAATAAATCACTATTCATGTCTCAAGCCCCTCAAAATGATGAAAATCATTTCTCTCCCTTAGATAACATATATGAATTCATGGGAAACTATTTTATTATAAATTCATGCTTATTATTCATTCGTAGGTGACAATGGTCGTCAAAAAAATGCGCCACTCAAAAAAATAGCACTCCCATCATTTTGATCCCTAACATCACCGTAGAATTACATAGCACCGCAGGGTGTTCTATGCCATTCCTAGTATGATTTTTTTGTATCATTACTCATTCCCTAGTAAACATGATCTAGGAATTAAAATAATTTTTTCTCCCTCTAATAGGTATGTTTAAATACTCTTGACCTAGGTATCTTATTTAGGATATTGTGTTTCATCACCCACATGAAGTCCATGTTCTTTATAATCATAAAATACATGCGCTCTAGTCAAAGATGTAACATAAACCCTATATTACAATAGTTCAAATGAAAATACCATAAAATTATTGAGAAATAAATAAAAATCATATACGGATGAAAGCCCTCAATGGGGATATAGATAAATATTCATATCTTTTCTCAAAATATTATTCATATCCAGAGTTTTGGAAAACATTTAGGGAACAATTAAATGAAGCATAATGCTCATTTTGTGTGCACTATATCCGTAGTTTAGTCCATAATTTTTTGTGAAACCCCTTGGTTGATGAATAAATTAGAGTAATGATTTTTCATATCTCCTCACTACGAGAATATATCCTCTATGTTGTGAATCATAATTTTTTATGCCCGAACACTTCTTGAATTTTACTCGCTCTATAAATCTTAATTCATGATTTGAGATCCTCTAGTCATAGTAAAATACCCATATCCCATTGAATATGACACTTAGCTTCAATATAACATTTCTTTGACTAGGAATCTATTCCTATATATCCTGGATATGTTCATATGGTCAAATACTAAAGGAATCACTCTGTAAAAAGGTATTTACACTCATTTTGAAACTTGACATCGCAATACTATAATATAAATCCTTAGTGTGTTTGGGGTCATTCAAAATATTATTTTCCAAAATAATCTCCTCCCTCATGTACTTGATACAATGGGTTAAAGTGATCGTACCAAAAAATACGAGTATATCTGACATCCTCGATGAGAGATCATGGTTTTTTGGAACATTTACCATACTAGGAATGTGACACTCCATTTTTAAATCATTGATGGCCAACATAATATGTCTTAAAACCACCAGAAAAATGTCTCAAGCATAAAAATTAATATATAAACATCCATAAGGTTCCAAAACTCATCCTATATATCATTCCATTACAAACAACCACATAATCTACATGTTATATTCTTAAAAATCCCTCATTTCATATAAAATGTATTTTGTGTCATCATTTATTAAACATCATACATATGCACATGTTTTTTGAAATACATAATTAATAAATATACTCCTTGGAAGAAATTATCCTCAAACCATATCATCCTTGGAAACACTATAGAAGAACCTGTAACCTCAGGGTGTTACAATCCATCACCATTATGTATCTCCCATCCCATTTTTATTGAGTCAAACCATTGGTTTATGACTAATATCACCATTCCACCCACATTCTAGGTGGGTATAGAATCTCATGTATTTCACCCTCAACCAACATCTCCCCACATAATAAATTATCCATAATAGTGTGAAGATAGCGGACACACCACTATTTTGACAATGGTACTGAAACATAATTTCCTTGACTTATCATCCATAATCATCTACTCCTTAAAAGGAATGGATATATGATCCTCATTTTTCGCAACCACACCACTACCTAACTCAACCTACATGGGTGTTTTGGATAATTCCTCTCATGAAAACAGTATATTTGGATATCTTCAATCAATTTATATATAAAAAGACTTTAAACAGTATGAGATCTAATTGTTTGAGCTAAAAGACCCAAAACAACTGATATTGAAAGTCTGAGATGAAAGAACATATTCTATTGTGAAAAAATATTCAATCTTAATGACCCATACAAAAAAAATGATTGTATGTGTTAAAAGTCCCCACAAAACAATGATAAAAGGTTTGAGATTAAATAAACTAAACTAATATGTTGTATGGTTTGAGCCTTAATAAATAAAACTAAAATGATATAATGTCTGATTTAAAATACCATAAACTACAATGATTTATATTCCTAGCTAAAAGACCATAATCTACTATGATGGAAGGTATGAGATAAAAGTCCCCAACTACAGCACAACCACTCTTTCATTTTCATGAATGAATGATATTTTAAGTCACAAAATATGGTATTGAAAAAAATGAAGCTTCTCAATCAGAATTTATCCATATCAATAGAATATAATTAACTTCCCACCATGAAATATATTATTAAAAGATTTCCAACTTTTAGTAAGGTAATATCAATATAGGTGAAGATGTTCCATCAATAAAGGATCTCATATCGGTGGTAATTCATTACAATTTCTGAAGAATAATATGGTGTTATTTAATTATTTAAATTCAGATATTCATGCTAACATTATATTATGTAATAGATAGATATTGTTTTTGATTCGTATAATATCAGTCCACTAAAGAATCATCCACATCATGAATGAAATAGAAACTTTATTGCAACATGAAAAGATTATAATATACATTCACTGATAGCATGAAATATGAAGAATCTTCACGTTTTAGAGTCCCTTTGAGAATCACATCAATAAAAGTGTTCATATAATTCACTAAACTATAATATGATTTGATTGGATAAGCTGGACCTGTCCGAGAGAGTCCGTTGAGAAGCATCAATTGAATGGAGAAGTGTCACCCATCATGTATTTTATGCTTCGGTCATAGTAATGAGAGACATGGATATAGTATTCATCTCCTTAAAAATATTTTGTGAATATTGAAATGATGGTGATGATGGTAAAAGGTCACACCTCAGGTGAGATATGATTTTCTCACACATCTATACTTCCATATTCAATGATTCCATGTAGACTTGAAATTTAAATATACTATGGTGACTATTTTATTGTTCCTCGAATGCATCTTATGTCTATTATTACGGGGATCCTCATTTTCATGATCATGAAATTCAATCTCATTAGTGTACATATTATTATATGCAAAGATAATTTTTTTCATTGTTTCCTTTAGTGGTTGGAAATTGAAGTTGTCTAACCAATTTCATTGAATTGCGGATGAAGTAATTCCACTTAATGAAAATAAGATTCTAAATGAATCTCATTAATCAAGCCATGAATCTTTTTCCAGGTCATCCAAAATCATATCTGAACCTCTGTAACTGATGGATTGTCACCCTAATATGTTTCAACCAAATTAGATGAAAATGAAGAAGGATTTGAGGCTCCATATATAATCCACTGAATAGATGCATCACCATGTGTTGGAGGGATTATATCCCCAATATATGTTATCCGCCTATCAAGATGGACATTACTAGTATGAGGGTGCTTCCTAGAACTATCATCCATTGTTTTGATTAAATTAATCATTCCAATGGATAGAGTTGTTGGTTCAGAAAATATAAATTTTTAATGATGACCTTATCATCCTATCACTTCACCCAAATAGGATGCTACCAAAGCCAGGGTATAATATTAAGTAATAAAAGAATAATTATTATCTGATTTAATAATGATATCAATATCTATTTCTTCACATTCTAGGATCATCCCATATTGGTGGATGATCCTAGGTTTTCTCTCACATCACATGTCATCCAAGGGGATAATTGAGAATCTTTTACTGATATAAAATTGTTGAGAAATCTTATCTGGTCTATATGGATCATATAAAATTATCTCACATGTATTGTATGTTGGTAGAAAGTTTTAAAGTGATTTATTATATTAAATTTTATCGATATTGATGCTACCATAATCAGTGATTAAACAATTCAGTGCATGCTAATGGGTGAAATCAAATACATCGAATCAGTTCAATATGTCGCTAACGTCATCAGAGCATATTTACATTACCAAAAATCAAAATTTTGTATCATCGTGAGATGGGAAAATGCATCCAAGATATTTATGGAATTGTTGTATTCATAGAAACAAAAATGCACCACAATCCATCCATTTAAAAATATGAAAGTATGTCTTTTCTGATAGGGGATGATCATTTATTGAATGAGGCCTACAATTTTGTAATGGGACGGAGGGGTCAGAACCACCAAATTAATATTCCATTTCTCCACTAGTATTGCTTCCATTAAGATACAATTCATTGAAATTCATGAACGTGAATCCCAGACTACGAGAAGAAACCATTGTATGAATGTGACCACGAATCCCGCCAGCCTAAGGATAATTCGGGTCTCCAACATCACTACGTATCACCATGAAGTAAGATCCCAACTATTAAAAATCGAACAACATGAGCAAGAACTATCACACACTTTCTATGAAGGGAACTAATTGGGGTGTATTTTTATTGGCCTAAACAATGTGAAACAAATGAAAATAATGATCCCATCATTAAATAATATAATCAAATTCATAGTCATCTCATTTTTAAACTTCACTTTTCAAAGTTGATTATGTCCACCAATAAGAATGGATTTTGAAAAGTGTATTAACATATATATATGGAATGAAGGAACTAATTATATATCTCCCTAATAGGGAGGTATCCTAGATAGTTGTTATAATTTTCATGGGATGATTCACACCTCATGGTTGGAGACACTAAATGAGTTAATTTCCTGACACCAACATCTATATAGACCTCAATGAAGATCAATATAGTGATAGATAATAAATTATAAAATTCATACTTCATCATAAATACATGCACTATGTAACTGTTAATTAATCTCTAAACATCTTTTATTGACCTACAATGGACACACACATTCATCATAAATATTACCATCAAGAAAAATATAACATTTCATGCACCATCCACTGTCTATTTGGTTCAAATAAGATATGAATATACTAAATTATCTTTGAATGATTGGATAATGATAAAAATAACATACATCCAAACTCATGGTAGAGTTTTACATCATATAAGACAACCATCAAGATAGATCTTCACCTAGTCATACATCCATGCCAATTATTATCTGATTATAGTCAAGAGATGTTGACACCCAATAACATGGTAGATTGAAGTCCGAATAAATAATGAATATATCTTTCAACAAATCGAACCCATATTGAAGAGGATAAAGATATAAAGGGTAGTTATGAGGATATAAATAATGAATTCGTTTGATAAAATCAGCATTAGAAATCACATGATATTAATAATTAACATTTTGGTTTTGTAAATCACTTACCATTGATTAACTACAATAGAAAATCCTTACAGAGAGTCTAAGGACATATAAATAAAATTAGGTGGTGTGTGTCAGACAATTAAAACAAAATCGTATCAAACTAATAAAATAAAATTCCATTATATTTATGCACATCTCATTAACTAGATGGTAATTTATGATTTCATAAAATAATATCGAATCTAAAATATCACAATGATCACACAGATAAGGTAAACAAAAAAGGTGTCACACAACTACATGATCACATAGAATACTCGTGATCACATAAAAATTTAAATACCATTCTAGTGACATAATATTCAATTGTTCATGAAATCGGTCATATATATTGTGGAAAACTCTTTATAAAAGTCGCTTCCCAACTTTCAATGTTCATAAAATTATTAAAGATAAATCTATGGTTTGGTTTGAGTGGTAGAATGGGAATAATAATTCTTAAAACTCATTTCTCACAAATAATTCCTAGTGAAAAAATATCATGATTGGGTTTTTTATTTTACATAGATTAGGATGTGTGGTAGAAGAAGTTTTAATTAGATTCTGTGTATTTAGTATCCAAGGAATGAAACCCTATTCACTCCCATATAAATTTGTAATTACATGGAATACAAAACATTTCCTGAAATTCCAATAATCACTCATCTCGTTGATTGGTGAAAATTCCAATAACTTAGGAAGGCATTTAATAAATATATATATATATATATAATTGAGCCATAATCCCCATCTACCTCACCCTTATTGGGAGTTGGTCATTTATTTACTCAATCCATTTGATCATCCTAATATTCTTAATGGAAAAAATACATGAATATCAAAATTATTTTCCACACAATGAAATAGAAGTGGATGGTTTTCATGATAATGGGGATCACATGGACCACCAAGAGACACTTCATTTAATGACCATGAAAATTTCATAATGTTGGTCACATGTAGTGAATAACCTTAGGTAGGCCCCATGAAGTCCCATTGAGGAAGTCTTTTTGTTCTTGAGGATTCGTATGAGACACTCATGGATCATGTAGTTGCTATCAAACAAGACCCCCATGTCACAGAAATATTCAGGCAGTGGGTAGTTGAAAATCATTCCAAATATCCTTTGAAAATAGAGGAAAAATAACCAAAAGGATTAAGCCACCAGAAGTCATAAATATCACACTATACCATCCTAATTTGTAGACTGATTGTCTTAAAAATATAGATACAACATCAATAGTCTCTAAACTATTTAAAAATAAGAAAAATAAAAAGAAAATGGAAAATTTGGGAGTTTCTTAAGGTTGTAAAAATAATGATATATACACTAGGTAGTTTGAGTGAAACTAAAAATCCATTTAGACATGTATATGTTGTTGTGCACGAGCACACTGGTATATCTCTCTCATCAACAGAATGGACTTAGAAATGTCTAACTAGTCTCACACTCCTCATTTGGATCCAAAAAACGTTGATGGTCTCATCCCTGAAATTACCATGCATCCCCCCCAGGGAATTGTTTTTCATGAGGTGCATCACTAATGGGTAATGTCATTATCTTCGACAACAATTTTTCACACCCGCATAGTCTCAAAGAATTATAAAAATTAATGACAGAAATAATGTGGAGTAATGGAAAAATCCTCTAGTGGCCATAAAAAACATGTTAGACACTAGAACTATCTCAAAATACCTCTTGAAAAGCCATCTTGATCTCAAAAATTCCCCTTTGAAAGTAATATTTTTTTCATGGAATATCTAGGATAAGGAATAAAATATCACATGAAATACTTACTGTTAGATTCCAGATCACACAAATTCGCATGAACATGTTGTCTTGATAATAGGAAAGTCCAATATCATGTTGGGAAAATTCAAAATTAACTCATTGATAAGGCATAATACAATAAAAGATACATAAATGGAGTTTTATAATGGATTTATAAAACCATGTCATTTCCCTAGAAGGACCCACACAAACCCTCTTGTTGAATCATGACATCGAATACATGTGTTGTCTTCGGTACAGATTTCTATGATACCCTCTTTAGAAAATGGTGACTAATATGGGGGAAAGACCAACAATCCTACAGACCCATACATCCAAAAATTAATCTTCAGATAACTGTAAATAGAAAAAAAATAACTCGTGGAACCTCGATCAGGTACAAACCAGAATCAGAGAAGATATCTTAGAGTTCTTGATCTCATTACATTGAAATTTTTTCTTTCTAGTAAGATCTGGAGGGTAACCAGTGTGATCAAAAACCATGCTAGACACCACAAGTGATCACTAAAAATGATTTATAGGACTTAGAAAGGGTTACACAAATGAAATTTCACATATTTTGTAAAAAACATGAAAAATTAAAATATATATCACTTAAAAAAATATAAGGAATATGAAATAAAAATGGTGGAAAAATTACTTAAAGACGAAATACTTGAATGAATAATAGATATTTTGATCCTATTGTGCTTTTCATAAAAAACTCGGGTTAATATATATCACCAATACATTATTCCTTGGTCATGAGATGCATAATTGTTATACTATTTGGATCATGTGACATCTTGTTTATGTGTCTGATAATGTCACATGGATCACATTAGGTTTTTCACCAATTCCTCCCAAAATCATTAAGGATCTCTATCTAGTACTCTCAATTTATTAATGACATTTCACCTATATCATTTAGAGACTATAATATATTTCATCTAATTCTCGTGATAAAAACATGGAGTGTATTAATTATCTTGTGAAATCCTCAAGATAATATAGATAGACAATAAATTCCCCCTATTTACATTTGCTAGCTATTGTGATGTCTATAATAATTTCATCTATATTTCTTAATATCACACAAACAAGTCCATGTGGATCACGAATCACCCATTGAGGCATATAAAACTCACTCTCATGACTCCATATGTGAAGGACGACTAGAATTAGTAATAATACTAGGGAAAGTCAAAAAGATAATGTGATTCCCCCTAATCATTTCATTTGAGAACATGTTATTGCTTCTACGAAAGTTGTTTATTTTCATGAGATGTCCCTTAGAAATGTTAGCTTTGAACTTTGTAAAACAATTCGTAAATACTATCAAGGATATGCGAAGTCCCACATAAAATTCTATGGTATCATGATATTTTCATTAGACATGTCTGGAAGACGTACTCTAACATGAAAAAATTATAATTATTTCATGTATAGTGGAAAATCAATGCATGATAGCTAGACTATGAGGATAGGTCAATCATGTAACACCATATAGGAAGCCCTTGTCAATCTTCTATGAGTGTGCCTTGGGAAAAGAAAAAAACTATTGTGTAATCCAAAATAAAATTAACATTGGTAAGCTGGATTCCTTCCATAATAAGGATACGTAGGACCCCTCCCATAGGTCTAATATCTATAATAAAAATATAATTATTAGTCCCTACACACACTTAACGTATCAAAATAAAATGGGAATGATTATTTTCTATCCCTTGATTCACACATCCTTCATATCTCACTTGTTCTTAGACAGCCACAATAATAATATCATTCTTGTCACAATCCACTTTTAGTATAAGGAAAACATTAGCGTGTATTCCCTAATCATTTGATAAGTATGATATGTACCAAATACACATGGAATCTTCAATGTGTATGCTCCAATTAGTGTCATAATATGATATGTCCTCCATATGAGGAAAAATAAATGTGTAATTATATACTCATTTGTCTATGATGACATTATTCCATCTATAAACAAAATACATTAGAAATAATCCTATGGATTGATCCCGAACTGAAATGGGATACCACATTGGTAAAATCCCCCTCATTAATTTAAAATTTCCCCCATCAATACCCAATCATTCACATGTTCTGATCATTTTACCTCATCCATCAATAGATTGATAATCCAATTGATCTCTTATGACTCTAATTCCGTTTAAAACAAGGATATGTACGACATCTTACAACCTCTTGATCTCCAAAATAATCTTCATATTTTTTTCCCATTATATATGTTCTAAATCCATATAGAGTGACCCAAATTATTTTTTATTCCTTTTATCTCACACTAAGAGTAGATCATATGTGGTTATGGAGTCGTAATGGTTAGGTCATTCACATAATAAATCTATACATGCTTGGAATGTCTGTTTATTTAATCACTCATGAGTGGCCTGATATTAAAATCCCCCCATGTAAGGGAATTTACCATGGTGATACTCCCTTGGGTGTGAACGTACTATGATAAATTTGATTAATTCTATAACATGGATATATAAGACCTCACCTAGAGACACGATATCAGAGATTTTTTACCTAAGTTCTAGCTCATTTGTCCATTCAACCTTATATACAAATGCATGGGTTTGACAAACTACAAGTGATATCATTTTTGTAGTTAAAAAACTTTTTTTTAGAGATCATAATGGTTTAATCCCCATATCATAATATGAACCAACTCACCATGAAATAAAATTGATGTGCCTATTTTAGTTTCATCAAAATATATGTAGCTACACATTTCTGGGAAATTGTTGAAGTACCTTATATACATAAAGATGGTTTCAATAATGATAAACCATTATTCTTTTTCACAAAAAAGGGGTTAATATATGATAAATTTTAGGATTCCTTTCTTATATCATGATTATGAAGATATTCTGAAACAGATCGTAAATCTTTATGAGAGTCTGAGAATAATTTAAAATCACCACCCAATGTAGTGCGATGAGCCTGACTGCCAATCCTATCAACCAATTGGGGTCCCTAATTTTCATTCATTCTAAGGCAAAAAATGACCACCTGGATTTGGAATATATTTTGGTACCATATTTTTGAGGTTAGAATAGTTGGTATTTTCCATTAATACTATAAATGCTAAGAAGACATAAATGACTAAACAAAAAATTTAACCTCGTCACTCACAAGAAATCATTAGGCCAAAATGAAATCACTTATTGGATGTATCTTTTCCTTTTAAATAATTGTATAACATTTTAAAAGTATAATTGTTTGTATGATGCGTTTATTTATAATTAATAATATTTTGTTTTAGAAAGTAATAACATTATACTATTATTTTTCATATAATAGAGTAATTTCAAAACACATAAAAAATGGTTATATCTTTTCATTATTCAAGAATGGATTATAAATGAAAAACATTATCATTTTACTATCAATTTCTAAAAAAAATGAATTTATGAGTTTATTAATGAACATTTGAATACATGTATGGATAAATTTTTTAAATTTAGATCCCATTCATGTATTCAAAGGCAATTTTTATTGAAATTGTGTATACAAAATATAGAAATTGATATTATGTTATATTTTTTATTTATATATATTTTTATAAATCATAGTGTATATCGACATTATCAGGTTATTAAATATTAAAACACCTATATAAAATATAAAATATTCAATGAAATATCAAAAATTATTTTAAACAATTTTGCTTATTAACGTTTTAAACATTATAAGAAATTGGGAAGTGAACCCATCCCTCTGGAAAGTAGTAGGCCCTTAAATCCTTCAATGTTTCAAGTTACCCCACTATTTTTTATTATATTTTTTAATTTTCTAACAACCACTAGATTCATTTATAATATATTAGAATAATTAATTATTTTCAAAATCATTATAATTTGAATGAATTGAGTATTTTCAAATGAATTATACTTTTAAAGAGTACGAATGAGAAGCCGATCGAGATCACGCAATGGATTGCACAAAGAACGTGCCGCACACACCTCTTGTGTTTTCGAATTTTTTGACCGTTGCGGCGGGTCTTGCCTGGGTCCATCCCTCCCCTCTGACGGTTTCAAGGAGGGGTTCTGTTTGACCTCCTCCCTCAGATAATGTGGAGAAGCACCCCCAGGTGTTGATGGATCATGCTTCTTCATCCTCGACCTCGGGGATCCCCTCTAGGGTGCCTCCGAAGCCTGTGGTGTAGGCCCTTCCTGAAGATGCCCTGGCTATCTCACCGGTCATTACAAGGATTATTTGTGACCTCCGGGTCCCCAAAACCCAGTTTTCTCCTGTCAGGCTCGCCCAGCCCACGACAACAGGAGGTCAGTTTTGTGTTAAGCTCTTGGGTCTCGGGTCCCGACTTCCATTTGCAGATGTGGTGTTGAAGAGTCAATTAGGGGTGGACCAATGGGTCTTGATGTTTCTACCACAAGTCTCAGGGGATGATCCTAGGGTGACCTCTCCCCCTCCCTTGGCTATAATGGGTCGGCCCACCCAGTTTTCTCTTGAGGGATCTCCCACCTGTGTTGGGGATTCCAGTGAAGGTGGGTCTAGGTCAGCATCCTGAGTTAGGAGGATGCGAAGCTTGAGCATGCTAGGTAGTCCCTCTTCCCCATCTGAGTGGACGCCTAATGGGACCGGGGTTTGTACTAGATCGAAGGGCAAGCTGCACCAAGGGGTGGCATCCTCCCTTGTATCGAAGGCTAAGGTCTCTAGAGCCAGCACCAGGGAACTCACCTTTTAAATGATTCCCTTGTTAATTTGGAATTCCAGGGGGCTTGGTTCCTGGGTAAAATAAGATTCTCTCACCTCTTAATCTTCTAGGAACAAGATGGATGTGGTGGGTGTTCTTGACCAAAAACAACAACCTACTAGAATTGGAGATTACACCCAAAAGCTTCAGATGCATGGATGCATGCAGGATGAGTCGGTTAACAGGAACATCTGAGTATTTTGGCATAAAATATGCTCAGTGATCTTGGTTCAAGATGAGGATCAGTTCATTAACATTAAGGTAATCATTGGTCCGGTCTCCTTCTTTTCGTCTTTCATTTATGGAAGCTACAATATGAACACTTGGGAGTCCATGTGGAGCCAGCTAAGTATCTTTGACCCCAGTGTGGAACCGTGTATTTTTGGAGTCGATTTTAATGTGGTTGCTGATCCAAATGAAAGGAAGGGCAGAGGTCCTTTCCCCAGGAAAGCCAGTCTGGCATTTGTGTGTTTCATGGTAGTGAAGGGTCTCTCAGACCTAGTCTTTGTGGATGATCAGTTTACATGGTGTAATAATCAGAAACGACCACGCCGTTCATGGGGTTGGCTGGACATGGTCCTGGCCAATTCCCATTCTTTATCGAGATTCTCCGGCACAAAGGTAACCCACTTTGTTTGGGGTCTGTCGGATCATTCCCCCATCCTAGTCTTTATACTATCCTTGCACAGGCCGCAGGCGGTGTATAGATTCTCACAGTACTGGGTGGACTCTTCGGGCTATCAGGAAATGGTCAGATCAGTGAGGGGTGTTCCTGGTCAAGGCAACCCATGGCTCATTCTGCATGGAAAATTACGGAGGCTTCAGTAGCTACTGCAGGAGTGGTCTAGCAATCTGGCTCCCCCAGAGGATGATTTAAAAGGCGTTATGCATGGTATCGAAAGTATGGAAAGCAGTCTAGAGAAACATTGGGATGAGGGGATCTACGAGGAGCTTTCGGTGAAAATGGGTATAATGTCTGACTTGCTTCTCATGCAAGAGCGTCTGGATAGAGAGAAGGATGGAATCAAATGGCTTAAAGTATGATATAGGAACTACAGATTCTATCATGCATGTGTTACGGAGAGGAACCAGTAGGTTAGTCCTAATATACAGATGGAAGATGGATCCTTTACGGACGACTGAGGCATTGTGGGAGGTTTGGCCAGCTCTTTCTTTTGGGATCTTTTTGCTGGCCCTCAGACGAACTGGCCCTCGGGTTACACATCATATTTCACGGAATTTTTCGATGTTATTCCTAACATGGTTTCTGAGTAGATCAATAACAGCCTGGGGGTTATGCCTGGCGTGGGGGAGATTAAGAAGGCGCTCTGGCTCTTGGCTCTGGATAGCGCCCCCGGCCCGGATAGATTCCCTGCTTCATTCTACATGGTTTCCGAGGAGATGGTGAAAGCATCCCTAATTGCATCCATATTGTATTTCTTTCATGGGGGTAGTTTTCCTAGGGTGGCATGCGCCACCACTCTCGTTCTCATACCCAAGTCGAAGGCCCCTTCCTCGATCTCGTAGTATCAACCGATAAGTATGAGTAACATCCCATATACGGTTCTGGCGAGCCATATAAACTCAATATTTGTCACCCAACTTATTCAATGGATCTCTCTCGAACATCACGGTTTCGTTAAGGGTCGCTCAATCCAGGAGGTAGTTGCCTTGGCGCAGGAGTTAATTAATGATATCGACTTCAAAACTCGCAGTTCAAATTTTTTCATCAGACTCGATATGATCAAGGCTTACGACTGAGTCGAATGGAGCTTTATTAACAAAGTATTGGCATGCTTCGGTCTCAACTCATGGAATGTGGATATACTCTTCCGCTGCTTCAGCGCTGCGTGGTTTTTGGTTTCTTTTATTGGAAAATCCTACGGTTTCTTCAAGTCTACATGGGGACTTAGGCAAGGGAACCCATTATGACCCACTCCGTTCATCCTCACTGACGATGTGTTGAGCTGGCTCCTCCTAAGGAGTATCAATAACGGCTGAATTCTCCCATACCGGTGTTGGTTGAAGGCTCCAGCTATCTCCTATCTCATGTTTGCCGATGATACCATCCTCTTTCTGAATGGGAAAATTAGATCCCTATGGTGATTAAGCGAGGTGGTGGATAGATACTGCAGATGGAGTGGGTAGAGCATCAACACTGGTAATAGCGCGTTCTTCATCTCAAATAGGTGTGCAATTGAGAGGGTGGAGTCTGTCAGCAGGTGTTTGGGCATTCAGAAGGGGTCTTTCCCTAAAACTTTTCTTGGCACGCCTCTTTCATCGGCAAGACATCGGATTCGGGACTTCGATGACCTCCTATCTAGGATCACAGAGAGAGCATTGAATTGGAAAAATAGACTCTTATCTTTTGGAGGGAGGATCGCCCTGGTGAACAGCGTCTTGGTGGATGCCCCCATCCACTGTCTCTCCTCTAGAAAGGTTCCTATGGGGGTTATTAGCTCCATCGATAGGATCCTCACCTCCTTCATATGGGACCCTTATGCAGGAGGGAAGATACACTGGGTGTCCTAGAACAGAATGGCGAAACTTGGGGGTGAAGGGGGGGGGGGGGGGTCAGTGTGCGTAACCTAAGTGATAGAATTTTCTATATGCAAGCAAGGCTTGCATGGAGCATACTGGAACGACATACTCTCTGGGGAAGAACCATGCACTGTAACTCATCAGGGTGTCGTGGACCAGTTGATAGGGGTCTCTCTACCCTATGGTCGACCGATGGGCTGATTATTGAGACCCATAGGCCATTTGCACAGTGGTTGGTTGGGATAGGCGCACTCTTATTCTGGCATTAGGACTGGGGGCGGTGTGCTGGCATTTCCCGGATGCCCGGCCACAAATATCACGTTCAGGGAAGCGAGTCTCTTCCCATCATTCATCTCTGCAGTTCTGGATAACAGTCAGAGAGAGAGTTTCCAGTGTATTGTGATGATTTCCGAAGAGGAAAGATGTGTCTTCATCACTTCTGCCTCAGGTCTGTTCTCATCGAAGAGTTTTAAGGGTGTGGCGCATGGATCGGTGCAGGCTGGGGGATGGTTAGAGATTATTTGTGTGGAAAGCATTCCGACTAAAGTTAACTTTCTCTCTTGGAGGATTCAGAACATAGGGATGCCTACTGATGATAATATTCATAGGCAAGGAATACAAATGGCATCTAAATGCGTGTGTTGCTATAGGGTGCATAGAGGGGAGATCTCTACTCACCTTTTCATCGGCAACGAATGAGAGAATGAGGTTTGGAACGCTCTAGGGGAGTTTTCATGTAACAGCCTGAGATTTTATGAAAAATATTCTTTTTAATTTTATTAATGTCCTGTGTTGTACGCTACACCAAAAGGTGCTTTCACAACACACATCCTTGACATTCCTTGCATTACACGCAATCACAACCTTCCTCGATAGCGTGTGTAGTACGCAATACTGAGTTTCACGAAACAACAATATGCTATTAAAATATTATTAAAACTAGCCGTTATGAATGGTAATAACCACTTTTTAAATTTTTGAAAATTTAGCTCTCAAAATGGACTTCATTTTTGGATTCAGAGTATCGAATTTAGCCTAAGGTGAAATTTTGGTACTTTTCGGATAACGTTCATATTCTGATGAATAGTGAAAATTACTAAATTATAATTAAAAACAACTTTTTTAATAGAAATAATTAATAGTGATAAATTATTAATTTGAGTGGTTTTAAAGTATATTTAGAATATATTTTTACAATTTAATACAATTTTGTTCATTGGTTGTAATTTCACATTTAAACCATACATAATCAAGTGTCAATCTTTTGATAGATATTGTTTCTTAAAAACACGCTATTTGTTTTAACAGCGGGATTTAATTATAAAATTAATTAATGCAACTTCTATGTTATGAATTTGGTAAAATAGAATTCATTTTTGAATTCGGAATATGAAATATATCTTAGGATGAAATTTTGGCATTGTTCTGAAAAACATCATTTTTTGATGAATAGTGAAACTACTAAGTGGTAGCCAAAAAACAGAATTTTTCATAAAACTTAATTTTACCACTTCTATGAATGGAATTTCATAAATCTGAGAGACACGGTTGATGTCAGTAAGTAAAATGTGGTTCAATGAGATGAAAATCATTTTTGGTGAATAGTAACTTTTTACTTTTATTTACCACGGTTAAAAGTAAATAGGGTAATTAAGGGTAAGAATGATATTAATATTACCCTAAAACATGTCCTAATTCTATTGGACAAGTGTATCTCGACCAAAAACAACCTTAAGTGTCAAATATTATCATTTAGGACCACGTGGATTAGATTAGGACATTTATTATTATTTACTTCAAAGAAGAGTTAAAAGAGTTAAAATCAATGTTTATTTACTAAAACATTTTTAATATAGGGTTGTACATAAGATAAATTTGATTGTAAATATTCATTATAAAGATAAAAAGATTTCCTACATAATAGTATTTTATTTTTAATTTTTAGACATCAAATAATTAAATTTATTTATGACACAAAGATGATGCAGTAATTGTCTTATTTATGACATATTGACATAATTGATGTTATAAACACCAAAATAAATGTAATTTGAGACTTTTAATGAATTTCACTAATTTTCTAGGTTACTAAGATATCTTAGGGTTGATTTAATAAACTTTGTTTGAATATATAATTCTGTTATGACTTTCACAAAAATCATATATCAAATAGTGTCAAAATTGAAACAAAATAGTTTTTAAATGAAATATTATATTATTAATTGTTATTTTATTCCTAAAAATATATGGTTCGGCCAAATGACTTAGATAAGGATATATATTAATTATAAACAATTTCGGGTTCGTTTGGCATGTTATAGTAAGTGTATTAACCATATAGTGAAAGAAAACAAAAAGAGGCGGTAAAAGTTAAATTATTTAACTTAGAGTTAAATCTAATTGATAAGGTTAAAATAATACCCTAAACTTGTCTAAATCCTATTGGATGATAGGTTTTCGACCCATACCTACTTTATCTTCGAAATAAGACCCTTTGGAACCATTATAAACCGATTTTGACTTTAATATAAAATAATATTTTGAGATATTCCTAAGGTGCCTCTCTCCTCCCTTATAAAAGGGCACCTCCTCCCCCTCCTCCTCACACCAATTTGAGCACTCAAGCTCGGCCAACCCCTGCCATTTTCTCCTCTCCACTTCCCTAGAATAATCCTAGAGGTCCTGGTCTTCTTCAAAGACCAATCTTAGTTCCCTAAGTGGAGGATTCAAAGAGGCGTTCCAAAGAAGAGGCATTACCGATCTTTTCAATTTCTTTCTTCTTCAACTTCTTCTTCTTTAGTAGTTTTATGAAAAAGTAATAACATCAGTATTACTTACATTCTGATATGTTATTATAAATATGAAACAACCCTAATTCACCTTCTATCCATCCTACGGAAAAATGAAATCACCGCGCGTGCGTACGTACGGAATATCGTCTCCACGCCGTGGTGTAATCTATTTTCCACCACCACATTACAAGGATGGGTATAATGGTGTAATGAGTAACTATATGTGATTATTATAAAGTAATATTGATACTTAAATAGTATACATACACTCTAATACAATTCCACGATCATAGGAACGATATCATCACTCGTGCGTACGTACGGAATACCGTCTCCACGATGTGATGCGACTCGTTCTACATGATCATCATTACATAGTAATTATATAAATGAATTGAATGAATAAATATGATATATGTTACACTAATAACATTCTGGATATAAGGTACCTATAACCTTAAAAGAATAATAAGAATTTATTCGTCAAAACACGCATAAGAACAAAAGGCAATAAAGACCCGAGTAACAAGTAACAATGAAATATTACTAACAAGAAGGTAAGAATATGACCATATATGATAACATATCAATATGTTTGATTCTGGAATAAGTCTATAACATTATTTAAACCATTATACAGGAGCTTTGGACACGTACAAAGAAAATCAAACCTAAGGTAAGGGAAATATCACAATCTCATTTTTATTCAATATTGTTTATACTTTAGTATTTACTGGGGTGTATTTTACCATCCACATCCATATTTACTCAATATGTAATATTATTTCCATCCACCTACAATTGTTTAAATCCAATTTTACCCTTCGGTGAGTTTTTTGTAAAAGATATGAAATGAATCTTTTGTCGTTTTTCGTACGAGGTACCTTTTTGACTTTTCCGACAAAAGTACGAGAAGAATGTTTTTTTAACTTATACGGCATGAATGGATTTTTAAAAAATTATTTCCAAGAAGCTTACTTTACAAGTTTTCATGTTTATTTTTAATCAACTTCTTTTAGTTTTAAATTGTAAGACATGTTAAGAAAGGAAAATGTTTTTGAAGTAGAAAGGATATTTTCCTCAAGAATGGATTTCAAGTGTTTTATCAAAATTATTTTCCATCTAAGATAATAAAGGGTTCTGTTTCTATCCCTATTATTACATGTATTTTTTTATGTTGTGATGGAAATATTTTTATGAATTCCTTTATCTTATACGAATTGTTTTATAATGTCATGTTGTTTAAGAATCCCATTTTTATTACATGGGTTATGCAATGATGTATGATTTATGATTTTGTGGCACACATAATAATGGTATCATTATGAGATGGGTGGGACCTATATCTCCCTCCAATGAATTGGGTAAAGATTTTATATCTCATGAGATAGACATGGCTGGAAGGGTATGTTATACCGGTTCAGTGAAACATGACTGAAACGAGGGTCACTGGATTCAGAAATGGACTTTGTCCACTAAGATAGTCTTGGAAATGAGTCTTGACTAACAAGAAATGATATTCTATGATTATGTGTGTATGCCCCAAAGTTTAATGTTTTATGTTATGATTATTGTGAATACATTTCACTGCCATGAGTTATCCCAGGTTATGAAATTATGATCTCTTTTGCAGGTTAAGATTTCTAAAAGTTATGTTCTTATGTATATGATGAGATTTATATTTCTTCCGTTTACCCTTACTGAGCATTTGAGCTCACCCTTTTATGTTTTCTTTTCCCCATGATATAAAGAAAGGTTTTAGGTAAAAAATAGGGAAGATATTTATGGGAGATATTGAAGATCTTTCACCAGGATTAGAATATTATATTCCGAGTTTCCAAAGACACTAAACTATTATGGTCCTTGTGTGTGTGTTTTTGTAATGTACTAAGTATTCCGCAAATGTAATGTAATGTCCATGTACGTCAAGCATCGGGTCGTTACAGTTGGTATCAGAGGCAAAGGAGGTAGGAATGTATCCGATCCTTGGGAACTCTCACATGTGAGCGTTGGACGAAGCATGGCTCTCCGCCCAAGGGCTTTATGAGGAAATGGCTGCCACTGGGGATGGTGGTGTGTCCCGCCCAAGGGTGTAGCCGCCCATGGAGTGCCCTGATAGGTATCAATTATAGTCCACTGGAAGTAATTCCAGACCGCTACAGTTGGTATCAGAGGAAAGGTTTAGTCAACCTTTGGAAACTAGGATATGAGAACGTTAGTGAGATCCCAAGAGATATTTATAAGGTATGTCTAGGGATGTCCCTAAGGATAAGTATACATATATGATATAGTCCTAGAACTACGGTAACGATCTTAGAATTTAACCTAAGATGTTAGATATTGAGGGTACCCCCCCTTTACTATGTTGTTTTCTCTAGCATGGTTTTTTCCTCTCAACGAATTCTTTTTGTGTTTTAGTTAATGGAGGGAACCAGAAGGAATTAGGTTAACATTGAATCCAATGGAAAAATTGGTGACTATAAGCAAAAAAAATATGTAATGGCTAGAGAGAAAGATATTGTGATTATGCCGAATCAGTCATCGTGATATAGGATTAACAAGGTGAAATTTAGTGGTATACCTAATTCATCAAAGAAGAGGAAAATAGACTATTATGCATGTTCGCATGTTGAGCAGCATAAAGAAAAGAAGATTGAGATTTCTAAAGAAGGGAAGAAGAACCTTGAAGAATACCTCAAATGGAGGGACCGATGTTATTTGTGTGGAGATAAGGGTCATAGAGTGACAGACTGTTATGGATTTCAATGTATTATTTGTGGAGAACATGGGCATTACCCAACTCAATGCCCTGACTTAAAAAGTTACTTCTAAATCATGGAAGGAATTATTCCAGGACAATAATTGAAGAGGATGGATTGAAGTGTTTATGTATTGGTATTCAAGAATAATGTTGTTGAGGTACATTTATTGTTTATTATAATATTTTTGTATTATTGTGGTTTTCAATAATTTTAAGGTACCGGTAACCATGAAAAGTGATTCAAATATTTTGGAATGCAGATGATATGCGCATAATGAATGGATAAGGAGAAAATGAAATGTTTGACAGTATTCATGAGCTCATGGTTGATATAAGGACTAAGTGATATCATGGTTTGAGTATATAGAATTTTGAGGATTTTGGTATGTGGAAAGTGTTAAATTTTAACTGCATTCATTTTTTCACTAAGGTATTCAAGAGAATACATGATTAAGGACTTTGAAAGCTTGGAATGTGACCAACAAAACATATCTTATGATATATGGGGATCGACGATGGTGTTAAATCTCTGGTAATCGTTTTCACTATGTTATGAGAGTGGACTGCAGTATTATGGATAAGCCTAAAGATTGGAATGGATTATGTTGGACATAAGTTAGTATTGTTTAAGGATAGAAGTTTTCTCGATATTATTGATGGGATGTTATAGTAATATAGTTTTAGAAAAAGGACAACCTGCAGGACGGGCGACAACCCATCGCGTTGGACAAGGATGTGGGAATCGAACCCACAACTGAAGTGCGACTGGCCTTTATCGCCTACCACTGGCCTACAAGAAGTCCCTGTTTATTAGAAACTAGTTTTATTATATTAAGCAGTATGATATATGAAGTATAAAGTCCATTTTATGAACCATATATGATTAATCTCACTATAGATCGACTTATGTATATAATTTTTGCTATCCTTTTGTTTGAGACAGATGGAATGACCCGTCATTCTATCACATGATCTGCTAACACTTCATGAATAACAAATTCAATGTCATTTATTTAAGAGATGAAGTGGAAATTGTTAAAGGCACGAACAACAGTGAGATTGTACCAAAATAAAGTAAGTATTTATTCTAATTCAAATTCTTTAACTTTAGGGAAATGATCTTGAAAACCAAAAATGTTTTCCTAGTGATCTTATATCTGATGAATCAGATGGTACCTTAGATCGTCACAAATTTATGGATTTGTGATTGCTGGCTTTTCCATAGCCATGTTCTCTACCCCTCTCCATCAGAACATGATGGTTAGATTTCTCTTCCATATCCATATTTTCACATATGTGGAAACCCAGTGATTAGTTTATTTGGGTAACCGTTAAGTTTCATACTTTTGTTTTTAAAGATTGGTTTTGATATTCCTTTTTACGATGTGAGTTTCTATTAAAGAAACTTTCGAATAGTAAACCATTTATAACCCTGACGAATTTCGAGGGCGAAATTCATTTTAAGGGGGGTAGAATGTAACAGCCCGAGATTTTATGAAAAATATTCTTTTTAATTTTATTAATGTCTTGTGTTTTACGCTACACCAAAAGGAGCTTTCACAACATGCATCCTTGACTTGCCTTGCATTACACGCAATCGCAACCTTCCTCGATAGCGTGTGTAGTACGCAATACTGAGTTTCACGAAACAACGATATGCTATTAAAATATTATTAAAACTAGCCGTTATGAATGGTAATAACCACTTTTTAAATTTTCGAAAGTTTAGCTCTCAAAATGGACTTCATTTTTTGATTCAGAGTATCGAATTTAGCCTAAGGTGAAATTTTGGTACTTTTCGGATAACTTTCATATTCTGATGAATAGTTAAAATTACTAAATTATAATTAAAAACAACTTTTTTAATAGAAATAATTAATAGTGATAAATTATTAATTTGAGTGGTTTTAAAGTATATTTAGAATATATTTTTACAATTTAATACAATTTTGGTCATTGGTTGTAATTTCACATTTAAACCAGACATAATCAAGTGTCAATCTTTTGATAGATATTGTTTCTTAAAAACACGCTATTTGTTTTAATAGCGGGATTTAATTATAAAATTAATTAATGAAACTTCTATGTTATGAATTTGGTAAAATAGACTTCATTTTTGAATTCGGAATATGAAATATAGCTTAGGATGAAATTTTGGCATTGTTCTGAAAAACATCATTTTTTATGAATAGTGAAACTACTAAGTGGTAGTCAAAAAACTGAATTTTTCATAAAACTTAATTTTACCGCTTCTGTGAATGGAATTTTAAAAATCCGACAGACACTGTTGATGTCAGTAAGTAAAATGTGGTTCAATGAGATGAAAATAATTTTTGATGAATAGTAACTTTTTACTTTTATTTACCACGGTTAAAAGTAAATAGGGTAATTAAGGGTAAGAATGATATTAATATTACCCTAAAACATGTCCTAATTCTATTGGACAAGTGTATCTCGACCAAAAACAACCTTAAGTGTCAAATATTATCATTTAGGACCACTTGGATTAGATTAGGACATTTATTATTATTTAATTCAAAGAAGAGTGAAAAGAGTTAAAATCAAAGTTTATTTACTAAAACATTTTTAATATAGGGTTGTACATAAGATAAATTCCACTGTAATAATTCATTAGAAAGATAAAAAGATTTCCTACATAATGGTATTTTATTTGTAATTTTTAGACATCAAATAATTAAATTTATTTATGACACAATGATGATGTAGTAATTATCTTATCTATGACATATTGACATAATTGATGTTATAAACACCAAAATAAATGTAATTTGAGACTTTTTATGAATTCCACTAATTTTCTAGTTTACTACGATATCTTAGTGTTGATTTAATAAACTCGTTTTGAATATATAATTCTGTTATGACTTTCACAAAAATCATATATCAAATAGTGTCAAAATTGAAACAAAATAGTTTTTAAATCAAATATTATATTATTAATTGTTATTTTATTCCTCAAAATCTATGGTTCGGCAAAATGACTTAGATAAGGATATATATATTAATAATAAACAATTTGGGGTTTGTTTGGCATGTTATAGTAAGTGTATTAACCATATAGTGAAAGAAAACTAAAAGACACGGTAAAAGTTAAATTATTTGACTTAGAGTTAAATCTAATTTATAAGGTTAAAATAATACCCTAATCTTGACTAAATCCTATTGGTTGATAGGCTATCGACTCATACCTACTTTAGCTTCGAAATAAGACCCTTTGGAACCATTATAAACCGATTTTGACTTTAATATAAAATAATATTTTCAGATATTCCTAAGGTGCCCCTCTGCTCCCTTATAAAAGGGAACCTCCTCCCCATCCTCCTCACACCAATTTGAGCACTCAAGCTCGGCCAACCCCTGCCATGTTCTACTCTCCACTTCCCTAGAATAATCCTAGAGGTCCTGGTCTTCTTCAAAGACCAATCTTAGTTCCCTATGTGGAGGATTCAAGAGGCGTTCCAAAGAAGAAGTAATATCCATTACCGATATTTTCAATTTCTTTCTTCTTCAACTTCTTCTTCTTTAGTAGTTTCATGACAAATTAATAACATCAGTATTAATTACATTCTGATATGTTATTATAAATATGAAACAACCCTAATTAACCTTCTATCCATCCTACGGAAAAAAGAAATCACCGCGCGTGCGTACGTACGGAATACCGTCTCCACGCCGTGGTGTAATCTATTTTCCACCACCACCTTAAATGGATGGGTATAATGGTGTAATGAGTAACTATTTGTGATTATTATAAAGTAATATTGATACTGAAAAAGTATACATACACTCCAATACAATTCCACGATCATAGGAACGATATCATCACTCGTGTGTACGTACGGAATACCGTCTCCACGATGTGATGCGACTCGTTCTACATGATCATCATTACATAGTAATTATATAAATGAATTTAATGAATAAATATGATATATGTTACACTAATAACATTATGGATATAAGGTATCTATAACCTTAAAAGAAGAACAAGAATTTATTCGGCAAAACACGCATAAGAACAAAAGGCAATAAAGACCCGAGTAACAAGTAACAATGAAATATTACTAACAAGAAGCTAAGAATATGACCATATATGATATCATATCAATATGTATGATTCTGGAATAAGTCAATAACATTATTTAAAACCATAATACAGGAGCTTCAGACATGTACACAGCAAATCAAACCTATGGTAAGGGAAATATCACAATCTCATTTTTATCCGAGATTGTTTATACTTTAGTATTTACTGGGGTGTATTTTATCATCCACATCCATATTTCCTCAATATGTAATATTATTTCCATCTACCTACAATTGTTTAAATCCAATTTTACCCTTCGGTGAGTTTTTAGTAAAAGATATGAAATGAATCTTTTGTCGTTTTTCGTACGAGGTACTTTTTTGACTTTTCCGACAGAAGTACGAGAAGAATGTTTTTTTTAACTTATACGGCATGAATGGATTTTTAAAACATTATTTCCAAGAAGCTTCCTTTACAAGTTTTCAAGTTTATTTTTAATCAACTTCTTTTAGTTTTAAATTGTAAGACTTGTTAAGAAAGGAAAATGTTTTTGAAGTAGAAAGGATATTTTCCTCAAGAATGGATTTCAAGTGTTTTATCAAAATTATTTTCCATCTAAGATAATAAAGGGTTCTGTTTCTATCCCTATTATTACATGGATTTGATTATGTTGTGATGGAAATATTTTTATGAATTCCTTTATCTTATATGAATTGTTTTATGATGTCATGTTGTTTAAGAATCCCATTTTTATTACATGGGTTATGCAATGATGTATGATTTATGATTTTGTGGCACACATAATAATGGTATCATTTTGATATGGGTGGGACCTATATCTCCCTCCAATGCATTGGGTAATGATTTTATATCTCATGAGATAGACATGGCTGGAAGGGTAGGTTATACTGGTTCAGTGAAACAGGACTGGAATGAGGGTCACTCGATTCAGAAATGGACTTTGTCCACTAAGATAGTCTTGGCAATGAGTCTTGACTAACAAGAAATGATTCTCTATGATTATGTGTGTATTCCACAAATTATAATGTTTTAATTTATGATTATTGTGAATACATTTCACTACCATGAGTTATCCCAGGTTATGAAATTATGATCTCTTTTGCAGGTTAAGATTTCCAAAAGTTATGTTCTTATGTATATGATGTGATTTATATTTCTTTTTTTTACTCTTAATGAGAATTTGAGCTCACCCTTTTATGTTTTCTTTTCCCACGGATATAAAGAAAGGTTTTAGGTAAAAAAAGGGAAGATCTTTATGGGAGATATTGAAGATCTTTCACCAGGAATAGAAGATTATATTCCGAGTTTCCAAAGACACTAAACTATTACGGTCCTTGTGTGTGTGTTTTTGTAATGTACTAAGTATTCCGCAAATGTAATGTAATGTCCATGTACGTCAAGCTTTGGGTCATTACATTTCAGTGGTTCGTACTCCATATGGGGATATAATTTCTTTCATGGAGGACTGGTTTCATGGCCCTGAGGGTGGCGGGGTGGAGAAGGTGGCCCGCACGGTGTTGCTGCACGCTGGGTGTTGGTGTCTTTGGCAGGCACGAAACAAGATGAAGCATGAGGAAGGGACAGTGACTTCCTGTGATATTATTTTCTGGGAAAAAAACCTCATGTTGGATTGGAATAAGGTTGTTAAATCCTAGAAAGAGGCTTCCTCGCTCCACCGTTTCCAGCTCAGGAAGAATGTGGCTTCCAGTAGCAGGTCTGGAAATTGGGTTAGCTAGTGCAAACCTTCGAGTGGATTGAAACTTAATACAGATGGTTCTTGTATTCAGGGGTACATGCGCGGTGGAGGAGTGGTGCAGGAAGCTTTTGGGATTGTTTATTTAGCTTTCTCGGGCAGGCTGGGGCAGGGATCCTCTCTCCAAGTGGAGGCTATGGCTATGCTCACCGGCCTCACCTTGTGTAGGCAGCACGGGCTGGGCATCACTGAAGTTGAAACAGACTCATTGGTTGTCCATGATTCCTTGAAAGGGTGTGGGGTCACACCTTGGAAAATTTTCTATAATATCAGGAAATGAAAATGTATGCTCAATACTTCCATTAGTGTCTGACATACCTGAAGGGAGGGGAACAAGGTGGTGGACTACCTATCTTCAGTGGTGTACATTGGCATGGAGGATGTGTTTATTCATACGGCGGGCAGTATTAAATCCATGGGGATTGATTTCATTAAAGGGGATGCCCTTGGGTTACACTACTTCATACCTCTTTAGGCTTTCCTTCGAGGGGTCTTTTTTGGCATCCTTCTTTTTTAAATACTTTTGGCTCTCCTTTTTCAATAAAATTACAAAAAACAATATTGGATGGAAAGAGTATGAATTTTCAATTATTTTATATCATTTTCAATTCCAATGTATTTTCCAGAGTATTATATGCATTTAAAAAAATCAAAATTTATTATACTTTTTTAATGTGTACGTATTATGAAGTTATTACTAAAAATCAGGTTTTCAAATGATATTTTTGTAAAAAAAATATTTTAAATCATTTATACTTTTAAAAGTTATTTCATTTTTATTTTTTCCAAGATAAATTTATGTTCAGAGGATATATATTTTATTTCAATGATGTATTTCAAACACCATTATGTTATATTTCATATATATATATATATATCAAATATTCATTTTTATATAGAGGAAAAAATTTCTAATTTTTTTTAAAATGGTATAATACAATTTGTTTTTTAAGTAGTTTTAAAAACCCCATACTTGGAAATAATTCTCACACAATGTTTAAAAATAATCATGATAGTTCTGAAAATTCAAGGATATTTTTTTTTGATAAGGAACAATGAAATGAAAATTAAAAATTCCATTTTATAAACTACTTAATTATAAAGACCTCTAATAATTAGTACATTGATTCCAATTCATATATTAACAAATATTCAAAATTTTATAATAAACTATTTATTTTCATCTTTTTAGTAAAAATTAACTTAAAATTATTATTTACAAGATTTGGAAGTGTGGTTCATAGGGATCTCTTAATGGAATGTAAGGAAATGGTATATATGCTTAGAGACATTCATAAAAATTAGGGTTATATATATATGATAAAAATTGTATATTTAAAATCAATGAAATTATTTGCAAAAAAAAATTATTATGACAGAATGTTTCTATTAATATCATCACGGATGAATGCTATGTTATTTTAAATCAATCAAATGTAAATACTAATATTATTTGATACTTCTGTTAATGGTCACTATATTATTAAGTATGAATATTTCTTACCACTTCCTTAATGCTTATAAGAAACTTACTATACATTCCAGGTACCTCATATTTTAATTTACATAACAGATCCAAGAATATGTGGAACTCAAAGTTCATACCATTTTTTATTAATATTATTATATTTGAAACACATGGATCAAAATGAAAAACTGTCAACACATTACTAAAAATAATGTTAATGTTATATAGAGGTATAATATTTATATGTAACATACATTGGAATGTGACGAATTGATGAGTCATTTGTGTCACTAATATTTTGAATTTGAGCAACATAATTTCATATGTGAAATTAGTATAAGGAGGTATATTGTAGTAAAATAATATTATATAAATCATTTCAACTTAATAAATATATTTCTTTAATCACAAATTAATCATAAAATGTTATATTATTTCTATAATAATAAAAATATATATAATGATGAAAAATATGTGTTATTGTCATGAAATTTATTTTTTAGCAACATTTAAAGATTACTAAATATATATATATATATATATATATTTAATCTTAATTACTATTTTAAAATATTATATCTAGATGAAATTCTTATCATATATTATATATCTCATATATAAAGATGAGAATTAAAATAAATGTAATTTAATTTTTACATGTGAATAGAATAGCATATTTTGAAATAAAATGGCTATAATTGAAAAAATAAGAATTTTAATTGAAGGAGATGTGATTTTCTAAAAAAAATATTCATTAATATTTTTATGATTTTTTACAAGTCCTATAAATAATTAAAATTATGTGTATGCATGGAAATGAGTTTTGAAAAAAACTAATATAATTTTTTTAAAGAATATTTATATAACATTTTTGTGCAATATATATGGAATTAATATTTAAATGGGATCCAATTTTATTGATTCATAATCTCATAATTTATTAATATGTTAAATATTATGTTTTTCATCATATATTGAATCCATAGAAAATTATTTTCACTGCAGTCAGAGTTAAATTAATTAATGTGTGTTAAAATAGAGAAAGGGAAAAATTATAATCTGAATGTGGTCAAGTGCGGTAGTTTATGTGGAAATATTCCAAAAAATATGATATGATTTAATTTGTATTTCATTTTTCCTTTTTCACTTGAACACATTTTTTTATTATAAACATTCATGTATTAAGAAATGTGTCACCACCTCACTTAAAGAATGAGGTACTCTTTACCTCACTCATTCACAACTATTAATACATATAGTTATTAAAGTGTTGTCCAATTATCATATTAACATCCCATCCCATGACATTGAGCTTATCATCTTTCCAAATGTTCATCTATTGGTGGATTATGATGTATGAAAAATGGTGCATTCAAATAAAGAGGTAATAATGTATAGTGATCTATTTCGAAATTCCTTCATCATTAAAACCCCTTAAAAATATTTTTACATTATATCCATGATCATATAATTATAATTCAAACATTAATATTTGGTGATATTAATAGTTCAATAATTTTATACATCCTTTCATAACTATGATAAATGAGAAGATCGTTTTTATACATGTGTGCTCTATCACCATCATAATATGATGTGATTCATTACTCATTCCCAGTATTCCTTCCAACTCATATTGATATTTTAAATTAATATAGATAATTTTTTATTTTATTATTATTATTGAAATATATTATATGAATTACCATTCAGTTATTAAATTAATTTTGAAATGAATTCATTATATATCTTGACATAGAAAGTACAATCTCTACAATGAGATAAAATATGACAATCATAGGAACCTTATATGAATGTGTATTGAATTTAATATCATTAAAAAATGTGATAATAAAAAATAAATGTAAATTTTATTGATATAGAAATAATGAAAATGTGTGTGTACTTGAACTACTCACTATAAACATTCATAGAGAACATAATAATTATATATTGAATATTGATTTTAATAAAATATTATAAATTATATGCCTGTTAGAAACTATTTTTTAATTTTATAATATAATATTTGATTTAATATACTTATGTTAAATATATATATATAATATGGTCATTTTTTAGGAGAATATATCATCATGTATGATGAATTACATGACCTATTTTAATTTTTTATGATGAAAATATCATTCTTAATTGGGATTGTAGAGGCTTAAATATTCTTTTTGGGAATTAAATGTTCTTTTTGTATAAATTAAAATATGGTATCATATCACTGCTTAAGAATATCTATCAATTGTTTATAGAAGATGACATTTTTTATACTTTAATGGGAGTTTTTATTTCAATTAAATTATTTATTAAAATGTATGGAAAAAGTATATTCTATAATCCAATTATTATTGATATTTATATTCCATATTATGTTAAATTCTAATCAATTAAAAAAAATTATATTTTATCATATTTTCTAATGTATTATTTATGATTTTTTTAATAGAGTTAATGAAGTAATTAATTTAACATTTAGAAAGTGAAAACCAATTTCTTCCAGATAACCATTCCCTAATTAATATATTCCAATACTGTCTTCTAAGGGTATTATCTATGAAAATGATTTTTTTAATATTCACGAAGTTTTTTATTGAAATGTTATCAAATGGAGAAGACAATTTTCATGTATTTGTAAATGACATTTCATGTAATAATTTAATTGTATTTTTAAAATCTATTAATGTATTAGGAAATTTTATATGCTTCACTATCGTTATGGTGTAATCATACCAATAATGTTCTTTAACTGGATGTCATTTTACCATTATATCTATAAATATTTTTGTAACCCATCACATTTCCATTGGTTATAAAATTTGAATGAATGATTATAATTATGACTATGTGGAAAGAATATGTATATTTTTCATTATGTGATGGACGTTACATTTAAAATTATCAATGAATTGTTTGAATAAAGTTTTGTAATGAGATAATATTAATGGGGAAATGGAGTCAACTCATTCCATTAATATTATTCTTTTGGGGTGTGAATCCAAGGAACATTGAAATGTGTCAACTATGTGAAGATGGCCATGGAATAGTTTTTCAATAAACGAAACTATTTTCTATTGTTATTATTGGGAAATAATTTCAATGTGGCATTCTTATTATTTTATTTTATTTCATTTATTATGGTTTATTATTGATTATTAATTATTATTATGGATTTTTTTCATTTGAAAACTAAATCATTATTTAATTACTCCTGATATATTATATGCAATTAATAGGTTATGATTTTCATTATTTATGATCATTATATTATAAAATTTTCAACCCTTATTGTTTCCAATGATTATTTATCGATGTACATGATGTTCAAGAGATTTATCCTTTTGATGAACATTTCGTATGATGAATGGTTTTATATAGGATATGTCAAATAATGGAACTATGATATATGAAAATATTTGGAGATTCTGAATATTTTCAATTCAACAAGACACCAAAACATAATGGGATTGTATTGCAATATACTATACAGAGAGTTAGGATAATATGATGAATGTTGTTTTTATGCTTCTCATGTTTGACCAATATCGTCTTCTCATTAACATATCTATTATAGTTTAATATTATGTGTATCATTAATGATTAAAATATCTCTAATAATCAAGTTTTACCATTTAAAACACCATTAATAGATTAATGTTAATACATACATATATAATTAACTGGATGATGTTAAATTATACTTCATCATTCTCTCATGTTCTATGATTCTGGATAAATATAATACTATTTCATCAATATAAAATTTGATAAATTTTTTCCCATCATCCTTATATATTCCTTATTATAATTTTTTGAATAAAAAAATCATGATCCCTAATATCATAATAACTATTTTTAATTAATTTAAAGTAGAATTAAATTATAATGTATGTATTTTAATTCAATTTAATGCTATTTCAAGATTCTTCTATCACAATAACAATAGGTTGTAATCTATTATCACATCACTAGTTCAAATCATTTATATCAAGACATTGAGAGTCTATTTTCTAAATAAATTATAACTAATTTGATATTATCACAAGAAAATAATATATTTATAACTTTTAAAAAAATATAATTCAACAATAGTTAACCAATTAAAAAAATTCATTCTGTTACATATAAATTATGATAACCGATAGAGGGTATAATTTATTAATCCTAATAAAAAATCATTTAAATATAAATTTCTATAATACTAGTTAAATGTTATGATAAAATATTAAATGATTATAATTTAATTTCATAGTGAGAAAAAAAATATATTGATACTTATACTTATCATATGAATTTACTGTTATCAATGAGTAAAAATATATATTTTTAAGTTATTAATTTCAGACATAATAAGAATATACACTACTTTTAAAAATTAATCTGAAAGATGAGACTCATAATATTATAATGCATAGAAGATTTAATATTCCATCAATATTGAGAACTATAATGAATAAATGGTGTTCAAATAATAATATCTTCTATCTCAAATCTGCATGTGATACATAATCCTTATTCATATATCAAAGACTATAGTTTTCTTCTATCAATACTCTAGAGAGTGTATTATTGATTATAATGATCATTTATTTCTAAGCCCATATTGTTATATATAGTTTAAAAAACTATAATTAGGATGATTATTGTACTACATAGAATTATATAATCAATTATACATTTAAAAAACATTATTAAAATTATTTGAATACAAAAATCTAGAATTTATTTGCCTCATTTTATTCATATAGATTATTAATATAAATATATATATCCATTATTAAAACAATTTGGTGTTTCTCTAAATCAAATAATAAGTGAAATTGATCATTCATCCTTTAAAACATGATATGCACAAATAAAAAATTATTTCATATTCCACGTTGTGGATTTTAAATTCATAAATAATGAAAACAAATATATATATCAATACATGTTGGGTGAATAATAATAATAATTTTAATACTGGATTGTTGTTAACATTCCCCACATTAGTGTTCATTTTTGTGATTACCTTTGAGTTAATCCTTTCATCTCTATGAATGAAATTTAGAAATATAAATACAATTTAGACCGTCGAACAAGTTATTTTTATCATCCAAGAAATATGAATTTTTTAAAATACATCACAATTTTTTTTTCAAATTATTGAATTTTCTCATTTCATCAATTAGAACTATTATATGGAAGACAAACGTCCACAATTTTAAATCCTATATTTATCTTTTATTTTTTAATAGATATTAAATGTCATTCGACCTTCAAGAAAATTATTATTCATGTGGTATATGAATATAAAAACATTAAAAAATTTTAAATCACATACTTTTTATTAAATTTCCCAAATAAGATACTTAAATAAACAATAATTTACTAGATATATTATAATTTCTAAAACACCTATATCTTCAAATTAAATAAAAATTACTATGTTGAACAAGTGGCATTTAACGCTCTTGATTTCTTATTATTAATCGATAAATATCAAGAAGCAAGTTTTTTCATAGAATTTTTTTTTCAGATCACATGACCTATGTTTAATTTATAATAACTTTCAAAATTTAATGGTATAACACTATTATATTATGATGTAATTGTTCTATCAAATTATGAAGAAAATTTTCAATGTTGGTCAGGTTTGAAGAAAATTTTCTGAGGGTTATTAGGTGTGTCAAGTTATATACAGATAATTATTTTGTAACAAAATCAAAAAAAAATTATTAAATTTGAACCTAAATTTATAATTACATATTTAAAAAAAAATAGATACCAAAATTCAGCTACCAAAATTAAGAACCGAACAACACCACAACAAATTTATGTTTAAAAAGTTTCCAAAAGTAACAATCAAATCTAACCAATCCATGAAACCACACTTTTATGTTTGATGATTCTTCTATATACGATGATATGGTATTTTAACTATGTGGTAGAATATAGAAGAATTAAAATGGTCGCTCCCTAAGTCAATTCCTAATATGAAAAAAGAAATACCCATGTAATGAGTCAATCCAAAAAATAATCACATCAAAAAAATTATACAATTAATAAAATAAAATATCTATTTCATTTAAGGTAAAAAATAAATTGAGTTAATATATAAATAATACTATATTCATCCACCTTCATGAAAAAAGTGATTCTGGGTCGATGATTAACTTCGTTGGGACACCCAATCATTGATTTTGGAAATCATTTATAATTCATAATAGTTATTTACACACATTTCATGTCCCAAACAAACTAAAACAAACATATCTTTCACCTAATAATCTATTTAGATGTCTATTACTACACAAGACCAATGGAAAACACCACAACCATATAAATATTTTCTATAAACAATTAATTAGAAATGGGAAATATTACTAAAAACATATTTCATACAAAATATTTGTTTATACACACTTTAATATTACTGAAGAATAATTTATAACCTAACATAAAAAAATATATGGTAAAGTGAAAATGTGATGCTAATAACAAATGAGGAAGAAAATACAATATTATAGAACTATTTTACATACATAGATGTTCCACAGTAAACTTATTTATTGTAGAATAATTCATCATTTTTCCTCACAATGCTGATATGAAATTGTGACGAAAACCCTTCATCCTTTTATTGTAATGAATTTCATTTGGAATCACAAAATAAAATTCATTTTATATAAAATTTTACTTCATCATATCAAAAACAACATGAAAAATGTGTGTCAAACAAAACACTATTATCAAACTAATAATGAAAAAACCTTTAAAAACAAACACATTATAATATTTAAATTATGATGAAGTGAGGGAAAAAAATAAAACCCAAATTATGATGTCACCTCAAAAATATAAACATTAAATTTCATGTTAGTCTAAAACATGTAATACATATAGATGATAAACATGAAATTTTATAGAAATGGTAGTTCCATACAAATCCAACTCGAAATCGTGATCTCACTCAACTTGGATCCCATGGAAAAATCCATCAAATGAACCATCTTGTTAAAAAAATAATACCCCAATGATGAATCTCCATTCAAATAAATTGGGATAAATTTATTATCTCTAACCCCCTATGAGTCCTGAAGAAACGTGGGAAATAAATATTGGAATATAGTGGAAAAACAAATTGACATGTACTCACACACATCCATATATAGAAAACATAATAATTTTGTGTTGAAACCATGAACATTATGGAGCCCGATTGTAGATTCACCAAGTCAACATCAATAATCGTGAAGAATCATGATTAATATTTCAAGACATAATATAACATTAATTTTAGGTCCATATCTAGATGAATACTATGATATTTCAAGTCACCATTGACAATAATTGATCCTTGTCGAGGAGATGGAATTGTTATGTAATATCAAAAAATATACAATTAAAATACTAAAAAATGAAATCACCCAAATAACAGTAGATGTGGGAATCAATATTGCATAAACTAGTCATCTTGGTGACCACTATCTCTACATCATGATGTGGTTGATATTTTTTATTATGTAGAAAAACACACATAGTATAATCAAAACACAGTTACATTCCATATAATATGTATATAATATTCCTATACATCATGTAGTATGGTTTGGTTTTTTAATAATAAGAAAAACCATTATAATACATTATGAAAACATCCAAAATAGTTTTAAAATTTCCCGTCAAATTATATTTTTCAAATAAAATACTTGTTTCATTCATGATATTATTTCTTAATTCAAGATATATCACAACTAAAAATTCATAATCATTACACATCCATAGTTATGTTTAAAAAAATAAATAAATGTGGTGTGGATAATAATTTCAATAATTAATATACAAATAATGGAAACCCATTATTGTTTTGAGAAACACTTGACACCCTATATGGAAAATGGATTTCTACCATAATAAAATTAAAAATAAATGTAATTACATTATCATAAAATCAACATCATGGAAATATGACTAGTAAAATTATCTTTTTGAAAAGAAAACATTGAAGGTAAATAGATTGAATGTAATTTAAAAAATGTTCGTTCGAAGCCTTATATTCATGAAACATAGAATTGGGCCTTCAGGCTATGTAATGGGTCTCCCTTTACCCAGTATAAAGAGGTATTTACTTTAATAATAAATTATGGATCTATCCAAAACCTTTTAAAAAAAGTAATCCTTCAATCAAATATATTAATTTTTTAAAAATATTTATAATTATTATTTTATTCATTTATATTATAAAATATAATTATTTTCTAATACCCATAGAAATATTTTAATAACAATTTAGTTATTTTGTCACATTATCCTTATAATACTCACACATGAACCCTTCATATTGAAATTCTATAAAATTTAATTACAAAAATTCTCTTATGGATGACTTATTACTCATTTACCATGGATAATTCTTCATTACATTGTTGTCCGATATTTGGATAACGCATTATCAAGTATATAAAAATATCTCCAAGTTTAAATTATATTAAAATAATACTTACAAGATAAAAACTTGTAAACTCTTTCTTTTCTAGTAGAAATTATATAAAAATTTTCATTTCCCCCCATAATCAATGACTATTATATTTAAATTAATAATTGAAAAAGAAATATATTTTAATTATATAAAATTGAAAAAATAATCCTTTAAAAAAATTTTATAGTCATTGAAAAAAATAGATAAATCATGAGGAATATGGATAATAAAAAATATTTGCGATATATTGAAATTATCTTCATTATGAAACTACTAAAAACATTCAATTTTACTTTGGTAAAAATATTCTTAGTAATCCCATTTAAAAAAACCTTTTAATTTTTTATTTTGAAATAAATTTTAAAAATAATAAATAGTTATATGTGACTTTTAAAAATTTAATGATGTATATTATGGAAGATGTTTTCGATACTTTTTTAATAATATTTATTAAGAAAAAATAAATTTTTAATCATATAAATTTATTAAAAGGTAACAGCCTTAAATATCCTCTTAACTCACCACCTACATCCTTTAAATTACTAAATAAAAAGAAGATATGAATCATTTATTTCATTAAGAATCTCATAAACATCAATTAATATATTATTAATCCTCTCTATAACCTTATTATCATGCTTAATTTAGTTATAATATCAGTCAATTGTATATATGATGTTCTGAGGTTTTTTGGTTCATTACATTAAAATAAAATCATTGTTTTCATAATGGTCAAAACACTCATGTTTAAATTATCTATATAAAATAAAAAAATTTAAAATATAATGTTAATAAATTTCACAAATTTATAAAAACATACATTATTTGTTATCTCAAAATTTGATGCACGTCATTTCATAGATACATTAGTATTGAAATACAAATAGGGCCCTATTGATTTTTATAAAGGAAGAAATCCAAATAATGTATTTATTTTTTATATTCATTTAATTTTACTAGAAATATTTTTTTAATAATTATATAAATACATCAATATAAGCATCCATAAGTGATAGAAATGAAAAACTAATCACTAGTCATCATAGATGTTATAGTCCACTGATCTCCAGAATAAACACTATTATTCTCAAATAGGTTTAGAATAAGTATATAAGTAAAAAAATAATAAATTAATTATAACTAGTCAATGAAGATCATATATATTGATTTGGAAAATAATTTTATCTAGTCATATGAGGCAGTGATGAAAAATGAATGTCACCATTTTTTGGAGGAGATAATCCACACATTCAATATAGTATTTTTTCATTTACTATATTATGGAAAAATTGATTGAAAAGTGATTTAACATATTTTTATACAAATTATTTATATTTCATATAATTATGATATTATATCATGATTTTTGTGATTGTTTATATAGATGTAGTACTGGAAATAATCTTCAATGATCTTGGTTAATAATTATACCACGTTATTAGGAATACCAAATATTACATATATATTTGTCCATTGGATAGATAAAAACAAATGTGACGTGGGGATATGTTTTTTGACAGTATATTATAATTTTTCATCAATGAATGTTTTCAATGTTTGTGCACATGTAGGTAGAGGATGTTACCATATAGATATGTCAGAGGAGGGACACTGCTATAATTATTATAAAATTTTAAAAATTGTAAATATCTTACACATGTTCAAGTGTGAATAAATAAATAATTTTTAAACTTTATCGAGATATAAGGATTAATAATGTCATATAATATTATTTATTATGTGATTTTATAACCTTAACACAATGTTTTTACCTAATTATCCTTTTGTATCCTTCATTATGCTTATAAATTTTTAATATTATTTAATTTATGTTTGACTGAAAATAAAATTGAATTCATTTCAAAATATATTCCTAATATTAACAAATTTGAACTAAAATTTTAGTGATTTAATATCAAATATTTTATAAAATTATTTATTATATAATAGTGAAAAATGAAATGAAAAACGGAGTTTTAGAAAATTATAATATTAAGCATAAATATGAATTTATATAAATATAATTTTTAAAAAAATATCCTTTTTATAAACATTTTATTATTTTTACCAAATTTGGAAACATTTATATATATAAAACAAAACTTCACTTTAAATTAATGAAATTTAATTATATATTTTATAAAAATGGGTAATTTTACATTAAGAAAAATGAATTTCAAAAAAGTATCAAAAAAACAACAAATTATTATTTTTAAATTATTTTAAAATTTTAGTTTTATTTTTATAAATTAAATTTCCTGAATTTGGGATTTTAAAATTCAAATAGTACCACAAAATTACACGAAAAAATTCATTTGTATTAATATTAATTAATGTTTTTTGAAAATATTATTCAGTTGTAATCGATATAATGAAACCATAAAATAATTTCATTAATATAAATTAGAAGATGGTATTATTTGTTTTCAAAATAAAATATAATGTCACATCTCCCTTGTTCATCACATTTCCTCTTCGAATATTTATTCATTCGATAAAAAGTGAAGATATATTTAACTCATAGATAATTTTAATTCCAATGTTTCATCTCATATCATATGGTTCTTTTATAAGATGTTCACTAGGTGAGTCACCTAATCTAAAACACCAAAACTAGTTGTTGTATAATGTAAGTTATGTATTCGTCATAAGAATGATTTTATTCAGACTGAACTACTTTTCATATCCAAATATTAGACTCCTCAGTGACACATTTCTTCATCAATAAATCATGGAACACATCATGTAACAAATATAAAATCCTTTTTAATGATAATATGTATGAAATTAATTTCACCTTCCTAGAAAATAAATATACATCAATAAATTTCGGATGTAATTTTTTCCTTATGTCACATAAGAATTATAATTATTCAATAGTATACATTAAATAAGACATAATCTCATTCATCATATGAGTAAAATTTTCAACGATTATCTAAATAATGATTATGATACTATGAGATTCCCTTTTATGGTGATAAATAATATTTTGGATCACTATCATATATTTTACTAAATTTAGTTCAATTTTTTTTATTCAACAGCATTTCCAAACAGTATTCATTTCCTCACGATATGGAATATAATTCCACAAATAAGTCAATTTGTTAAAAAATTAATATTTTTCGTTATTGAAACAGTCAAAAATTGAAATTTATGATAGTAATATATCATGTATTGTAAAAGTAAATCCGAATGATTATCCCCTAATGAATGAATTGTACTCTTTGATAATCCATCAAATAAAGTATGA
Source organism: Viscum album (assembly GCA_963277665.1). Classification (NCBI taxonomy): domain Eukaryota; kingdom Viridiplantae; phylum Streptophyta; class Magnoliopsida; order Santalales; family Viscaceae; genus Viscum; species Viscum album. The sequence goes on from CAUJRU010000252.1 coordinate 104,587, forward strand.
AACTATATTCATAAATTTGACATAGTACACAATAACGTCAAAAATCCTCTCAAAATATGGATGTTATTATTGGTTCATGATCAGTTAAAATTGTCATGGGAAATCTACATAACATTTAACAATTGCAGTTTAAAAAATTTTAATCAAAATATATAATATCATGAATTGAAATAAATTATACATATTTAGTAATGTGATCATGTATAATAAAATTATTATTGTATGTATGATATTTTTTGTGTAGACCTACAATGAAATACCTCAATATATTCTCTATTTCCCACTAATTAATTATATTTTTTTGAAAAGTACCCTTCAGTAGTTTTTGTTTACACATAATGAATTCATTTTTCAATCCAGTAATTGTAAAATCCAAAATATCATCTATAAATCAAAAAAACCAAATATACTTCTATAATCTTCTATACATATTGTCAAAAATTATTAAATGAAAACCTATGAAATATTTTATTAAGTTAAAAATAATTTCTTTTATCAGAAAAAAAAATTGGATCATATTACCTCATTATTTGAATATTTTCCTAAAATTAATGTTATGAAATTTATCTTCGATTACAAATTTTATCATTTCATTCAACCAGCAATCATCTTTATGAGCAGGGGTAATAATGATAGAAAACAATGGATGTATTGAATCTTGACCCAAAATAGAAGGAGTTTTTATTTACTCATTCTATAATCCCTCATTAATTAAATACTTAACTAAGAGGTTTTTTTTAAATAAAACATTTTTATAGTTGCTTTATCAATTCATCTGAAAGCATTGAATTCCATATTGAATTGATTTGGATGATTGTAAATTATAAATTCATAGTCATTTTTAGATAAAACAATCTAATTTTCCTTGTGATATATTATTGTTGTGTAAACATTTACATAAAAATTCATGGTCAATATAAATTTTCAATATCAACCCTCATAAAATGATCTATTACATTTTCAAAAAATAAGTTCCACGTTAATTTTATTTTCTTTTATTATATAATTCTTCTCATATAGTATCAATTATAGATATAGATTTTTTATTATTTGGTTATCATGTATCATAACATAATCAATTCCATTAAATAAAGAATTAATACCTATAATATGTACTAAATTTATTTTTTTGATGGATAACACTATAAAAATGTGATATCTTAAACAGAATACATAAAATTATTTTTCAAGTTCCATTATCGAAATGAATTTATAATGGTTTTGAATTAACCTCGTACCAGTTCTACATAATTGAGAATATCATTCAACAAGCTATTTTTAGTTACTTGAAAATACACGAATATGTTTAATCTTAACAAAAATTTTAGAATTTTGGTCATTAATCAACCCCATTGGTTTTTTAAGAATAATATATATTCATTACTTCTTAAAAAAATTAATGGAGGTGAATTTTTTATAACTGAAAAATACATTGCAATTTTTTTTATAAAAAGCAGTTATATAGACCAAAATAATCATTATATATCACTCAAAAACACATAAGATTAAATATAATATTAAATTTCATTAAATAAAATACCTTAAATTTTGACACAATGAAATAGGAAATACAATTCGTATGTTCAATAAATTATGATGGTGAAAATGTAAAACCTGAAAGGAATACACATGATCTCATAAGTGTACACTCATGAATTAAATGTAGTACATAAAACATACATTTCAATATATATCTTCCCATGGTTTTAGGGAAAAATATTAATCTTGGAAAAATACCAATGAACATTGAAGTGAAGAAACATGTCATCGATATGAGGAAATAATTACATATTCTTAATATTTATTCTTTTAAATAAAATATAATCAGGTAATGATATGAATAGAACAATAAATTATTTGATGAAATAATATAGTATTATACTAAAGCTAGGTTTTAGGGTTGACTGATATATATTTATTTTATGAACCATTCCACGCATTATGAAACGAATGTACCAAATATATCGATTTCATAAATAAATCATCCAAGATTCATTACGAATGTTCTTAATAATTTATTTAGGCAATATTTCTATTTTAATAAAAATGAACCAATATATTAAATTAAATTTTACATCCCATAAAAAACTCTAATAAAATTTAACAGAATAATAAATGTACAAAATAATATTTTATTTGATATTTTATTATTATTTTAGATAGTACAAAAGACTATTCCACACTGTTAAACTTATTATCTGGATAACCTCTATCAATATAACTTCTCATTGGAAACACACTTAATTATTGTTCCATATCAATAAAATTAATACATTTTTCAATGATGTTATCATAAGTGGAATGACATTGAACATTCATTTTGTTATTAAATTTTTAGTTATAGGTGACATCTTACATCATTGATGAGACATTTCATATGACTTTTTATAGTCACTAGGATGTGTTTTTCTCACTCTTTAAAGTCACTGGACATTGCCATAATGAATTTTCAGGATAGGACATTAAATGTTTTCACACATCATTCCACCAAGAATTACACTTCACCATGTTCTTATAGAAACTTTGATACAATTTATTTTACATCATAGAACATTTAACAATATACTCATTAAAAATACACTCCCAATTAACGACACACTTTAGGTAAAATGTTTCCATATAGAGTCTAGTAAACGAATTCTTCTATAATTATTGTCAAAATATTTTTTGAAAACAGTCAAAGTATAGTTAAAATTTTCATTGTTAATAATTGAGTCCATCACCTTTTGATCCAATTCTATGAATTTCAATTATATTATATTTTGAACATCTTTTGAAAACATTTATAATGGAAACTATCAATAAATTTATTTCAATTCAATGATGTAATCTCATAATTTTCAATGTAACTCATAGTAAATGATGATCATTGATGAGTTTCACCAAAAAATTGATAAATTGATTGATTTTTTCATATGATTTTCTGATTATCCAAAAAAATTCATTTTTTTGTAAAACAACTAGAATATTATATCATTTAATGGATATAATGATCATCATAAATTTAAAAAGGGATATATTATTAAATATTCAACTATTAAAATATTTCTCTATGATGAATTTATAATTTCAAATGATTTGGGTCCTCTAGTTATAGCTTATGTAAAAAAATTTATAATAATAATGATTTATCAATTATATCTATATCTACTCTATTGTGATTATTTATAAATATATAATTATTGTTTTTTATTATATCCTTATTCATCATATTTTAGCTATAAAAACCATTCCTCAGGTAGATGGATTATATAATGACAAATGTGATTCCTCCAAAACAATTAATTGTTAACATTACCATAAGCTTCTAAATTTTCAGATTTTATTTTTACCTCATCCTAATGTATTATTCATTCAAATTCATATTTCTAGAACTAACTATACCTAACAAACCAATGATATTTAAATAATATCAGGAATTATAACAATGGGTTTTTAATGGCATGGACAACTCTCGTCCATTCCTCTACATAATATCTAGTTTTTAGGTGTTATGGGGGTCAATGTGACTTATCCCCAACAATATTCCTAATTTCTAATTCAGTGTACAGTTCCAACTTTATCCTTGGGAAATGTTCTATTGGTACACCACCATGAACTGTTCAAATGGTAGACACCTATGAACAAATCCAACGGTATCCTTGTAAATAGTTCCAACGGTAGGCTTATGCAAACAGTGAAATAGTAGACTTGTTTGAATAGTTACAATGATAACCTTATGTAAATAGTGAAAATTTAAGCTTATGTGAATAGTGAAATAGTAACCTTATAAGAATAGTGAAACAGTAACTTTATGTTAATAGTGCAATGGTTGCTTTATGAAAACAGTTCAAAGGGTAACCTTATTAGAACATTGCAACGAAAACCTTATATGAATAGGAAAACAATAACCTTATGTGAATAGTGCAATGGTAATATTATGTGAACAATGCAATGGTAGCCTTACACGAAGAGTTCCAATGGAAACCTAATGTGAATAGTTCAATAGTAACCTTACGTGAATAGTACATTGCTAACCTTATTGAAAAGTTCCAATTGAAGTCTAAATGTGGACAGTGCAACGGTAGCCTTATGTGAGTAGTGTCATTAGTTGGCTCATGTGAACAGTTCCAACAATATCCTTATCTGAACAGCGTCATCAGTATCCTTATATGAACAATGAAATAGTAGCCTTATGTAAGCAGTGTCATCAGTACCCTTATATAAACAGTGCAACGGTTGCCTTATGTGAACATTGTCATCGGTAGCCTAATGTGAACATTACAACATTAGCCTTATGTGAACAGTGTCATTATTAGGCATATGTGAATAATGAAACGGTCGCCTTACATGAAAAGTGTTTCCAGAATGTTGATGTCCAATAGTAGCCTCTATTTCCTTTTCCAAATTTTGAGTTCATGTACTGTGTTTCCAGAATGGCGATCTCCAACGGTAGCCTCTATATCCTTTTCCAAATTTTTTGTTCATGAACAATGTTTCTAGCTTCTAATAGTTTCTCCCCTTTGACATTTCCTTTGACGTAAAATGCATTTAAAGACCCAATTTAAAGACACTAAGGCAGAATCAAAGGCCATAACTCCTATATTAATTTTTTCTATGTCTTAGGATGATTATACATGGTCAAACCACATGGTTTAATGCAATCTTCTTTTAATGGAAAATCCAGAAAATATTATACAGGTTCTCTATTAAATATTCTAATAGGGTGGTATATCTACCTCCATAGTTCTTCTTCCTTATTCTTGTGTGTGAGATGCTCAAATAATCCATTCCTTACAATAGAAGTTATGCAATAAATCATTCCTACTTGGATTGGTTCCCCTCTATATTTGATACATCCAAGTAGTATCTACCATTCATCGATATAAGTTAGGATTTACAATCATTTTTTTTGGGTTTATATCCTTATGTTTCTCATTTTCCTTTTATGGAATTCTATCTCCATCTTCCTAATGGGGTTTTCTTGGTTTTTGACCAGTGTGGTGGTGTCCTTGCATCCTTAAGTTGATACAGTTGTAATTGGGGGGAGGATAATGTAACCTGTTGTTTGTATCATTCTCGTATGAATAATGTCAATAATCATTTGAGGTAGGCGATTCGTTGCTTCTATATTCTTTTACGTGAAACTATAGTGTTATCATGTTTTATCTAACTATATCACAATGGAATTGAAATAATAGATATTTGAACCAGATAAATAAATTGATATCGATCATATGCTATTTTTTCTTTTTTTCTAGATAGTGTGATATATATGCACACATTTTTTATCTTTTCATTCATGATGGAAATTGGTAAAGAAAATAATATTGGAATTAATTGATAAATGTTTGGAAAAAGATAAAGAGGCATGTGAATGAATCAGACTGTTCTTGTTGTAATTTTATGTTAATCAAATTCGTGAAATAATCATGTTAAACTAATTTTTGATAGATTATAGTTTAGGATTCTCATAGTTGGAACCTACGAATAATAAAACAGTTAATTCATGATTGACTAAATAATTGGTTTCTTGAATAAATAGTATTTATTAAAGGGTTATGATTTTCCCTCATTCTTGTTTAAGTTCCAAGAGACCAATTGATATGATGTTTTCTCCATCTTCTCATGCTGTGATGTGAGCCTGGATGTATTTTCTGATATGTGGGGGCTTGGAGTTCTATTGGCTGTGGTAGTAGTTGATGACAAGAGTGGAAAGATGCATCGGTTTTAGCATTTGGTTGTCAGCGATGACACTAGAGATGATGAAATGGGTTGGATGTGAATACTGGAATGAATGTGGTTTCATTTTTTCTGTTTATCATATTTACATTCCCCACTGCTCAAGGCAGATGGATTGCTTACCCTACATCTAAAAAGGGTAAAATATGTGCGGGGTATGAAAAATGATTTCTGGGTTTATCGTCATGAGGGAGGATGGGTCTATTCTCTTGAAATAGGCCACAAATACATGATGGGTAGTTTATCTATTCACCATGTTGACACCATTGTGTTTAGTAGGGTAGAATTTTTTTCTATAATTATTAGGAATATGGGAATGTGAAACTGTTAATAAATGATTGGATAAATGATTTTAACCCATGGGGTTGGAGCTTGCTTGGATGCAATGTTGATGTTGCTATTTAAAGTAACATTGGACTTTGGGTGTGATGCTAATAAATTTAATGGGGAATATGTTAATGGTTATTAAATGATTATAAATTTAATTAACATAATGTGAAACTAATATAAAGGGAATGATGTAACGTATTAAAACACTTTAAATGGTTTTTTATTATAAGATTCCTTGTATTAGAAGTGGTAGCTGGGGGACCAAGAGACTTTAGAAGAATTTGAATATAAGACTAGGTTATTCCCATCGTGTTGTTGTGACCTATTGTATATTCTGTTCTTTTTGTGTTTCTATATGCTACTCCACCATTTTAGTTAGGGAAACTGACACCCCGGGGATTCTGAGCCCTTGGGGGAGTTTTCCCCAACATTCAAGTGGGAGGATGAATATCACACTACCCCCTTTGGCTCTGCTCTCTACTCATGGAAATAACTTTTGTTGGTAGGAACATTGGTTAGTTTTACCCATATATGTGTGTAGTGGGATGTAATGGCTTATGGTTATTCGTACACATATATTATAGATATAGTTTCCAAGGACTAATATATTTTTAAGGTGTATATGATGTGATGGCTTGAGTATCCTTACTCGATGTATGGGTTCTAATGAATTGATGTATAATTCTTGATGTATGATAAATGTTATGTGAGCTGTGGTGGATCCTAGAATCTACCAAGATACATTTCTTGTATGGAAGTGGTGTTTTTTTCACGAGTTGTATGTTTTGGTGCGTCAACCAGGTGTGTGCAAGAATCCTTTTTGGAGAGAGATGCTTATGATATACGACATTGGGGAAAATCAGAAAACGAGTTGGGAAGTATTAGCGGGGTGACCTTGATATTATTTATTAAATTATATACTATAGTATGAAATACTTGGTGTGAGTAGCCATGGTGAGTCTGGGAACACAGTATACATGTTTAGGTGATGAGTTAGTTTTAGTTTTTGTTCATTTTACTTTAGCATGCTTTCATTACATTTTCATGAGAGGATCATGGGATGATCCTACTGAGTATACTTTTATACTCACCCTATTTATATATAATCATTTTTTCTTGTCACATGTAGCAGGCTTGAGATCTAGCTGGTTACTACTAGATTCGGGTTGTTGGAGTTATCTAGGCACATTGTTGCTATTTTTTTAATATTCCTTTGGTGCTCTCAGTTTTTAATTTTAGTTGTAGTAGTTTAACATCACATTACATATATGAACTTGAGATTTCATTTATATTGCAGTCTGAGTTAGAGTTGGTTGGTGGATGTCATATGTCTCTCTTTCTCATGTGTTCTATAATAGGGAAATTCCTCCCATTTGTGTGAATAATATACCCTTAGTGCTATTCTCCAACCCAGGGCCTTCGAGATGTGGGACTCAGGGAGTCATCTTCTCCCTTATCATATTGTTAGCCCAGGAGGGGTACACTGTGTGGGGACCGGGTCGTGACTGAGTAGTATCCAAGGGATGTTGAGAGATATGATGGAGTTTGGTGTTAGACACATGGGTGGTTTCATGGGTTGGTAGGGAAAAAATGATATTAAATTTTATCAATTGATGTAAAACCTAGATATTGGTTAAGAGATAGAAGTTTAGGCCCCCCTATGATCTGATGTACATACCATTAGGTTTACAATTGCTACTAAATGAGGTGATACTAGTAGCAGGGTAGAGTCCTAGGAATGGAGCTTTCATCATTTTTCATTGTGCCTATCTCTGAATGGGTAGAACATGAGATAATTTACCCAAAAATGAATAAAAGAAAACTATTAATTAATTAATTAATGATGATTCTTCCATATTCCGTGTTTTGGAGCTCTAACTGTTTATAATTTTATAGGTATGGCTCCAGATCGACTTCCTCATCAGGATCACATAGAAGATTTCCAGCTGACTGGGCTAGCAGATCACCATAGGGAAGAGGTTCACGATGAAGACAAATGGAGGAGGATGAATTGAGAGTTTTTGCGCCATAGTATGCATAAGTGCGAGGGATCTATTTCAGAATTAGTCACAAAAGGAATGTTGGAGGTGTTCGAGATAGCATTCAGTTAGATCTATTCTTAGAAGCTGTATTGTGTGTCGTTGGTTGTGAACATGTTGTGTGGAGCAGCGAGGAAGTCGTTGTTCTTGTTCCACAGGGTTTCTAAGGAGTCGATGACCTCAGGGTATGTGTTCCATGACATGTTTATAGTCGAATATATTTTTTCGACTGTGACAGTGTCAAGTTTCTAGGAGCATAAAACCCTTCGATAGGGGAGATCTAGTGTGAAAGTGTTTATTATCTGTTTCAGTAACATTTTACGATATGCTTTGGACATGTTCCCGGATGAGGTGTCCAAGATGAGGCATTTCGAGGTGTCTTTTTTCCCAAGATCCTACACCAGGTCACCTCATTTATGTCGAAGACATATCTTGAGGTGTTGGCATGGGAATAGGTTATCGAGAGGTCATTGGCTAGAATAGTATTGTCATGAGAGGGGAGTTTTCATGATTCCTCACAAAGTAGTGTTGTGGTCCGAGGTTCATGGTTTTTAGTGTAGAAATGTTTCTTTTCGGGCGGGGGTAGGTCCCAGCCCTCAATATCTCATTTCTATGGGGGTGTAGCTCTCATAATAATTATAAGGGATCTTGAATTTGTTTTTCTTGTGGTGGTCGAGGTCATCAACTGTGGGAGTTCCAGACCTTTTAGAGTAGTCATCGTGCACATGGTTTTCCACTCCATGTTTTTTTTGTTGAGTCAGTTATAGCCAAGGTAGAAGAAGGAGGTTGCACCAGCTTTGGATCAGTAGAGGGTATATGGGGCGGGCAGAGGACAGCCCTGTGGTGCTCGCCTTCCTCAGAGAGTAGCGTACGGCCGTGGTGGTGGTCTTCATCATGGTTATAGAGGCCGTGAGGGAGGTCGTGGTTAGCTTCATGATTTAGCGTTTTTAGCACCATGAGAGATATATGTCTTTCGAGGTACCGTTTTTTCATTTACTGCATGCATTTATGCCTTTTTTGATTCAGGAGTGACACACTCCTTCATATAACCTACCTATTTCCATGCTTTGGGACTTGGGTTTGAGAGGCTACCACTGCCCTTGGCATTTACTACTCCAGTTGGTGGACGAGCAGACTTTTTTGATGTATGTAGAGACTATGATCTATTATAGGTGCCACACCGCTCTTGGGAAGATTTCCTATCATTACAAATTGAACTATAAGATGTCATCCTCAGCAAGTATTGGTCGTATTCAGAGAAGGATATTTTGGATTGATTTAGGAGGGAGGTTGTGTTCATCAATGAGGATGGAGAGTCAATGGTGTTCGTTCGCAAGTGAGACCCTTGGATGGGTCAGAGGCATGCTCTGTCCTTACAATGCTTGATGGATGAGCTGATTATGAGTTATTCTGAGGTTCATCAGTAGATGTTTCCTAGGGTGGTATAAAAGTACACTGATGTCTTTCTAGAAGAGGTTTATAGCATTAACCCCTCAACAAGAGATCGAGTTTGGGATCGAGATTCAACAAGGAGCATAATCTATCTTTATGTCTCTAAATCGGATGGCCCATAATGATTTACGATAGCTATGTATTCTACTTGATGGTATTTTATAGTGTGGTTTTCTTTAGCCGAGCGTGTCACCTTGTGGCACACCAGTTTTGTTCATGAAGAAGGATGAAGACAGTTTGTGGTTGTGTGTCGATTATCATCGATTAAAACAAGAGACATTGAATAATCGATATCATATTCTGATGATTGATGATTTATTCGACCAAATAAAAGGTGGATTTTGATACTCAAAGAATGACTTGTGGTCTAGATATCATCTGATGCGTGTGAAAGATGAGGATGTCAGAAAAATTACTTTCTGTTGTCGTCATTGGCATTATGAGATTGTTCTAATGCTATTATACTTGTTGAATTATCTAGTTTTGTTCATGGAATTGATGAACATTGAGTTTTGTGAGTTTGTGAAAACGTTCACGATTGTTTCCTTCGAAGTAATCATTTTTTACTCCATGATTTTGGAGGATCATGCAAATTGTCGACACACCATTTTGTGAGTTCTACGTCAACATCATTTGTTTGGGAAGTTATCTAAGTGCCAGAATTGGGCTTGAGAAGTCCATTTCTTGGGGAATGTTGTGTCCCAGCAGGGAGTAGCTGTGGATCTATCAAATATAGAATCAGTTATGACTCAGACATCCCCCAAGAGAGTGTAAGAGGTACAATGTTTCCATGCTCTCAAAGGCTAAAATAGGAGGTTCGTGTCCAGTTTCTCTCAATTCATGACACCAATAACAACATTAACAAAGAAAGATCAATATTTCATATATAGAGATCAGTGTCAGGAAGGGTTAGAGTATCTAAAAGAGATGTTAGTTTGTTATCTCGTTCTTTTCCTTCTAGTAGAGGGATTTTAGCTTGATGTTTTCAGCGATGCTTCACATCTGGGGTTAGGATGTGTTCTGATGCATCATAGATCAATAGTTTTTTATGAGTCTCGATAGTTTCGAACCCAATAACATAACTATACCACCCATGATATTTGAGTTGGCATCCATGGTGTTTTCTCTGATGTAGAGGAGACGTTACCTCATTGGAGAGTGCTTTGTGGTTTTGAACGATCAAAAGTGTCTGATGTATGTTCTCTACCATCATGACATAAACTTTTGAAAACGTCAGTGAATGGAGTTCTTATAGGAATACGAATTCAAAATAACGTATACCTCGTGAAAGGGGAATGTTGTAGCTCATGCACTGAGCAGGATGTCATGTGGTGAGGCCTTGTGTGAATCTGTTGATTCATGGAGAGTTGTGGAAGAATGACAAGAATTACATATCAATATGGGAGATGTTTGGGACATCTCATGTATTTTCTTGGTTATGGTGTAGTCATATCTTGTGAAGCATGTGGAAGAGTCCCAGTTGGGGGATCATGAGGTGGAGGTCGAGAGAGACCGAGTAGTTTGTAGAAAGGCCCATGATGATTGGACTAAGGATGAACAACACATTGTTTTGTATCATGGAAGGCTATTTTTACTTTTTTCCCTGTGCAAAAAATTTCCAAGAGAGTTCTGTATATTGCCTTTAGTGGTGCCTCCTGGGGTGACGATGATGTACCACACCTTGAGGAGTCTATTTTGGTGGCTTGGATGATGCATGTAGTTTCTGAGATTGTGTCTCGATGTTTGGTCTTCAAGAAGGTGATGGCCAATCACCATGTTCCTAGTGGTCTGCTTCAGCCATAAGATGTTTCTCAATGCAAGTGAGATCATATCTCAATATATATTGTTATTGGTTCACCTCGAGCTCTAGGAGGACATGACGCTAGTTTGATGGTAGTAGAATATCTAACAAAATCTGCCCACTTCCTATAAATAAAGACTCATACTAAGTGGAAGCTTTGTCGAGGTATTATCTGGGGGAGCTGTTGAGACGTAATGGAGTCCCAGGACTAATAATTTCGGATCGAGAACTTCATTTAACCTCCTAGGTGTAGAGAGGTATACTGTATAATTTTGGTTTTCAGTTATGCCTTCACACATCTTTTCATCCGCAAACGGATGATCAGACAGAGCGAACAATCCAAACTCTTGAAGACATGTTGTGATCTTGTGCCTTGGACATTGGAGGTTCATGGATTAAGCACATACCCCTATTTGAGTTTTCTTACAATAATATTTTTTACTCCATCGGTATAGCGCCATTTGAAGCCTTGTATGGCCAACCATTATGTTCTACTTTTTGATGGACTAGGGTTGGAGAGTCTACAATTCTTGGTCTAGAAATAGAGAAGAATACAACAGAAATGGTGCAGGTGATTCATGAGAGGATTAAGATAGTGTAATATCATCATAAATCTTATATATTTTAATGTAAGTGGCCTTTGAAGTATAATTTTGGGATATCACGTGTTACTTAAGGTGACTCCCCATTATGGGAAACGAAGGATTGGTCGTTGGAGTAAGATTTCTCCACATTATGTTGGGACATTCGTGGTGTTAGCCCGTTTTGGAGTTGTGTTTTATCAAGTACCACTTCCCCCACAGTTGAGCCGGATAAACAATGCTTTTCATGTGTTACAACTCCGTCGTTATTATCATGATGACTCTCATGTCATCGATTGGGGGAGAGATCGATGTTGACGATGGTGCGAGGATGGGAGGGTGACCTATGGAGATCTCGGACAACAAAGAGAAGGTGTTACGCAAGTATTCTATCCCATTCTTCAGTGTCTTGTGGTGATATGGAGCCATGTAGAAGAGTACTTGAGAACGTGAATCACAAATATATTATCAATACACATAGTTGTTTGATGTTTAACTATTTTTCATGTAACGATGTCCCTTTTTTGATTACAGACCTTTCGTGTTTATAAGATGTGTTTCTTTTGGTTACATCATGGGGATTTCTCTCTTTATAGAGGTATCATGATGTGTAGTTGTTTAGTCCCTGTTTCGTTTCCCCTTTAGGTGGTTATTGAATTCTTGAGGGCAAGATATTTTCAGAGGAATTTGATGTAATGGCCTGAATATCTCACATCCATTCCTCAACAAAAATCTAGTGTTTGAGGTGTTCTGGTGGTCAAGGTGACTTATCCACAACACTTTTCAAAATTTCCAATTCGGTGAACTGTTCCAAAGGTATCCTTGTGAATAGTTCAAATGGTAGACTACTGTGAATAGTTCCAATGGTATCCCAGTAATAATTTCCAATAGTAGAACACTGGGAATAGTTCCAATGATAGCCTTGTGAATAATTCTAATGGAAAGCTTAGGTGAATAGTTCAACAGTAGCCTCATGTGAACAATTCCAATGGTAACCTTATTTAAAAACTGCAATGGTATCCTTATTTAAAAATTTTATTGAAAACCTTTTGTGAACTATGCACTGGTAACCATATGAGAATAGTGAAAATGTAGCTTTATGTGAACAATTCCAATGGTAACCTTATGGGAACAGTGGAAGGGAAACCTTATGTAAATAGTGAAATGATAACCTTATGTGAATAGTGAAATGGTAACCTTATGTGAATAGTGAAATAGTTGCCTTATGCGAATAGTTTCAACAATAACCTCATGTGAACAGTACAACGGTAACCATATGTGAAAAGTACAACAGTAGCCTTATGTGAATAGTTCTAACAATTGCCTTATGTGAAAAGTGTAATGGTTTCCCTAGGAGAACAGTGTCCTCGAAAGGCTTATGTGAGCAGTTCCAGAGGTAGCCTTATGTGAACTGTTTCATTGGTAGCATTATGTGAATAGTGGAATGGTAGACTTATGTGAACAGTTTCATCGATAGCCTTATGTGAACAGTGTCATCTGGTATCCGTATGAGAATAGTGCAAAGGTAGCCTTATGTAAACAGTGTCATCGGTAGGCTTATGCAAACAGTTCCAACGGTAGCCTTAAGTGAACAATGTCATTGGTAGCCTTATATGAATAGAAAAATGGCTACCTTATGTGAATAGTGTCATTGGTAACCTTATGTGAACAATGAAACAGTAGCCTTATGTGAATTATGTCATCGTTAGGCTTATGTGAATAGTGCAACGATAGACTTATGTGAACAATATTTCCAGAAAGGTGGGCTGCAACGGTAGCCTCTATTTTCTATTGCCAAATTTTGAGTTCATGAATAGTGTTTTCCAGAATGGTGATGTCCACTAGTAGCCACTATTTCCTTGCCAAATGTTGAGTTCATGAACAGTGTTCCCATAATGGTGAGGTCCAACGGTAGCCTCTATTTCCTTTTCCAAATTTCATGTTCATGAACAGTGATTCCAACTTCCAACAGTTCTGCCCTTTGATGTTTCCATTTACTTAAAATGCATTTAAAGCCTCAATTTAAGGAATCTTGGTTGGTTCAAAGTCTATAATTACTATATTAATTTTTCCTAAGGCTTTGGATTCTTTTTCTTGGACAAACTGCATAGTTTATTGCGATCCACTTTTAATTGAAAATCCATCATATCTTAATCCACATATCTATTAAATCATATAAATGGACGAGATTTCTTCCCCCTAGTTCATCTTCCTTGTTCTTAGGTGTGAGATACTCAATCCTTCCATTTTTTCTAATAAGTGTTTTGTGATCAAACTCTCCTCCTTTAATTTATTCACATATGTTTTATATGAAACTAGGCAGTATCGATAAATCTTCAATATAAGGCATGATCTATCGTATTTCATTGAGGTTCATCACCTTCTATTTCTCCTTTCGTTGTGATGGAATGTTATCTTTATGTTCCTAATGGAATTTTATTGGGAGTTGATTGGGGTGGTGGTGTATCTATATCCTCGGGTGGATACAATTGTCATAGGGAGAGGAGATCATAACATGTTGTGTGGATTGTTATAGTATAAAGATCATGAAGAACCGTTTAAGGTGGGGGATTCATTTCATCACATTTATTTTACGTGCTACTGTATAATTATTAAGTTGTATCCCACTGTATCACAATGGAATTAACATATTAAATATTTGAACCAGATAAATAAATTGATATTGATCTAATGTTATTGCCTCTTTTAATTATATAAAGTGTGATATCTATGTCTCTTTGATTAGATTTTCATTCATAAAATAGATTGTTAAAGAATCTAAATCCAGAAATAATTGATAGTTGTTTGGATAAATATAAAGAGGCATGTGAATTAATTAGATTGTTGTTTTTTTAAATTGATGATAATAAAATTGATGTAGTAAGCATGTTTAATAAATTTTTGATTGCTTATTGTTTAGGTTTACCATTGTTGGAACCTGTGACTAATAAATTGGTTAATTCTAGATGGATTTAAGAACTTCTTGTTCGAATAAATAAAATTCCTTCTGGGGGTCTAGTTACCCTCTTTCTTTTTTAAGGTCCATGAGCCCAATTGATATGAATTTTTCCCTTGTTTTTTTGTTGTGATGTGAGCCTGGATGGATGTTTTGATATGTGGGGGCATAGATGCCTATTGGATGTAGAAGCAGTTGATGACAAGAGTGGAAAGATTCATGAGTTTATGAATGTGGGTGTTGGAGAGGACACCGAAGATGATGGAAATGGTTTGATGTGAATGTTTGGATTCATTCTATTTCTTATTGGTTGTTTATCTTTCTTATATTCCCCACTGCTCAAGGACACTAGTTTGCTTACCCAACTTCCAAAAAGGGGAAATGATGTGTGAGGTATGCCATGTGATTTCTGAGTTTAGCTTCCTGGGGGAGGATGGGTCTATTCCTAAGCTATTGGAGGTACATACTCGAGGGGTAGTTCATCTATTGACCACATTGAACCCCTTAGTGTTTAGTAGGTTATATTTTTTTTTCAATAATTCAAATGAATATAGGATTGTAATGATGTTAAAAAATGATTGGATAAATGTTATTAACACATGGGGTTGGAGCTTGCTGGGACACAATATTGAGGATTCAATTTAAAGAACCATTGGACTTTGGGTGTGATGCTAATTTAATATTATGGGTAATTTTATATTGGTAATTTAATGATTAATGAATTAATTAACGTAAAGTGAAACTGATAAAAATTGAATGAAGTAATGTTTTAAAGCACATGAAATGGTTTTGTGCATTTATGATACCCGGTCTTCGAAGAGGCATCTGGGAGTCTGAGAGACGTCAGCTATAGTTGAGTCTAAGACTAGGTTATGACTATAGTGTGGTAGTGAGATATAATATATTCGGTACATTTTGTGATTCTATACACTGCTCCACCATGTTAGTTAGGGCAACTGACACCCTGGGAATTCTCAGCCCTAGGGGGGGGGGCATTTTCCTTAGCATTCCGGTTGGAGGATGGATGGATGACTACCCCGTTTGTCCCCACACTCTCCATTAGGTAGTTAATTGTGTTTGTAGGCATAGTGGTTAGTTTTACCCATATATGTGTGTAGAGGGCTGTAATGGCTTTAGGTTATTCACAAACATATATTCTAGAAATAGATTCATTTGGAATACTATAGGTGTAACGTGTGTAGGCTGTTATGACTTGAAGATCCTTACATGATGAAGGGGATGTAATGTCATGAGGTATAATGCCCGACATATGATACATGTTTTGTGAGCTGTGGTGGCTCTCAAGAACTACCTGGTTAATTTTCATGGTTGGACATGGTGGTTTTCTTCCACGAGGATCATGTTATGGTGCTTTACCGACGTTTTTGTGGGAAATCCTTTTTTGAGAGAGATGCTTAGGGTGTGCGACATTGGGGAAATGCTGCAAACTAGTGGGGAAGTAGTAGCATGGTTCCTATGGTATTCATTATTATATTATATACTCATCTATGAAATACTTGGTGAGAGTATCCATGTTATGTATAGAAACTTAGTATAACTATTAAGGTGATGAGTTTATTTCACTTGTTGTTTATTGTGCTTTATCATGCTTTCTTTACTTTTTCACTAGATGCATTGGGGAGTATCCATCTGAGTATACTATTAAACTCACCCTATGTATATATAAACTATTTTTCAGGGAACTTTGAGTAGGTTGGAGATCCAATAGGTTTCTAATAGCTTGGAGTTGTAGGATATGTATTGGCTTGTGGTTATAGTTGTTTTTACATTCCTTTGGTTCATTCTGTTTTTTGCTTTCAGTTTAGTAGTTTTTCATGACATTACATATGTGCACATGAGATTTATATATATTGCAGTACGAGATGGAGTTCGATTGTGTCTATATTATCTATCCCTTTAAAATGTTTGATCATAGAGGGTATTGCATCCCATTTTTTTGATTACTATACCCTCCGTTCAAATCGCCAACACGTGGCCAACTGGATGCGGTACTCAGGGTTCATTATCTCCCTTCGTGTATTGCCGGACTAGGTGGGGTACACCATGTTGGGAGGGGGTCGTGACAGGTTTACTTTCATATATTTCTATTATATTTTGGAATTTTTGTTTTATGTTATTATGAAAAACGATAAATAACATTTTTTTTATTATGACACAGTGAATATTATTTCCAAAACAAATTCATATTAACTCATATATTCCATTCATGGTATTTTTTATCAAATCCGGATCTGTCAAACATGACCTCACAATAATATCTAAACATCCTCAGTCTAATTTATTTATTTTATTTAAATATGGTGGATAAAAAAATTCCTCATCATTATATATTATGAAGAAGGATCATGTTACACGTTTTTAAAACTGTTTAATAAATATATTACATTTTTCATTTGAAATTTATTTCAATTTACCATATAATTATAATTAATTACATATTAAATAAATATAAATTCATATTAATTTTCTAAAAAAATGTAAAAAATAACCCAAAATTTTAGTTGGTAATGATAATTTTAACAATATTAATACACTTGAAAATTATCCTTTTACATCTAAAATATAATAAGTCGACTATTTATTATTGATTACTTATCTTTACCTTATGAATTCAAAATATTATCTTTAACAACAACAACACATTTTGAAAGAAATCCCAGTGAGGTATACTATGAAATTATACATATGGTGTCCCTTACAATTGACATAAGAATGAAATAACAAACATTGTTTATTCCAATATTTTAGTTAGTTATAATATATTTTTTTGTTAACACTTCCATCACTACCATATCTAACAATGACATTTATCAAGGGCAATCATTATTAGAGAAAAATCATGTTTATCGATTATCCTACTGAATATCCATTTTTTTTATAATTATAAAAATATAAAACATTTCAATTATATTGTAAAATATATAAAATTTAACATTATAACCCATAAACATAAATTTTTTTTGTTATCTGAATAAAATTAGATGATGTATTCTATTGTATACAAAAAATTTAATGACAAAAAATACCTTAATCTATGAGATTATGAAATTATTTGAAAAAATACATAAATCTTTTGTGTGTTTAAAAATGAATAATCTCTAAGATGATAAGAACACTGAATATTTGTATTTTTATGAAAATATATATTTCACTTTAGTGAAATGAGTGAAAATTAATATTTATATAAAAATACTAGATAACATTTTGAAAAAATAGTGTTTATAATTTATGATAATTGAAAAAGAATTGGAAATATTCATTGTTATATAGTTATTAACATAAATAAATCATTTTTTAGATCATCTATTTTAATGATATTGATTTTGAGACATTTGGAAAAATGACTTAATGACAGGCCTGTTACATCACCTCTTAGTATACATTGAATGAACATTACATTTATACGTAATAATTTTTTTAATATCATAAATTTATTTACCCCTTATTATTTCCATTCATATGTTTTTAATAATATTATTTCAGTTATTAGACTATTTAATTTACAGTCTATATCATTTATATTTATGGGTGATGATATGAGGCCTTCTGTATATTACATCAATACAACATTAGTGAAATTATTACTATCAATGTGTTCATCCATAAATATTATATTTGATAATAAATATTGTATAATTATTATGTTAATATGATAGATACGATTTTATTAATATCAACATTTGGTGTTCATGTAAAAAAAGAACCATTATTATTTGAGTTAGCTGGCTACATTTAAAAATAAAGAATGTATTCATTTTTCTAGTGGATGGGACAAAACTATATAATATAAAATATAATATTTAATGAATTATAAAAATTTTAGTTTCATAACTAATGTTAAATAAATACATTCATTTGTTTTTGGTAATGGGATCTGTTAATGTGAAATGACTAACAACATTTCATAGATTTTGTAGATGAAATGTATGCGCAAGTGAAATTATCATTTTCTAGTTGATGAAAGACAAAAAATGTGTGTAAGATATTATTTTTCATATTCAGAATAATTTTTTATATTAAATTTAATTTCATTTTCCCCTTATTTTATCCATTTATTTTATGTGGTGAAGAAATACCATTCGAGTCACTTCATGGTGGTAGTTTCCTACATGCATACATGAGTGGAATTTTCATTTCTCAAAGGAAGGGTAATGAAATGAAAATGAATTGAATCATAAAAATTAAAACATTTTAGTACCTAAAATATACTAAAGGAATTTTATATTACTACTAATTAAAATCATTAATAAGTATAAATAATAAATAAACATGAAATATATCGAATAAAAGTTGTGACTATTCAAAGAAAAAACACATTTGAAATAATGATTATACTTTATATGATTCCCTTTTGGAGAGAAAAACAGCGATATTACATAATGAATAATGTGTGGATAATATTGGGTAATATATTTTTATGTCAATAAGGTTTTCCTTATGACTTTTTCATTCCTTCATACTTGGGGGAGATTGTTGAGTTAATAAGGTTTCCTTATGAAATTACCATTCCTTCTTGTTTTGAAAATCACAAACACCTTATCTCAAGGAAAATCTCATTTTATCCCGTGTTATACTTCTATAAGTAAAAATTTCCTTCCCCAAGGGAATTTTTCCTAACCATTTTTTTCTTTTGTTCATTATATTTTATAAGTATAAAATTTGGTTTCATATCTAAAACATCATAATCATATAATAATTAGATAATGAGCACTCTTTATTCAGACTCCGAACACTTCTGAGTTCTGAATCCAAGTTCTCAGAATTTAGACTCTCAACTCTTCTGTGATCAGACTCTGAGTTTTCTAAATTCAGACTCCAAACATTTATGAGCTCTGAATCTGAGTTCTCTAAATTCAGACACTGAACTCTTTTGAGTTCTGAATCCAAATTCTCATGAACTCTAACTCCAAACATTGAATGTTAAGACTCCAATTCTCATGAACTCTTACTCTGAACATTGTAAGTTCAGACACCGAAATCTCATGATCTCTAACTCTGAGCATTATATGTTCAGGTTTCGAATTCTTTTTAATCCAGATTGCTAATTTCCTTGAAATTCGGACTCTGGAATTCTATAGAGTTCAGGTTCGTAATTCCTTATAAAATAGAATCCGAATCCTTTTGTATTATAGACTCTGAATTCATTTCTAGTTAAACTTTGAACTTTTTTTTTCTTACATTCTGAATATTGTATTTTGGTTATGTAACCTTATTTTTTCTTACACTTGTTTTTTTATAGAACGATGTCGGGCATTCAATTACTAGCTAACCATTTTTTGAGTGGAACGTGTACAGGTCCCTTCGAAATTCAAGGAAAAATATGACCATTGGAGGAGGGAGCCGACCATTGGTGTTGTTCCTATTAATAGGATCTCATTTGAAAAGAGATCAACATAGTTCTATGAATCAAGAGATTACATGTTGTTGAAGTGTTTTCTAGAGAGAGACTCTCATTTCGTTGTTCATACTGAACGTCTTCTTCTGATTTCTTTGTGCGACTCTGATTGTTTCTGTGTACAATCAAGGGTTTCCAAGGATAGGAAGATGGAGGTGCCGAATACCTTGATTGAGGGCTTCCATTTTGAGGAAGACAGGGGTGTCTACTACCTTGAAGTTGAGGGCTTGTGGGGATAGCAAGGCAGAATCTGATCTTTGTGTGGAGAACAAGTCCTAGTGTTGGTAAGACAGACAATCTTGAAATTTAAAATCAAGGGACCTTTATCCAAGGTTGTCGAATACCCTTATCATCTGGTCAAAAGATTTACTACTTGTTACTTTTTTGTTACAAGATTTCTGCTGCATTTTATTTTTTGAGGAAAGAATAACAATTTTATACTTCCATATACTTGTACTCTGATTTAGTAATATTTTATAAACTTTAAGGTCGAATCATTGTTGTTGTAAACATTCATTATGTTTAATTTTCCAGAACCATATTTTCAGTATTACTTTCTCAGAATCATATTTATGGAATCAAGAAAGTGTGTAGAACTAGTGGTTTTCTAAATTATATTGTTTAACCTTGTTAAACATAACCATATTTAAATGTTCCAATCAAATTTTTTAAAGATTACAATTCACCCCTCTTGTATATTGAGCATCATTAGATACTACATACATTATCTATATTATTTTGATCCTACATTTGGTATTATAGAGTATATCATACTCAAATACCATCTTAAAAATTGGTATCATGGGAGGTCTTCCAAATACATATATCCACAAATAATTTTTCCATACTCATCTTTCATTATTCTATCTTTTCCCTTGATTATGAATATTTTCCTTGAATATGAACTTTTTCTACTAACAAGTGTGTGTGGAATGATTTCTCTTAATGATTAAAGAAATAAATGTTTGTTCCATAGAAAATCTCAATCCAAAAAGACCACCTATCTTTTGTGGAAATGATTATTAATATTAGAGATATTTTATGAAGACATTCATTATCAATAGTGGATTTGATAATTTTGTAATGCTTACTAGAGGATATAAAACCCTAGACAAGGAAGTTATTACCTTCCCAAATCAAGAAAAGCATGAATATCAACTGAATTATAAGGTACGCAATACATTTCTTTGTTGCATTAATAGAAATATATATAACCAAATTACATCTTGTGAAGAAGAAAATTTTATTTGGAAGATACTTGAATTTACTCACATTGGATCTTCAAAAGTTATTGAAACTAGAAGAGCCATGATCAATGCTGAATATCAAGGTTTTTTATTACATTATAGAGAACCCATTTGTAAGGTGAAAAAAATATTCATGACTGTTGTGAATAGTTTGCAATATATGGGTGAGAAAGGATTAGATGATGAAGCTCATTTTGATAAGATCGTATACATAATTCCCAATGAGTGGGAATCCATGATGGTTACTATTGATAAGAACAGAAAGGTTACTTAGATTTTTCTTGATGAACTTTTTGGAACTCTTCTTCAACATGAGACTAGAATGAAGAGAGATGCTGATAAAATTAAGAAGAAGAATGGGAATGGTAGTGTCTCTATTACTACAACATCAAATCATATGAAATCCAAGACTCATAAGAGAGTTACTAGATTCAAATCTAAGAATGCTGTTATTCCATTTGAATCTAGTGGAATTGAATCTTCAGAAAATGAATTAGAAAATCTTGCTCGAAGGATGAACAAGATTGTTGGACATAATAACTTTTAATTCAGATATGAGAAGAAAGAAAGGAAAGATAAGAAAGATTCAAAAGTTACCATTTTTTAATGCAAGAGAGCTGCACACATAAGACCTGGTAGTTCTATGCTTAAGAGAAAAGAAATAATGGAAATTCATTCTGAGAGAAACAGAAATAAGTACTACAAAGTTAAAGCTAGGAAAGACTTGAATTAAAATGAAATCTGGAGTTCCAGTGGTGGTGATTCTTCAGATGAATCATCAGTTTATGATTGTTCTAGATAGAAGAATATTGATCTAATAGCCAGACTACATATTGAAAATAATTGAATAATGTCTAAGATACACAATGATGAATCAATGACCAATGTTTCTTTAAATGCTAATTATAGTAATGATAAATATTATGAATCCTCAAATGAAGAATCCTCTTTTGATGAATATAATACTTTACCTACTTCTAAATATGTTTCAAGGTTTTCCAAACTCCTTGATATTATGAATTCAAAACTCATGAAAAATCATGATAAGGAAAATTCAAGGAATACTTTTTTTACTTAAGAAATATCATATTTTTCTACAGATCATGATAAGAAAATTTTTTATTTTGAAAGTATTTCAAAAAATATTGAGGAAGTAAATTATGAGAAGAATAAAAACTCTAAGGATCTAGAAAACTTAATTTATAGGAAAAATGTTTTTGAGCCTAACTGTAGTTCAATATCAAATGTTTTAGAAGACAAGAACTTGGTTATCAAAATAAAATCCAAAATATTTTCCATTGAGGAAGTGTTTTTCAAACATTACCTTAGGTATGGAAAATTTTGATAAGATGTATTCTCAAATCCAACAACTAATGAATAATTCTTTTTTTGGATATACCAGTTCTAAACCAATTTTTATTAACAATTATTTTGTTCCTCAAAGTGCTCCATTCTATACTATGTGTCAGTGTGTTGGGAATTGGGCAAGAAAATTTTCCTTAAACAAAACTTAGTCTTTATGATTTCATAAAGAATACTTTTATAAGAAAGTATGGGTGTCTAAAATTTTGCATTATGAAATTTTCGGATCGATAATGTTTGGGTTCCCAATGCCAAACTCTTTTTTTTCAGGAAAATAGAGAAGGTACCATCAAAAATACATGGTACTTGTGCTCAAGGAATATGACTGGTAACAAAAACTACTTTGAAAAGATAATCAAGATAAAAGGAGAAAAATTAACATTTAGAGATAATGCTCAGGGAAAAATTATTGATATAGGTAACATCGTTCTTCTGGGAAAAAATTTGATTTCAAATGTTTTATTTTTTAAGGGTCTTATGAACAATCTCATTAGAATAAGTCGATTATGTAATGAAGGTTACCATGTGAATTTTAGGAATAAAAAGTTCTTAGTACACAATTCCAAGGAAGAATTTATTTTTTCTCCCCTTAGGCAAGAGAATGTATACACACTCAACATAGAATCCCTTAGGAGCCAAGATCTACCATACCATAGGGAAATGGAAGATCATTCTTGGTTTTGTCATAGAAAATTAGGTCAATGTAACCTTAAAGACCTATGATAGCTTTCTAGGAAAATATTATTTAAGGATCTACAAGATCATAGATTTTATTATTTACATGTGTGTGACCCTTTTCAGTATGGAATCAAATATAAATCTTGTTTTAAATCAATAATTGAAGACTCAACTACTGATGCATCATAGCTAGTATATATGGATCTTTTTGTCCTAAAAAACTAGAAGCATTAGTGGAAAATTTTATGTATTTGTCTTAATTGATGATTATACAAGATTTACGTGGGTCTATTTTCTTGCAAAGAAGTCTAAAGAATTGTTGTATTTTAAAAGTTTTAGATCCCAAGTTAAAAATAATAAATCCTTCCATTGAAAACTATTCATAGTTATCATGGAGGAGAAATTAAAAATTCTGATTTTGAAACTTTTTGTAGTAGAAAAGGATTTACTCATTACTTCTCCGCACCAATAACTCCTCAACAAAATGGTTTTTTTGAAATATGAAATAAAATTCTTCAAAAAATATCAAGAACTATGTCGAGTTAATATTTTATTGCTAATCATTTTTGGGATGTAGCTGTATGTACTGATTGTTATACTATAAATCATGTTTTAATTAAAACATTTCTTAATAAAACTCCTTATGAGTTATGGAATGGTAGAAAACTGAGACTTTCCTACTTCATGCTTTTTGTTAGGAAGGTATTCATTCTGAATACTAAAGATAATCTACAGAAATTCACACCAAAATATGATGAAGGAGTTTTCTTAGGCTACTCCATAACTTCTATGGCTTATAAAGTTTTCAATAAAAACACATGTATTGTTGAAGAGACAATACATGTGAAATTTGATTAAACTGGTCCTTTTGTTTTTAAACAATCCCAACCTACATCTTCGGATGTGTTTTTGAAAACCGATTATAATCCTTTATTAGAAGATCCTTCTAATAAGGAAAATTCTCAAGAAAATGATTTTGAAGAATTTACCCCAGAAGACTTTCTACCCAATATTGATGAACATGTTTTACAAAACCCAAATCATTTGATTCTTAAAAATCATCCGAGTGATAGTATCAGAGGTGATGTCAATCAACCTGTAAGGACTAGAACTTCCTTATGAAATGAAGTATAACATCTAGCATTTCATTCCCAATTAGAACCAAAATACACTGATGATGTTTTAGGTGATGATTATTGGATTATAGCCATGGAATATGAACTAAATGAATTCGAAAAGAATAAGTTCTGGTCCTTGGTAGAAAGAACTAAGGAAACATCTATTATTGGTGTAAAATGGGTCTTCGAGAATAGTTGTGATGAAAATAGAATCAATGTAAGAAATAATACCTGATTAGTTACTAAAATCTATAATCAACAATAAGGAATAGACTATGAAGAAACCTATGCTCCAGTGTCTAGACTTGTATCTATTCTTATCTTACATGCCTTTGCAGCAATATTCAATTTTAAACTTTTCCAAATGAATGTGAAATGTTCTTTCCTTAACATTTATGCACAAGAGAACGTTTTTGTTGAAAAAACTCCTGGTTTTGAAGATACAAAACATCCTGATCATGTTTTTAGACATACCAAATCATTGTATGGACATAAACAGGACCATCGATCTTGGTATGATAGACTTACTGGACATTTGTTTCAAAATAATTACGTTACGGGAAATGCAAATTTAACCCTTTTTATAAATAATGATAAGAAAAAAAATTACTGTTTATTTTTATGTTGATGAAATTATATTTTGTTCAACTCAGCAATATTTAACTGATTCCATTGCGGATCTAATGAAATATACATTTGAAATGAGTATGATGGGTGAGTTAAATATTTTCCTTGGTTTTCAAATTTCTCAAAAACCAAATGTAATCTATACATCCTAACATAATTATATTAAATATCTTCTTAATAATTATGGATATTAAATCACTAAGTGTATTAGTACTCCTATTGGTACCTCAAGCACATTTTATCATGATGATGATGGAAAACCAGTAGATTAAAAAACTTTTAAAGGTATGATAGGAAGTATACATTACTTAACATACAGTCATCTAGATTAAAATGTTCTTATTATTCTTATGTGAAAGATATCAATCAAATCCTATGGAATATCATTTGAAGGCAGTGAAATGAATTTTTCGCTACTTAATGGGAACCATGGATTTAGGACTCTTTTGAACTTATAGAAATGATTTTGTATGGAAATGTTTTTCAGATGATGACTTTGGTGGATGTATAATTGATATAAATTGTACATTTGGAAATTGTAATTTCATAGGAAATTCATTAGTTTCTTGGTCATGTTAGAATCAACACTCAGTGGCACTTTACAATACAGAAGTTGAATATGTTTCAGCTGGAAGTTGTTGTGCTCAATTGTTGTGGTGCAACACACTGTCATAGACTAAGGTATGAATTTTACCAAAACACAATTGTTTTTATAATACAAGTGCCATTTACCATATTATAAACCATGAACATCACTATAATTCAAAACAAATAGATATTAGGCATCACTTTCTTAAGGATCACACACAAAAAATGAGATATCATTATTCAATTTATCGAAATGTAAGATCAACATACTGATATTATAACAAAATATTTCCCTTCCGATATATTTTAATACATTAAACATAAGTTAGGAATGATAATTATAAGGTAATACTCCTTATTAACATCCTTTTGAAATCAATATCATTACAGTAATGAACTTTGTTCCATTGGGGGAGTACATTTTCTAGCCAGTTATTCAAGTTTTTCATAATGTAGTTTTTTTTTCATTTTTTTTGTAATGAAGTTTTTCATATTTATCATAATGAAGTTTTTCATATTTTTTATAATAAAGTTTTTCATAATTTTATTAATGAAGTTCTTCAAAAATTTCTATAATTGAGTTTTTCAAATTTTTCGTAAAAGAGTTTTTTCAAAATTTCTGTAATGTTTTTTTTCTAAATTTCCATAATAGAGTTTTTTTTAAATTTTTTCGTAGTCTAAAATATTTCTACTCAAGATTTTGGTAATGAAGATTTTCATAATGAAGATTTTCATAATGAAGTTTTTCATAATGATGATTTTCGTAATGAAGGTTTTCATTATGAAGATTTTTGTAATGAAGATGTTTGTAAGGAAGATCTGCATACTTAATTTTTCTAATAGTCATTTTTTAACGAATCTATAGTTCTTCAAGAATAATTTTCCTCAATAAAAATACTTCTCCTGAAAATCCTAAAGGTATGTTTCCATTCTTATGTTTTCTTAATTATCATTAACATTCTGGTATTTTATTTTCTATTTTATTTTTTTCAGATTCTAGTTTCCTTAAATATGAATGTTTTTTCCTAAAAACCTCAGAAGATCAGATCATACCAAATTTTCCTTGAAGCTATCATATCAACCAGAAAATCTATTTAGAATATTATTCAACCATTGAATTGACATTGGAATATCAACAGTCTCTTCTAACACCAATATAAAGGACCCCTCTATGGTAATCCCCCATCGGATTTCAAGCCTTTGCATGCCGAAGCTCAGCGCCTCTTTCAAAATCCCATTTCGAACCTCTCAATATTTTCTCAAATTTGAATGTCTATTGAAGTTACTTCTCAAAATATGTCAACTGCCAAGCCAATTTTAGAGTTGTATATTTACAAAGAGTGGTTGGTGCCTCTGAATTTCATTTCCAAGTCCGATTCCATTATATCCAATAATATCAGGTTGAATGGATGGGAGAGCGTTTTCATATCAAAGCACGGAGATCAAGATGTAGTTTAACCAGATTTTCTTGGGGAATTTTACGAATCTGTATGTTTTTTTCAAAGAAGAAGGGAGGGGTATATTTTCATTCAAAATCTATGGAAAAACTTATTCCCTTTCATAAGCCAAGGCTGCTAGCTTGTTTGGGATGTCTTATAAAGTGAATCTGAATTTTGTTACCATAAATTTCCAGATGTACAAGGAAGTTTTGTCAAAGTGAAAGATATTAAGTGTCTTGGACTTTCAGATTTCAAGGCTACAACGATTTCTCATTTGTCTAAAAATAATAGATTTCTTGAATTATGTGTTTAGTGTTTTATGATTCCAAGAAAGGGTGACAAGGACACATTGAAGAAGAGTGAAAAGAACTTTTTGGACTTCATGGTAAACCAAAGGAAGTTCAACATGATGAAGCATATTCTCATTATAATTGAGAATATTAATAATGGGAACTCAAAAGCTCAGATAATCATGTGTCCTTCAATTATCTCAATGCACATTGTTCGATGCCTTGAATTTTTTTAGATTCCTTGCAGTTCCAAGCTGAGGACTTTCAAATTCATGCTAATCAGTGATGATACTCTCCAAAGGATGAGAGTTGGTTTTCCTAACGAGTCAAGAGAATTCTATGACTTACTAGAGTAATAGGCTGCAACTGTTTAAAAAAAACAAGAAGTTCCTTATCTATAAAAAAATGATGAAAGGAGATGAAGTTGATGGATGTGGAAGAATTAGGGGAAACCCCTAAATCTATGGATGCTCAATCCGCACCTCCAATGCACAAGAAGGAGAAAGCTTATCTAGATGATGTTATAGCTAAATAGAGGGAATAAAAAAAGAATAGGAAAGCAGGGGATCTATGTTTTGGTTTTGATCCTACTGAGGCAAAGGCTTTAAAAAAATACAATAGATGAACTTGAGAAACAATCCAAAGAAAAGAAAAAAAAGAAGATGTCTGAGACTGAAATTGTGCAATCCCTTTTGAGGGATACTGAAAAATCTTCTGAACAAATTCTGGTTCCATAATCCTTTATGGTAGAACCCTTAACTGAGACTCCGAGGAAGAAGTTCATGACCCCGGAAAAAGACAAAGAGAAGGTGGTTGAACAGAAAGAATATATGGAAGAAGTGGACGACGAATAAAGAAGTAGTGATAACATAGCTGATTTGATAAAGCAAGTTGAAGATTTTCATGAAAAGCAAAGTGCATCTAAGATATTGTCAATCCAGACTTCTCAAGACGGATTGTCAAAGCTTGATACTCCTGGGTTAGATGATAATTCTAAAGATGAATTGAATAAGTTCTCTGGGAAGGAATGTTATAATCATTATTTCATTCATCCTAAAGATGATGAGCCAAAAGTTGAGAAGGAGAATATAGATTAAGATATAATTTTTCAGCTATCTCACAGTGAACATGATTCTCCGAATGAGGAAGCTATTCCGAGAACTAATAAGGGGAAACATGTGGTTATGGATACACATAAGAAATCAATTTTATCATATAAGGAAGCTGGTGGATCTTCAAATAGAAAGCTGGTTGATCTTGAGAAAGAGCCCTCAACAAGAAAATTCTTGATTCAGAATCATCATCCTGAGGACATTATTTCATCATGCAATCACTACAGAAGCTTGTTGACGTCATTATGATCATTCCATGCATTGACTCTTGATGTTAGATGTTCCAACACAACTTGAATAAAAAATCGGATTCAGTATCCATGGTGATGGATATGTGTGTGAAGCTTGAGGCTGATATCAATAATTTCTTTATAAACTTCTATTCCCCCAACAAATCTTGTATGAAAGTGTTTAGATGTTCAAAGAAAATAGTTGATGATTTGAGAAAGCATGATGAGTTTCAACATGATGTTAAGGAAGATCTTGATATGGAAGATAGTAAAATGAAGGATCTCATGAATAGCTTTGAGAAATAGATAATCGTTGATCAGAATACTCATATTGAAGAAGTAAATGATTTGAATGGATAAATGTGTTATGTTTCCCAAAGATGGAAGAGGGAAAGGGATCTTCAGAACGAGATTGAATAGAAGCTAGTTAACCAAGTTGAGTTGTTGAAGGCTTAGGCAGAGGCTCTAAAAGCATAGAAAGAAAAGATCAAAGCTTTAGAAAAGAAATAAAAGGATCAAGATCATCTTCTAAAGAAAGTAGAGGAAGACCAAAAGGAACTCAAAAAGCTGAAAACCATAGTGAAGAAATTTATACCCAATAAGAAGGAATGAAAATAGATCCAATCCTATCTTTTTTTTTATTTTTTCATTCATTGTAGCAATTCATCCTATATTAATGGAATTTTGTTTTCTCATTTTTGTTTGCATGCTTTGTACTAATATTTCAGGTACAATATTTTCATTTCCATTCCCTCACATTTATTTTAAAAATCACAAAGGTGGAGAAATGAAAAAAGAATACTAGGAAAAGACGAAATGTTCATATGTTAGGGGGAGATTATATAAGGGGGAGTTCTCATTACAGAGATTTCCTTACTCAATATAATGAAAAATATCATTTCAGAAATCTAGAATATGATCCATAGTGATCCAAATCATAAGGGGGAGTTAGTAGTATTTATCTTTTCGCATATGATATAGAAGATAATTTTTATTTTCAATGTCTAGAAAAATGTTTTCTAAGTCATTTTATTCATTTTCATAAGGATTTTTGTGTATTCCAAAAAGGGGGATATTGTTGAGTCAATAAGGTTTTCCTTATGAATTTTCCATTCCTTCATAATTGGGGAAGATTTTTATGTCAATAAGGTTTCCTTATTACATTAACATTCCTTCTTGTTTTGAAAATCAAAAACACCTTATCTCGAGGAAAATCTATTTTTATCCTTTGTATTACATCTATAAAGAAAATTTTCATTCCCTAAAGAAAATTTTCCTTTCCATGTTTTTCATTGTTTATTATATTTTCTAAGTATAATATTCGGTTTCATATCAAATACCTCTGAATCTTATAATACATAGATAAAGAGCACACTGAATTCATGTGCCGAACACTTCTGAGTTCTGACTCCGAGTTATCGGAATTCAGACTCTGAACACTTCTGAGTTCTGACTCTGAGTTTTCTGAATTCAAACTTCGATCTTTTATGAGTTCTAACTCCAGGTTCTCTGAATTCATACTATGAACTCTTATGATTTCTGACTCTGAATTCTCAAGAACTCTGACTCTGAACATTGTAATTTCAGACTCTGTATTCTCATGAACACTTTCTCGGAACATTGTAGGTTTAGACTCTAAATTCTTATGAACTCTGACTCCAAACTTTTTATGTTCATGTTCCAAATTATTATGAATCCAGATACTACATTTCCTTGAAATTCTGAATGCATAATTCTATAGAGTTCAGGTTCTGAATTCCATAGAAAACAGAATCTAAATATCCTGGTATTATAGAGTCCGATTTCATTTTTGGTTAGACTCAGAACATTTATTTTCTTACATTCCGAATATTGAATTTTGGTTATGTAACTATATTTTTTCTTAAAATTGTTTGTTAAAAAATGATT
Organism: Viscum album; assembly: GCA_963277665.1. Taxonomy (NCBI): domain Eukaryota; kingdom Viridiplantae; phylum Streptophyta; class Magnoliopsida; order Santalales; family Viscaceae; genus Viscum; species Viscum album. The sequence continues at coordinate 135,482 of CAUJRU010000252.1, forward strand.
TCATGCATTCACTTACTAACTAACCTTTGTTTGAGTGACACATGTATAGATCCTTCCGAAATTAAAGGAAAACTTTGAACATTGGAGGAGGAAGCCGACCGTTGGTGATGTGCCTATAAATAGGATCTAATTTACAAATAGCTCAAAACTCTTCTATGACTATAGAGATTACATGTTGTTGAAGTGATTTATAGAGAGATAATCTCACTACTTTGTGCGTACTGAACTTCTTGTTCAGATTTCTTCGTGCGTCTTCAATTGTCGTTGCATACAATCAAGGTCTTCGGGGGATAGAAAGACAGAGGTGTCAACTACCTTGAAGTGGAGGGATTCTTTGCTGAGGAAGATAGAGGTGCTAGCTACCTTGATGTTAAGGGCAAGCGAGGATAGAAAGATAGAATCCAATATTCATATTGAGGGATTAACCTGGTGTGGTTAAGACATGATTTCTTGAAAGTATAAATCAAGGAACCTTTATCCTATGTTTTTTGTTACACATCTCTTTGGGTCAAAAGATTTACTAATTGTTACTTGTTTTGTTACATGTTTTCTGCTTCATTCTATTTGTTGAAGAAAGTATAAATATCTTTTAATTCCTTATACTATTACTCTGATTTATTAAGATTCTATCTGCTTTAAGGTAGAATCATTGTTGTTGTAAACTTTCATTAAGATTCATTTTATAGAACCATCTATTCAAAATCACTTTCTCAGAAACATATTTCCAGAATCAAGAAAGTGTGTAGAACTAATGGTTATGTGAAATATCTTGTTTAACCTTATTAAACATAACCATATTTAAAAGATCCAGAGGACATTTTTAAAGTGTACAATTCACCCCCATCTTGTATATTGAGAATCATTAGATACTACATTGAATATCTATATTATTTCGATCCTACTTTGGGTAGTATAGTGTATATCATACTCACATACCATCTTAACAATATTTTCATAGATATGCTGATGAATTTTTTAATATGTTTATGGATGGGGAGACCTTCTATATGTGACAAGAGTGAAAACCATGTAATTATTCGTTACATTTAAATATTAAAAATATTTAATCATTTTACATGGTAAAATTATCAATAAAATAGAAAATATATGTTCAAACTGGTCTAGATAATATTATCCAATAATATTTTAGATGATATAGTATTACGATATCAAATTTATTTCCGATAATATCCATTTTTTTGAATTTTTCATTGTGAGAATAATTTAAAATTGTATGCATACATTATGAAAAAAAGTAACTTCACAACCAAATCATATCCTTTAAATTCCATGTATTAATTTTTTTCAATATTCATTATTTATAAGTGGATATATATTATTTTAGTAAAATAAAATAATATGAAATGGATTTTTTTTAAAATGACATCTTATAACGTTAATGTATGGTATACCATAATAATGTATAATTTTGATTCATTTGGAAAGAATAATATTTTTTAGTATCAAGGGTCTAATTATAATTTTATCCCAAATCAATTTATAATCTCTCTATTCTAGTACCTAAGAGGAAATTTAAATTTTTTAAAGGAATAAAAAACAATATACGAGTAAAAAATTACTATTATTGAATAATAATAAAATACCAATAAATACATTTAGAATTATCAATTATGAAATTTTGTTCAATCATAAATATATTATTTATACTTTTAATGGTTTCATTAATTAAAAAATAATTAATTCGAATTAATTATATTATAATAACACTATTTTTATCAAAGTAATACAAAACAATTATGTGGTGAGTTGAGAAATATAAAAAATCATGAAAATCAATGACAAATGAATGTGATATATTATTAATATAACATTGAATATCACATTTTATTCCTTTTTAACAAATTAACTACACTTATATTATCCCTCATATATGGAGCATTAAATTATAATCTACAACATGAATAACTTTAGATTTTATTATTCTATTTTGTTAATTGGAATATACAAATTATTTTATAATAAAATGTTACTGTAAAAATAAATAATATAGTTTTTTTTAAATGAATTATTATAGTTTTGATTACATTAGTTTAATATGATATATTCTGTTTTTAATAATAACACCATACCTGTTTTGATAAGATATAATTTTTTTTATAAATTCAACATAAATTAAAGGTAGTACTATATGGATGTTTTTATTACATATTTTTTATATTACTAATTAATATTTAAATAATATTTGATATTAAAATCAAAAAATATTTAAAACTATTCATTCTTTTGAAATGATTTCATGAAAATATAATATATATTTAGTGGGTAAAAATTTATTATTCTATTTTATGCATGTTTTATTAACATGAATTATAAAATATACATGTACATAGTTCATTTGTGGAATGAGATGATAACGTCAATGCATATTTTTTAACCCTGATATGGTTGGCCTGGTTTAAAAATTTATTTACTTTTATAATGGTTATCGATTATGAAATTTTTATACCTCTCATATAATTGTTTTTTTAATATTTCAAAATTATTAATCTAAACCCCATCACTATACTCTAAAAAGAAAAAATTAATGGATTTTCATATAATAATAAATATATGACATCTTTTTTTTCATAAAAATCAATATCCATTCCCATTACCATCTACTGCTATATATAATTTTCACGATTCTATGATTCCTATTATTTTTCTCATGTTTGTCATTATTATTTTTTGAAATGGATCCAAATTATTTTTAGGGATTTGGCGATTACTATAGTAGTATAGTACATTTTCATAATAGGTTTTAATATTAAAAGATGAAAATATTAAATTTAATCCAATTATTTTTAAAATATATTTTTAAAAGATTTATTAATTTTTTATAGGTGTATTCTTTTAATAATAATATAACTTAGGATGTGTGAAATTGTATATATAAGGTTTTTTTATGTTATTGATACAAATGCTCTGAGTTTTGATAAAAAAATTATTTTCTTATACTTTAATTATGAAATTATTCATTATATTAAAATCTAACATGACATGAGTAGAAAATCAATTGAAAAAAATCATGTAACTGGAATGATACATAATGATAGTTAAAAAGATCATTTACGGCGATAAATAATTATAGAAGGCCTAGTATTCTATTGATGATTTATTTTGACAAAAACATGTTTAACTTATTTTGTTTTATTTTGTGTAAATTTTTTTATTCATGGTTAGTACAAAATATTTAAAAAATGAATTTTCAAAATTTTTGGCTACATTTACTAATTTATATTTTTTCATGATTATTAAATTTCATGATTTTTGAATTGATGACATTATTATAAAATAGATTTTATATTTTAATTTAAAAAATTAGGTTTTATGTTGAATTTATAAATATATATATTTTAAGATTATTTTTTGAAAATATTTTTTAAAAAATATATTATTATATGTTATTATTTTTATGGATTATAAAATTTTTGATTTCCAAAAACGAGATGGAAGATGATTATATTAATTTTTTAATTGAAAATTGGTAATATTTTTTTAAATGAACACACAATACAATTACACTATTTTAAAAAAAATTAAGTGTATAAGGATTTTATGCATTAATATTATTCATAGATTTTTTATTGTGAAATGAGTATTTTTGTTAGTTAATATTCATTATTGGATTTAAAAATGATTAATGTTGTGTTTTTAATGTGTTATTTATAGGCATTGGTATTTGGAGACTTTAATATATTCTTTTATTGTCTAGTAAGAAGTATAGAGTTTGGAATGGGGAAAATATAGAAAAAATTTATATGATTATTAATATTCATTGCTATTTTTTAATGTGTTCTGTATTTAGAATAAATATATGTTGTTAATAATGAATTATTTATACAATTCATAATGATTTTATGTTGTTTTAATGATGGTTTTTCTTATGAATTATCGGAGGATGTGAAATATGATTCTGTGACAATGTTATGAATCAGTCATTATGTAATATCATTTTAGTACTCTCTGCATGTTACTGACATTGTGATGGTTATCATGATCAATGAAAATGTAGTAAACTGTTATACAAGGTAGAAGAAGTATAACAGTTAATCTAAATATAATGGGTATGATGTTATCAGATGTATACTTTTAATATGTCAAATATCAATTGGAATATTAATTTTTATTAAAATGTGAGTAGACATACAAGGTTTAAAATGATTATTCTTCGTTCAGTAGTTGTTTTATTCAATAAAGTAGAACATACATGATATATGAATCTTTAATTACAAAAGGGTTTTAATATATTAAGGAAATTTTTTGAGCCCCTCAGATAAACAACCATCAATACAAGTTAGGGTTTGGATATATATTAATTCACCCATACCTATTCAAAAATCATATTGGTACATTGAATTATTTTAAGACATAAAATTTTATGGTTTATCATAAAACATGTTCAAAGAAGATATAAAATAGAGAAGTAAAATATTGAATGAGTCCCTAATATGATTTTTTGGGGATATGATTATTGGTTAAGGAACCATTGGATAGATGAAAAATAACTAAAAAATGGTATTTTATAGGTATTTTTTATGTTTTAATTTTATTTGAATTAAAAAATGAATTCATGTTATCACCTTTTAATGTAGAAAAACCCAAAAATGAGGCTAATGTATAGTGAGGGTATATAAATGATACACCATTAATAAATTTAAAATTATTTTCTGTCTATGTTTTGAAAGTATTTTTAGTTTTCAATTAGATTAATATTTCATAGTAGTAGTAGAATAGAGAGATGTGAAGTGAGTTATGGTTCTTGACAGCTATGCATAGCAAAGAAACTAGTCATAAATATAAGATATATATTTGACTATATATACAAATTCTTAATAAGTTATGAGGAGATATTATTTTGTTCCTCAGATAGAACTCATAAAAAAGTATAATTATATTGGTACACTAAAAAAAGGTTCTCCATGTATATCCAATGGGAAATGGATAACAGATCTCCCAATAGAGAAAGTCATATGGATTATTTATACAAACAATTATTTTAATCAAATTCTTAATCCTAACATTATTATGTTTGATCATAGGAATCAGAAAAACATTTTAGTTAACTAGTGTTCATAAAATCATTCATGCCAAGGGTTATAAAGAACATAATGGGTGTGAGTATATTTTCATTCACATTCTATCTTATTTGTCTCCATATTCAAATTGGATACACTGTAGGAAGGATATAGTGACCCACATTGGGGGAAAGTCATGAAAATAATGTTTTGTGTTGATTTACCATTGAATTATTTCATGCTTAGGAGTTTTTAATATTATATTAAAATTTTGAAAACTACAAAAATATACAGGTATTAATTAAAATAAAATTAAAATTTTATCAGAAATCCATTTGTTCATGACCCCAGTGTTATGTTATTTTGATGACCTAATAACATGATGTAGAATTAGGGAAAGTTATCCCAGTTTTATACATGTCATGGAAAATCAAAATTCAATGATAATTATAGTTAGGTATATTATTAATTGGGAGACAAATCATGGTTGAAGAAAAATTTTAATACTCAGTCATTATTCTATCGTTCAATAGTAATTTGGTCTTGATATAACTGTGTTTGAACCAATTTGGATACATGGTCAAATTAAACTCATATCCAAAAAATATCTTGGTGAAAATATGAAATTTAGAAATTATATTTTACATACATTTGTAGAAAATGTTTTGATAAATGATGTCAATATCACAACAGCTAATGAAATATAGGAAACACATGAATATACATTAATGGAATATATCAATGTAAAGGATGTAAAAATAAAAAATATCATGATGCATTTCTGATCATAACACAATATAAGATAATGGACTTTTTGATTAATATATTAATCAATAAAATGAAGTAATTTTAAAAAAATAGTGTACACATAGATGTCTTAGAAGATTACATATATGATTCAAAAATCATTTGAAACATTACATATAGGCCTTATTCTAAAACATATCCCTTTGAAGATGAATATGATTATTATCTTGATTAATTACATAGAATTAATATTGCATATGACATATGAAAAAAAACAACATTTAAAGTTTAATATTAAGGATGAAATTTTCGTTTTATGAAACTGAAGTAATGAAAATAAGGGTTTTAGATCACATGATTTTTGGCCTTTGTGATTCAGAATATATAGATGATTATGAAGATAATGAAAAAATTCCGAATCATTTCATGAAAAATTACTAAATATTTAGAGTAAAATATAAGGTGAAACACAAACTGAATTCTTCCAAAATTGTCGAGAATGATATTTGTGTAATAAATTTTCCTTTGAATAATAGTAGAAAATATAAAGATGAATCTGATTGAAGTACCATAAATAAAATGGGGAAAAATATTCCATTAATTTTAATAAATGCTCTATATATAAGAAAACAAGAAAAGTCAAATGAAATTAAGAAGTACATAAAGTAAAAAAGATCTATTGGAAATCTAAAAAGACATCCTCAGAAGATATATTTCTAGATATGTTCATAATATTATTTTAAAATGATTTAATAATTGGTTATTACATAAAAAATAAATAAGAATTATGTGAATCAACATATCAAAAATATCAATTCGTATCAGAATATGTTTCCTTTCTTCATAAAAAATTATTTCCCAATTAATTTTTCTTAATAATAAATAATGAATGTGATAAAATGATTAAGTGAATAAAATAATGTATTAAAATTTATTATATTTAAATTTATGATTTTATGAACCAAAATAATGATGTTGAATAATTGGAAATTATTGTGGAAGAACATAGTAAGAAGAATATATCTGAGGAATGTTGGGGTTTTAAAATACAGTTGTAATTTAATTAAGTTTAATGTAAATTAAATAAAATGTGAAAAATATGAACCACCCTTTAGATTTAAATTGTGAAAATTATCAACAATTTTAGAAAACATAATACAGTTATCAAGTGATACAATCACACACTCAAGATAAAATTCCCTCATATTATTCTAACTATGTTTGTGTAAGAAAAAAAACTTCTGAAAACATTCATATATATTTTATATCAAAAAACATCACATAAATAATATAATAATTTTCTCTTTATGAATGATACCCCACATCAGGTGAGGAGAATAGATAACGATGTTTCAAAGTAGAAAAAATAATTATATGGGAAAAAATCATACTTCCAAAAAATATTAATATTAAATGGATATATTTGGTTTTATGCATATAGGAGAAATGAACATAATATTTGAAAAAACAATTCTCATACTTGAAATAGGTATGAACATTGAAGATAATTGATTGTAAAAAATATTGTGACTTTATTATTATTCAAGAATAATTCAAATAAACAATTAGATTCACTAAAGTCTCTAATGGAAAATTTAGTTGGTTTCGGGGAGGATGGTAGTTTAATATTTGACTAACTAGGATAATTTTTTTATGAATGTATGAAATATCCTCCAAGACTATCTTCATATTAATAAAAATAAAAATTTTATAGAAATAATAATGTTTCTGAAATATAATTTTTTTCTAGACATATTTACAATCTCAAAAATTTATAAACATTCAATTTATGTAATTGGTTTTTCCATATATATGAGGGGATATTTCACTATATTAAAACATAGTAAATAACATGAAGTTGGACTAGTTATATTCATAAATTATTGTTCTTCATAAATCTAAAGAATATGACTCCCTGAGATTGATGTTGCCCAACTGAAATAAAATTATATTTTTATTATTGATGAGATCAAGAATCACATAATAAGTGTTAAAAATGTGTGATGTTGATAATGAATTTAAATTCATGGTATCAGTTTTCCCATCATAATTATAATTTATTTAAAGTGTTTTTAGAATAGATAAATATAATGTGTAAATGTTATACTTATTTTTGGTTTTTGTAAAATGTGATTCTTATAAAATTTGGATTAAATTTACTTTATCCATAAATTACTTTGAAATCATTTCTAGAAATGTATAAACAATTTCTCAAAAATAATTTTTTTAAGAAATAGTCCTCCAATAAAATGGAATTAAGAATTTAATTGTAGAAAATCAAAAAGATATTATGTTTTTTGGAAGCCATCAGAACGTGGAAATTCAAGGAACCTAGCCACTTGAACTCATTCACTCTAGTTTTTGGTGGGATAATGATAAATAAATCAAAATAATATAATTTATAATCTATTACATTAATTTATTTTTTCTTGCATATTACCAATATATATTTCATTAAATTAAAATATTGGGATTTATATGTATTTAGTAAATTCATAATGGATGTTTAAAGAGAGATGGTTTTTTTAAATACATACATTGTTATTTGAAAAGGGAAATGTGCACATAAAAAATTTAATAGAATGATATTTTATAAAACATATAATAAAAAATATATTTTACTATATAAAAACCTAAAAATATTGAATACCATAAATCTATAAATTCATGATTAGTATATACATGATGGGGAATTCATGAATAATAAAAAAAATTATAAATTCTCTTGGAGATAATCTATAAGTGATGTTGTTATTGATCAAACAATATGTTTATTGTTGATCTAAAACGAGATCATATGTGATGTTGATTATGAAATATCCATCACTAAAATAATTCATTATCTATTAGATTTAATTATTAAAAAACATATGATTTTTAATATATGATGTTTTTATGAATATTCTGTGTAATAATATATCAAGGGACATTCATTCAATAGAAGAAGTTACGAATATTAGAATAATTGTCTTATTTTTTTGTGAATTCATATGATTTCATATTTTATTATCATCAATCATCCTTAAAAGATATTTAATATGATATGGATATTGTTTTGAATTATTTATTTATTAAATCCAAATAAGGTCATTTGGATTAATTATAATGACAAAAATACCACACTTTTGGTTCCTATATTTAAATCTATAACAAAAAATTTCTGGAATTAATGCTAACTATTTCAACCCAATTTGTTCTATCAAGAAATAAAAAAACAAAAGGAAAATTTTGATCACGTACATTCTGGAGAAACTTTTAGGTTTAATAAAATATTGTTTTAAAAAAACGCCATAAATAGTTCACTTGTCAAAAAAGTTACATTTTTATCATTTAACCCAGATTTAATTATTATATAATTTTCCATCAATATCAACCTTTTGTAATAATTTATAGAGTTAAATCATTAAAAATTATTCATTAAAACCATCTGAAATGAAACTTTATTATGGGTGATCTCAAACAAGTAGTAAGTGAAAATGAAAGCATTTACAAATGGATATCATTAGTGATCATAAGATTTCATAATGATATGATGACATAATCAATGAAAATAAAAAAATTATAAAATAAATAAACCCCAGAAATACATATATAATTAAATATAGAAAAATTTAAATATATTTATAAATAAAAATAAATAATCAACATCAATGTTATATCAATCTCAAACATTATAATGAATATATACTCATAAAATGAAAATATTTTTTTTTGTAACATGGTCGATCTATTTCATAAAACCCATTAGAAATACTTTTAAAACCCATTAAAACCCCATTTAATATGAATAAATATATGGATAATATAAAATATATTCTCTTCCCATTTAATGGGATATATATAATGGGGAAACCCATTAATATAAACTATATTGGCCCATCCGATTTCTATATTCTATAAAGGTGCTCAACCCTTTATATGAGATATGTCGGCCTTATGAATTTCTTATAATAGTAATGTACCATTTGAGGAAAAAAATAAACATAAAACACAAACAACGAATCATCAATCATTTTTTACTAGATAAGAACATGAAAAATAAAATTTTTAATATCAATCTCTTAGAAATAGAATAAACTGATTGATAAGGAAGGAGTTCCATAAAAATATATTCTGAAAAATAATTAACACAATGAATGAAACATTATACATAAAAATATCATTAATACATGATTAAAATATGGAAATGAAATATATTCCGTGAAAACATATTTGAAACATTATTAACCAATGATAAATAAAACATTTTCATAACCTCTTTTAATAATGGTAATATCATGGAAAAGAAAGGTGTTTGATGAAAATCACATTGAAACATGGTTATCCCTTGGAAAAGAAACTGGTTCAATAAAAATATCACTAAAAAGAATAATATATAGAATAGAAATAATTTCCATTAAATTATTTTCAAACTTGATTAACCTATGGAAATGAAATCAGTTCCATAATAATCTATTGTAAACAAGATTAACTCATGGAAAATGAACATGTCCATTAATAATTTATTTGAAATAATCATTATTAATCCTATTAACTAATTAGGATGGTTTATATTAAAATATATCCCATTGTAATTTTATTATAAACAAGTATTTTTGATATTTATGGATGTTAATTACCATTGAATATCATTAAAATCATTCTTGAGTAATATAATAGTTAATCATTTAATGTATCCCTCACCACATTCAAATGTTTGAATCATAATCCCCATGAATGAATATAAATAAATTTATCATAGAATAATAAAATAATGAGATTAATGAGTTAACATTTCTATGATAAAACATATACAAATTATAAAATATGATAGGTTTAAAACAAAACAATCAATACAAGGAACCAATATTATGATATAAATCCATTACAGGTTTGGTATCATTCAAACATTAAACCCCATGAAATTGGAAAAATAATATTGATATTTTAAACCACCTAAATTTATTTATAATAATGAAAAAATACATTCATGGGTAGTAAATATATCTGAACAAATTAATTGTTGAATATCAAATAATTCTCCCAAAAATAAAAGTGAGACTAGAAATCCCCTTATAACTTTGGTAACATCTTAATAAATTTTCAAAAAATCTAGAATCATACAATGGTCCATTTTAAAATAATATAAATGACACAATTAATCAAATACTATATCAAAAGATTATTACATACATCACAACTAAAAATTATGTGGTGAATTGGAAATAATTTTTAAATATGTATAATGTGATATGAAATGTATTATAATGATCGAATAATAGAAGTAAGAATAAATCTATGAAACAATTTTGTGTGAAAAATGGGAATAGACATTATTGAACTGTAATTAAAATATAATAAATTCATATGTCATTTCACATATATTCTATGAGTATCATAACAATAAAATAGAAGATTAACCCAATAAATAAATATTGGGATAAAACCCCCTTAAAACATTAGTAACATATGAATCAAATGAACTAAAAGTACTAATAATAAAATGACGAACTTAAATACCTACAAAATAAAATAATTAGTCTGTTATATATTAGTGTAATAATTACGATGTATGTGATTCAAAGAGAAATAAAACAGAAGTTGTAAGTTAATTTGTCATCACTTCTTTGGGAAACTCCTTTTGGTTTTCCGAAATAGAGTTATTTTTGTTGATTTAATCTCAAAATTTTGATTAAATGATGGTATTACAGATTTTGGACATTATTTGTACATGGTATGAATGATTCAATGCTTTATGTTGTGTATAGAAGTAGGGATAGTGAGTTATTTTTTAAATAAGAGGAGGAGTGTGATTCATTTAAATATAAAAACATAAAAAATATAGGGAGGTCACCCTTACATATCTTACGTAAAATAATAAAAAAATAATAATAAAATAGGGTATATGTACATAATATGGAAACTGAATTGATTTCGAAGATGTTTCAAGGTCCTTTTTTACATTATAAATAGAGTTGAACCAGTAAGTTAACTCATTTTTACCCTAATATATTTAATTAATATCAATTATTCCTATATAAATATTGTAATAAAATGATTCCATTGTTATAAATTATATATTATTCTATCTAATAATATGAAATATATATTTTAAATAAAAAACATATAAGGGTAATAATATAATTTAAATTTAATCCCGGAGATGATACTAGATAATGGGTATTAAAAGTGGAAATGTACAATGGTTTGAAATTATTTTTTCCAAATTTCATTGTGAAATTTATTCCTATGAAATAAATATTAATTAATTATGAATATATATCAATTTATACTAAACTAAAAACTAAAAAATTATTTTAAACTCTACATTAATTAGATGAAAATTTGGTTTTTAGTTAAAATCTAGTCCTATTCATTATTCATCAAAATATGGATGCTCTCAAAAATAATAAATCTTAACCCAAAATAATAATAGTCATTTTCCAATTCAAAAATTAATGTCTATAATTTAAAATAAAATTTATAATTTCTTTAGTATAGTTTGGAAAAAAAATCCCTTCAAATTTAGAAAAAATATCTTTTTGAGTAGATACATTTTTTTATTCATAAAATTTAATTTATTCTAATTTTATAGATGTAATAATTATGGTATGAAATTAGAAATATTTTTTTAAATAAATAAAATATTAATTTATTTCTGTTATAAAACTAATAATTATTAATTAAATTTAATATTATTAAATTCTTCATTGGATATAATATAAGTCATTCATTTAGACACATCATTCATATTCAATTATTTTTTATTTTGATTGAAATAATTTTTTACGAAAATTATTCTAGAAAAACATGTGCAAAACATATATTCGTAATTTATTTAATCATATCCATTCCCCCAATTCCAACAGATATGTGATAACTATTAGGTTATTAAATAATATTGATAGTATATTTTTGTCCAGTATGACTCGTCATTGCGTGTAACACCTGTTATCAACAAAACACAATGTTAGAGAAATGAACGCTAATCATGGAGTTACATATAATTATAGAAAAATCCTCATTTCTTGTATCACATTCTATTGTAGAATTTAAATTAATTTTATATACGATATTTAATAAAATATCTGTATTTTTCATCATACAACTACTCAAAATTAATTTCTCCCAAGATATTCATCTTCGATATCAATGGGTTAATTTTTTTTAAAATTCATTATCAAAACCCAAAATAGAAATATTAAATAAGAAAAAACCCATAAAAAGGTAATCTAGTAAACATAAATTTCACATATAGATATGCATAACTATGATGCTATATAGAGGTAACATGTTAAGAAAATTAAAATATCACTCTGGGAGGAATGTAATTTCAATGGAATAATTTAGATTGATAGTGAATATGGTCAAAAAGATGTGAATAGAAGAAAACTACAAACTAAGTATGTGTGTAAAAGATCACTTATATCTTCATCGGAGATGGTAATTAGATAATTTATTTTTTCAAGATTATATCTATAATTTTGATGGGTTCGTTAACCATATAGATTGATAAAATACAAATGTATACATATTTGTTGAGTATAATTTTATCTTTTTCACATTCTTCCACAATGTCATATTGTCTCTAAATTATTAGTATCCCTAATGAATTTTTAATTATTGAATTACTAAAATAAAATTATAATGACTATATAATAATTAAAGTGATAATCATGTTGTTTCATCATTCTTATGACACTTCCAAAAAACAAAATAGTATTTATAGTGTAATTTAATTCGTAAAGTGAATAAATATTCATAGGATAAAATAATATTCAAATTGGTATAGTAATATCAAATTATGATACTAAATCAGTCTGTAACCTTATATCCACATTAACCATAATAACCTAATAATTAATCCTTACATTAACATCAATGGATATATCATACCATCCAAATTTGAATATTAAAATATGGGTATTTTACATTGTAGTAATATAATAGAACAATTCATCACATAACTTTTCAATAATGTGTTCATCTATATGATAATACTTCTTTATTGAAAATTAAATAAATATCTAAAATCATATAACCATTAGGGTTATCAATTACTAAAAGCATATTTCCATAAATAGAAAAAGGATAATTAAAATTAATATGATATTTTACATATTATTTAACCTAATAAAACATCTATTCCAATGACATTGATGGCATAAATATTTTTGTTACTAAAAACCCATAAATAAATTGGTTGAAGAATTTGAAGATATGATTATCTTTGATATTATGTTCATTTGAAGGTATGCATAACTCATAATATAACCAAAAATGGGAGAATCCAAATCTCTAATGTTATTTAAACTATACATTGATAGAAAATATAACATACTGAAACTCACACACCTAGATCTTGTACTAAAATTTATGACATTAAAATTTTAGATTTAATGCCAACTATTGGGACCCATATTTTTTTATCCAACCATACAACATCAAAAAAATTGTTTTGAAATCTTACAATATGGATAGCCTTTTAGGTATACAATATTAATTAATAAGGATGAACATAATAAACATTTCCCAATTATCCTAAATAACATTTCTCATATTTAACACATATTTTATTATTTCATAATAAGTTATTAAGATAATCCTGTAGAAATCATTTATAGACATAAATTTTTCCAAAATATTCCTTAAAAATATGGAAAAGGGAGCATAATAATGGTGAACTCAAATGATAAATAATGTAGTATAAAATAATTAATAAATAAATGTAATCAGTGAAAATAATAGTTTTAAGGCTATTATGACATAATAAAAGAGCATGTTAAAATAAAAAATGAACTCAAACCAGTCAATACCTATATCACGAAATATGAAATCATGGAAGATGAATTATTCATAGATTTTAATTATAAGTAGACATGTGATATCAATATTGAAAATTTAACTAGAATTACTCATTATAAGTAATTTAAACTCTTTTTTCAAACATTGATAATCACTTTAATATAAAACTTTGTAAACCCTTTCTATACACTATCAATTGGGAAAAATAATTCAGTCATCCAAAATAATCATTAACTAATTAATTTGTTATATATAATGTAGATCACACTTCACATATCCTTCATTGGGATCAACAATTTTTTATTATCTATAACGAGTTCATCTGTTTCATATAATTCTCATGTACTATTTCCTGAGTTGTAAATATCATCATAAAACACATAAAAATTATTCAATTACAAATTGATAAAATTTAAAAAAAATAAATGGGTTTATTTTCAATCTCTCAGAAACTTGATTCAAATGTGGAAATGAATCATGTTTAAAAAAAATCATTGAAATATGATTAATCATGGGAAAATGGATTCTGTAACAATATCATTAAAATAATATTTACACATGTGAAAGAAATATGTTCCTTAAAATTATACTTGAAGCATGATTAACCCATGAAAAAATAACTGGTTTCCTTAATAATATCATTAAAACATGGTTGTCCAATGAAAATGAAATAGGTTCCTTTATAATCTATTAAAATATGTCTATCCCATGCAAATGAATTAGGTTCGATAATAATCTCAACACAACATTTTTATCCCATGGAATATAAACTCGTTCCATTATAATCTCACTGAATAATGTTTAATCCATATTAAATTAATGTGTTCTATAATAGTAAATTTCAATGAAGAAAAAAAATTGGAAAGGAAATAGGATCGATAGAAATGTCGTTGAAATATAATTAAACCATGGAAATTAAATGGGTTTCTTAAAACTGTTATTGAATCAAGGATAACACATGGAAAATAAATTGGGTCATAACCATATCATTGAAACATGATTACTCCTTAGAAATTAAATGGGTTCCATAACATTATATTTGAAACAATATTAACCCATGGAATATAAATGCGTACTTAATAATAAAAATAAAGCAATCCTAATCCATACTAATAAATTATTATTATATAATATATAAAAATTATCCCCAAGGAATTATTTTTCACATATTGTTTTAATGTCCTTGAATAATTAAAATTCAAATAAAATATCATTAAAAACATTTTTGAGGAAAATAATCATTAAACACTCAGTTTTTCCTATACCACGTTGATAAATTTGAATCACAATCCCCATGAATGGATATTTATAAGTGAATCTCATAATAAAATTAAAATAAGTAGATTCATGATATTTAGTTTAAAATATATAATATACATATATATACTCTATTAGGTGATTAGTGAATATCATAACCAAACACGCATGGAAGGTAATTTTTAACAAAATCCATTACTATTATGGAAACATTGGAAATATAAACACCATGAATGTTATATAATCAAATGAAAAAAGTAAAAATAAATAAATTTTTGTATAATAATCATAATATACATTAGTCATTAGTATATACACAACTAAAAAAATTATGCGGTGTATATGGCATTAGTCTCACAAAAATTAAAGAGGCAATAGAAACATCCAAACACATCAGGTAACATCTCAATCAAAACACCAAAAGGTAATACTAAGCAAATGAAAAATAAAAATAAAATTAATATAATATAATTCATTGTATAACTTATCAAAATTAGAAGTTAATACACCGCATAAATTATGTATGTGGTGAATATAACATTTATCTCAAAGATGTAAAAATTGAGATTAAAATCCCTTTTAAGGGTCATAGCATTGGAGAGAGAACCAATTTCTGTAATAATTATGTGTAAAAAATATTAATCCATTAAATAAAATTTTATATAATCAATGATAATATAAAAGGAATTTATAAATATATTAATTTTATAAAAAATGATATTGATTATTAAAAAAACCAAGGGAAATAGAGTTTATAAGACCCATTAAAATGTTGTAACGTCTGAGTCAAAAATCCCATAAATTAATATCATAAATTTAAGTATTAAAAAATCATTATGTTAAAATAATTAAAAAAATAATATATCTAAATGGTTAGAACATACAACTCATATCATATATTTGGGGTGAATATGATATTTATCCATCAGATTTAAAAAGATAAATACAAATCCATTACCTTGGGTTTATTTTTTCTGTATTGTTTTCTATAATACTATATAATGAAAATTTATTAATTATTAAATTTCATTAGAATATTTTTAGTTTTTATTAAATTTATTATTTATGAAAAAAAATATAAAATTACATATCAATAATTCTTATGTAATATGTTTTGAGTGAATCCAAGTTATGTGTCAAAATTGACATTAGTATATCGAATATAGTCAAAGAGTTCATTAAATATACACCTATTAAAAAATAAAATGACTTAATTATTACATGTTATCATAAATTGGTCATTTAAAATCATCCATGAATTTTTTTTCTGAAAAATTAACCATTATTATGGACATTTAGACAGAATGTCGCATAAACACATAAAAAAATGTTCCCATTTTAAATGATCATTTTTAAAAAACATTATGTAAATTTTATATTTGTAGAATAATAATTATATTATAAATAAA
The DNA here is from genome assembly GCA_963277665.1 of Viscum album. Classification (NCBI taxonomy): domain Eukaryota; kingdom Viridiplantae; phylum Streptophyta; class Magnoliopsida; order Santalales; family Viscaceae; genus Viscum; species Viscum album. The sequence goes on from CAUJRU010000252.1 coordinate 152,697, forward strand.
ATATTATTAAATTGTATATTATTAATATATCATTTTTTTGACATGGTGATGAAAATTGAATAATCACATTGCTTCTATGAGGATATAGTTTCCAAGTCCGAAAACAATTTCATTACATTTTTAGTGTGTTAAACTTATATAAGAAATTAATATATTATATTTCAAGATAGATTATTATTTCAAAACAATCATAACTATTTATTTATATCATATTTGTTTTGTAACATCCCGGTTTCGAAAGCCACATAGAGGCACCCTGTACCCAGTTGTTCACATGGCCTCAAGCGCATTTCCCCAAATACCAGAGGCTGCCGAATTGAAGTGAGGGCCTTGGGTGTGATAGTGGGGAAACTATTACCACATTGGCAGAGTACATAATGGAAGAAAAACAAATAGTTATCATGCGGAAACAATAACCTTCAATACAAGAGTAAATGATAAACAACGGCAGACTAACATATAAACAACTGGAGAAAAAATATATGTAAATGATGCATGATACATATATGTCTAGGAAAACATCCAAAAAAGTCACAATGTTGAATACAGTAGTAAGACAAAGTACAAAAGAAAGAAAGATGAGTGACTCCTCAGCATCGCAGGTGTCGGCATGGTCCCATGCTCTCCAGATCCAGTATAATCAAGAACATGAAGTAGTTGGGTTATTTCCCTTATCTATACATACATCAATACATTCTGTTTGGGCCCAAAAGCATGACCCAACCAGGATGTGAGACAACGTCCCAATAGGAAAACACCCAAAGATTTGTGCCTAATAGTTACTGAATATATGGCAGGTAATGTTCTGTAAGTAGTAAACAATAAGCAATAAAAAGGATAATAAATAGTAGTACCAATCCATAGTTCCTAAAATATAATATACAAAAAAGAAACAACCACACAAGAAAGTAGAACAAAATGGTATCCTCTGGGTAGTTCTCATAGTCTAACCCCTAAGGGTAAACCTACAAGTCTTAGCAACCCTCTAGGAGGGACCCACAGTCTCACCCCTCTGGTTGAGCTAAAGAATAGACTATTGGAGTAATCACTCCCCATCAATTCCCCATATAGTCTCATATCGTACTAAAGGATCTCTGGGGAAGCACTCAATGTCTCATTTCCCCTGTGGCCCGTGTTGAGGAACTACAAACTCTCTGAGGAAACACTCATCATCAATTCCCCCTGTGGTCTTGCATCGTAAATTAAGGACACTCTGGATAATCCCTTACATCCATCATTTATATGGTCCACTACACTAGGTTCTCACAGCCCTGTGTAAAACAAACATTCATAGCGCACGTATTGGCACAAGTAATCCTCAAGAACAACTTGGCTATCATTCTAAGGCACAACAGCAATATAGTACAATAGTTCCACTATCCTACAACTATGCATTGAAACTGGAAAAATCTCAAACAATAAAAACGTGCAAGGTAAAACATCCAGAGTACATCACAATTTAACCTATTCACAATAATTACCTCTACTCAAGAAATCATGCATAGCAGGCAGTAACAAGGGAAAAATAGGAAACACACAATACCCCGTTCAATGGTATTGGTGGAATTTGCACAAAATATTCACAAAATTCATATAGAAAGGCACAAACCACTACCTCATTGCCAGGAGAACGATATACGTGAACCTAGGTGATTGATTCTCCATGGAACATCGAAGATCTGAGAAAATCTCAAAAACACTCAACCCACGATATCTTGAGAAAGAGGAGAAATTTGAAAACAGTGCTCTAGGAGAAGGAAGAACTCACCGCCGAAGTTCCAACGCAATCAACGGAGACTGAAAGGGATATCAAATGGAGGATAAGGAATCTGGAGAAGAAACGTAGCCATACGGGTCACTCTTGGACGAAGAACCTGAAGAAGGAGAGTGTTTTGTCTGTTAGGCACGGCCGTGGTCTATTTAATGAAAAAAAGAAAATACATGATGTGTAATTATGGAGTACATGGTGTGTACTCTGTTTTCCCGTACTCTTCTTTAAGCGGCTGCCACATCGCCTCTACCCACCGTGTGTATGGCCCAGATAGGGCCAGCACACAGCTTCGAGCGGCAAGGAGTACACGGCAGGTACTATGAAAGTACAGAGGGTGTACTTCAAGAATTTCAAAAAACCCCATTTTTCTCAAAAAAATCTAGAAAAATAAAGACACACCTAAAAACGAAGATCCGAGTTCTTACCAACATCCCCCTTAATGAAATTAGACCCCGAATTTCCTTAACTAGGCGGAGAAGAAGAAACCCTGAATAGCTCAGGCCATTGGGATCTTACATTGGCCTCGTTCTCCTAGTTCTCATCATGTACTCTCCCATGCTTCCATAGCACCCATGCTAGAGGAACAGACCACCCATGGAGAACCATCATACTGTGATTGAAAATCTGGATGGGATTCTCTTCAAATGATGCATCCACTTCGAGCTCAACCTCCTCCGGTTGAAAGACATGAGATGGGTCTGAAAAGTAACTTCGGAGCTGAGAGAGGTGGAAGATATTGTTAATGGCCCAGTAACTCTAAGGTAACTGCAACTGATTGGCAACCACCCCAACTCTCTCCAATACCTCTAATAGCCCGACGTACCATGGTGAAAGCTTACCCAATATCTGAATCCTCTTATGTACCAATCTCGCTGTGACATGGAAGAAGACCTGATCCCCGACCACAAACTCCTGAGGTAGTCTCCACTGATCAGCATAAGTCTTCTGTCGATACTGTGTCATAGCCACCCTCTTTTGAAGCAACTCTATCTTCTCTGAGGTCTCCTAAACAAGACGAGGTCCCAATAAAATGCCTCTCCTACCTCTAGCCAGCATAAAGGTGATCAGCATGGACTATCGTACAAAGCCTCGTAAGGTTCCATCTGAATAGTCGCCTGAAAACTGTTGTTGTGGGAGAACTCTACCAGAGGGATATGCTTCTCCTAAGAACCGCCAACATCTAAAATGCACGCTTAGAGCATATACCCAATCACCTAGATCATACGCTCGAACTGGCCATCTGTCTAGGGATGGTATGTTGTACTCAAGATTACATGCATGCCCAAAGCCCTATGAAGCCCCTGCCGGAACCAAGAAGTAAAGTGTGAATCCCTATCTGAAATAATGGAGTGTGGAACTCCATGCAGAAGTAAAATCTCTCGGATTTACAGTCATCCCAGATCATCAAAAATAATGGTCTCTTTGATCAGTAATAAGTGAGAATCCTTCGTGAGCCTGTTGAAGACAACCCAAACAGCATTGTTACCTCGAGGTGATCTCGGAAATCCAGTTACGAATTCCATCACGACATCATTCCATTTCCACTCCAAAATGGGTAACTGCCACAAAAGGCCTACTGGTCGTTGATGCTCCGCCTTCACCTGCTGACAAGTAGAACACCGCAAGACGAAACCAGCAACATCCCTCTTCATACCTGGCCACCAGTACTGGCGATGAAGATCCCGATACATCTTGGTGACGCCATGATAAACTGCCCAAAATGAGGAATGAAAATATTGCATTAGCTCCTCGCGTATGTATGTTGTCACCCATACGCATCCCTAGAAATTCAAGATCTCATCCTCACCCATTTTCCATCCAGGAAGACGGTCCTCTCCTGACACACTCTCCCGTAGGACTAAGCCTTCTGAGTCTGATAGTTGCCTCATCCGTACCCGATCAAGAAGTGTAGATGTAACAGCTATAGAAGATAGGTATGTATGTCCCTATCTATCATCCACCTCCAGATGCATCTCAAAGAACAGAGCCATAAGCTACCACTCGCTAATCGCATCCTGAACTGCTTGAATCTGTGTTCTCCTGCTCAACGCATCTGCTACTGCATTGCCCATTCCCGGAGTATAGGGAAGCTCTAAATCAAAAGACTGAAGATACATGACCACCTGTACTGTCTCAGATTCAGATCACACAAGGTGAATATGTACTTGAGACTCTTGTGGTCGGTGAAAACCATAATGTGCTTTCACAGAAGGTAATGTCTCCTACAACGTAAGGCATGAACAACAGCTGCCAACTCTAGATCGTGCGTTGGGTAGTTCCTCTCATGTGGCCTCATCTGTCAAGACCTGTACGCAACGACTCCATCTCCTTGATAAGAACAGTGCGTAGCCTGATACCTGAAGCATCACAATAAACAGTATGTCTCTTTCCCGGATCTGGCAAGACTAGTATCGGTACTGATGTAAACCTTCCCTTCAACTCTTGAAAGGCTGACTCACAATAATATGACCACAAAAACTTCACCCCCTACTTGGTTAGACCATTCAAAAGTGCTAATAGGCGTAAAAAGTCCTGAATGAAGCATATTTAGTATCCTGCTAGCCCTAGGAAACTCCGCACCTCAAAAACATTCTTCGTCTACTCCAAGGAGCCTACAACTCTCACTTTCTCTGGCTCCATAGATACTCATACCTTTGATCTGATGTGTCCCAATAAGTGAATCTGATCAATCCAAAAGTGGCACTTTGAGAGTTTAGAATACATATGATGCTCTCTCAGTGTACTTAGAATGATCTCACGGTGGGTAGAATGGTCGTGTCGAGTGTGAGAGTACACCAAGATATCATCCATGAAGACCAGGATGAAGGAATCCAAGTAACGATGGAACACTCGATTCATCAGTGCTATGAAAGCTGCTGGCGCATTCGTGAGACTGAACGGCATAACTATATACTTGTAGAGACCATAACTACTCCTGAAGGCTGTCAAAGGTATATCTGATGGTCTAACGCACAACTTATGATAACAGGACCTCAAATCGATCTTCGAGAACACACGAGATCTTCAAATCAGATCGAAAATATCATAAATCCTCGAAAAGGGATATCGGTTCTTAGCTGTAAACAGGTTCAGCTTCTGATAATCCACATAGAGCCTAAGGGTATCGTCTGCCTTCTTCGCAAATAGGACATGTGATCCCCAAAGAGAAGTATTGGGTCAGATGAAACCTTTTTCCTACAACTCCTCCAACTTCTTCTTGAGCTCCTGTAACTCAGCTGTAGCCATCCTATAGGGAGGAATGGAAACTGGTGCCACTCCTGGAACGAGCTCAATAGAGAATTCCACCTCACGCTCTAGAGGCAAACCAAAAAAGTCCTCTGAAAAGACATCGCTGAAACGATCCACAAAAGGAGGAAAGTCTAATTGAGAATTCCCCTGGTCATCTAGATAAAGACTAGAAATCTGGTTCGTAACCCCTCCTAGCCCATGATGCTCGAGTCATGTTTGACTCGCCCGAACATCACATTCACCTCTGTAAAAAAAATATTCACCATCTAGTTAAATGAAACTCACCCTGCGGTGATAACAGTGGATGACTGTCTGGAAGGGAACCAACCAGTCTATCCCAATAATGACATCATAGCCGGGCATCTCTAGAACATAGAGATCCCATATAAAACGATACCCTAAAACCTCGAGAGGGCACTCTATACCCTGACGTACACTAGATGTCCTCATTCCCAAAGATCTTTCCAGTGTCAAAAATTTGGTAGAAGAAAGGATACAGAGCCCAAGGATCTCCACAACATCATTAGAGATGAAGTTATGAATAGCATCAGTATCGAAAAGAGCTAAAGATATAACTAAGACTACTAATATCATACCTCTAACTGTAGAAGGTCCGAGAACCTGCTCTATATAGGACTGCTCCACCGCAAAAGTCTGGCCTGCACCGCGGCCCTGTGACCCTACTTGACCACTCTAAGCTGATACTCCCTACTGGCACTGAAGGACTAGTGACTGACTACCATGACCTCGACTTCCACCTCGGCCCGAAGGGACAAAAGAACTCCATTTCCCTTACTGGGGAGAAACTGGTGGTGCAGCTCCTGAACGAGGAGTCATGGAAGAACCCCTGTCACCAGCTACTGGTGAGAAAACCTGGCAGAAACTCTAAAGGTGACCCATATTGCTGCAAGATCAGCACTCCAATAGGTCCCTCTAGCACTACGGCCTCCTGTTCCCTGCCCTTCCACACTGGTAGCATACTACATGGCTACTTGAAGATATATCTCACCTCCTCGGATCACCAAGCGTAGACTCCCTACAACGCTTCCTACTGTCAACTGCAGGAACACTAGCTCTATAAGTAGAACCGCCCTGGCTCGTAGCTCTGGAGTCTCTCAGATTTCGCTCCCCAATCAGTGCCTAGTTGACGATGGAAGTGATAGAATTCAACTGGAAGATATTCACCTGTGAGCAGATAACCCGCATGAGACCATCCTCAAACTTCCTTTCTAAGAACACCCCACTTCCATCCCAGATGGGTGTAAAATGTTGTAGCTTGGTGAGATGAAAGTAATACTCCATGACAGAAAGAGTACTCTACTCTGGACTCATGAACTCCCAGGCATGATCGACTCTTAGAGTCTCAGGGTAGAAGTAGACGTAAAACAAACACTGGAACTCCTCCCAAGCCACAACCTCCTGATGAACCGTCTGTGAGATTATGTCCCACCACCTCTTGGAGGAGTCTCGTATCATATAGGTATAAATCTTGGCCCACCTCTCTGGAGGTGTTTCCAGATGCTCAAAGATAGTAATCATGGCATCCATCCATGACTCTACAGCATGTGGTCCTCATTCCCCTGAGAAAGTAGGAGGATGATGCTATTGGAAAACACTCGTCAAGTATTCCATTGTCTTGGCAAGAGGTGGTGCTCCCTGAATGGTCTGCATCATCCTCATAAAGTCGTCCCTGAACTCCATATCAGTGACTGCATCATTCTATAAAGGATTATACATTTGGGGGAACATCTAATCTTGTACTAACCATTTGTTTTTTTGTTAATCTCTAATGACAATTGAAATATATAGTTCATCCTTTCTAGATTATGTTATTCTCTAGAATTTGATTCTAGCACTTCGGGTGTGACCATGTATTCTTGAATACTCATCATTTGTTGAAAAGATGAGTAAATGTTAGAAATTTATTAAAGTATGAAACTATACATAAAATTTATTTATCCCTTTATGTTCTTAGTCAATCTCATTAATAATATCCTCAAATTTATGAAATGGAACATAAAACAAAAAATGTGGTTTGTTTACTTTTCCTATAGGGAAGCTAATGACCATTTAAGCCATCACATGTTTGTGGTTTTCTTTTAGATAACAATATACTGATCATGTTTTACATCACTATCCATAAGAACATGACACTTATTTTATCTTCCATATCGATTTTTTTCATATATGGCATCATAGTATGGGTTATCTCGAGTGACATTTATACTTCTCTTCATTTCATTTAAAGTGATTGTTTTATTGCCATTTTTCTATTTGGTACTTTTAATGATGTTCCCATGCCAAAATTTAAAATTTTCCGGACGTAATTTCCCAAATAGGGGATGAATATAACACCCAAATATTTCATAGTAAGTTATTCTCTCTAATGTAATTCAACAGCATGTGTTAAATGCAATACCAAGTTCGAGCGTTTCATGACTTACCAAACTAGCTATTCAAAAAGAGGTTATGAATAATATTAACTGTAATTTTAATTTTATATACTTCATATAATTTTAACAACCATATTATGTGTTTCTTAGAAATCTTATTTGAAGAAATTCAATTTTTCTAATTAAAGAAGAATTTTTCAATAATGCAATTTTATCATCTTTTAATGGAAAACCATTTTCAGATCCAATATTTGACACAATTATATATTAAATTTGAGAAAATAAACTTCTTATTTATAATTGGGAGATAAAAACTTAGTTTGGATAAATATTTTTTTCTTTTGTTATAACATTCATATTTTGTTGAATAGTGAAAAATACTAAATTTTTACTAAACACAACGATTTTAATCAAAATAGCTTATATTGTTAAATTATATATTGGAATGGTATTGGGGTATGATTATATTATATTTTTATAATTTAATCCAATTTTAGTCAATTGATATAAATTTATATTTAAATCGGACATAAAAACATAATAATATTTTGATAGTTTTTACTTCTCAAAAACCCGCTTTTTGTTTTGACCACAAGACTATTTTTTTAAATTAATTATAAAAACATCAAAGTTTTTTATTTGGAGAAATATACATCTTTTTTTAAATTTTATCATCCAAAATTTTCTTAGATTTAATTTTTGGTATTTTTCTGAAAACATTTTATTTTTTGATTAATAGTGAAAAACATTGTGTTATTGTTCAAAACAGACTTTTTATTTAAATAATTATTTTTTTAATTAAATCTATTTTACGTCCAAATAGACACATAATACCTAAATAAATTAAATGTAATTCATTGGTGTCATTTCATGATAAGATTGGATGAATAATTTTTTATTGATATTTTTACTGTCATTTACCCTCCTTCAAGGCTCATTAGAAAATTTACAAATAACATAATTTTACCACTTCTCTAATTTGAATTCCAAAAAACCGAGAGACAAGATTGAAAATAGTAAATAAAATTTAGTTCAATAAGATGAAAATAATTTTTCTGTGAACAGTAACTTTTGAATTTTATTTAACATGGTTTAAAGTAAATAGGGTAATTAATGGTAAAAATTATATTATAATTACACTAACCCATATCCTAATTCCATTGGATAAGTGTATTTCGACCAAAATCAACCTTAGTAATAATATTTGATACTTTTGATCCACTTATATTAGATTGTGACATTTATTATGATTTTATTTAATGATTAGTTAAATGTGTATAATTCAAAGTTTAATTATTATCCATTTTTAATATATTGTTATACATATGATAAAATAGACTATAAATATTCACTAGAAATCTAAAAATATTTCTTACATCAAGATATTTTATTTATAATTTTTAAACATTAAATATTTATATCTATTTACGACATAATGATTATGCAGTAATTATCTAATTGATGAAAGATTAAAATAATTGATATTGTAAATATTAAAATAAATGTAAATTGAGTTTTTTAATGCATTACAAGAATTTTCTACATTAATTTGACATGATAAGTTTTTTTATGAATTTAGTTTGAAGTTATAATGATTATATGACTTTAACAAAAACCAAATACTAAATAGTGTCATAATTGACATAATTGAGTTTTAAAACAAATACAATTTTTTAAATTTTATATTAGTCTTAAAGATCTAATGTTCTTCAAAAATACTTATATACTGATAGATATGTTAATAATGAACCACTTGGGGTTCTCTTGGAAATTTATCGTAATTTTATAATCCATACAATATAAAAATACAAGGATACATGGAAAATGTCCAACTATTTAACTAAGAGTTAAATCTAAAAGATAAGGTTAATATGTTTAACTAATCATGTCTAAAACCTATTAGATGATAGTTTTTCTACCCATAACAACCTTAGATTCGATATTAATCCATTTGGTGCCATTATAAACCGAATATTAATTTATTATAAAATAATATTTCTAGTTTTTTCTAAAGTGACCCTCACCTCTCTTATAAAAGTGAAATTCCCCTTCTCTTTAGTTCACACATCCAAAACCATTTGTCTCGGCCAAGCCCTACCCAAATATCCTCCCATCTACCCTAAAAACATCTTATTGGCCATACTTTGGTTAGTTATCCAACCTATGGAGCCCATTTGATACAATCAGAAGGAAGAACCCGAAGAAGAGGTAATAATTTCATAACCTATTTCAATGTTATCTTCTTCGTACACTTCCTCTTTATATGTTGTTTCCATTCCAAAATAATAACTCCATTACCTTATATTTATAGTCAAGTTACTTTAAATATGTTACAACCTTATTCATTAATCATTCCATCCTAAGAATGAAAATGTTTCCATATGTGCATACATACGGCTAACCGTCTCCACATTGTGGTGTAGTTGTTATTCAACACTTCATTATTCAAATGGGTATAATAATGATTTATAATTTAATTAAATAATAAATATAGCATTTTAATTATTCTGTATATATGATATAAAATCAAATTATATACGATTTTATCTTCAATTGAATGATATTGTCGCTCGTGCGTACATACGGATTACCGTCTCCATGAATGTGATGAGATTCATTCCCCATCGTAACCATTCAAAGATAATTATCATATTATGATTAAAAATATTTTTTAAGAACATAATATAATTCTGGATATGAATATAATACATCCTATCCAAAAAAAAGACATACAAAACAAAACATATAACAGAAAACGAATCAGTTAACACATGAACCAATGATACTACTAAAATATTATCAACAAAAATATTATAAGATCAAATATGATATCATATTTATGTTTGTGGTTATTTTATAAATTAAAAACAATTATTTAACTATTATACCTAAGGACAACATTCCCTCAACTATGGAAATGTACATGTTATGTGGTTTTCATCGCACTTCTTATTTTCTTGTAATTCATGCTATATTGTCACTATTTCCATTTGTGTGGTGTATGTACTTCCCTATATTGTTTTCATTGTGTAATATAATTTAATTAATGGGTATTTAAATATTCATTGAATGATCCTTATTTCATTGGTTGTATGTTTCATAAGTCATCGAATCTGTAAGGGAATTTCTAATTTTGATTTCCACTCATTGGGTTTTACGCAAAATTCATTGATAATTTTACTCCAAGATTATGTGTGAAATCACTATTTGTTTCTTTATGTAGTAATTTAAACTCCCCTTTATGTGGATATACTTTTGATACACATAATAAATCCATTTATAAATTTTCAAGTCATCGATATTTACTTGATAAGAGTAATCTTTAATCAATTTCTAATCATTGAGTTAGACATAAATGTCATTGATGTTTTTCATACAAGAATCTATCTGAATGTCCTCGGATGGATATATAGTGAATATAAAATCACATTTACTATATTTATATTTTTCACATATATTTAGGTCATGGATTTATCCTTAACCTTGGATGATAACATTATAAGGGATTTCATCTCAATTTACATTCTATTAAGTCTACTTTGTTGATATCCACCAATTCACATTTATATCGTGTATATATTGTACTTTGACATAGTATATCATGAAACCCTTTTATCCCCCATATATTATAATGTTTATATTACCTCAATTATTTTTATTCAAATGTCTCTCTTTTGGTTAGGAACTCTTACTAAAATATCATTTCAAATGTTTTAGGGATATATTATTCTCAATCATTCTCATCAATGTCCATGTTTTAAAAATCATTTTAAGGATTTATTTATATGGACTTGAATTTTGTAAAATTAAAATTCCTCATAAATGATTCGAAGTAGTATGGGACACATTAATTCAATAAAAATCTATTTTTAACAACTTCGTGATAAATAGTTTGACTTTTAAATGCTTTCATGAAAAGGGGGATATTTCTCTCAAATAGTTTTATTGATTATTTTAATATATTGTAATATCCTTCATTATTCTTGATTGATGTTGATACAATGTTCTATATTTTATTGAATGAGTTATGTTTGAATTTGGATGTTGTATTTTCATATCATTTATGGGTTGTGATTAAAATATTGACAATTCGTATGCTAGTTCTAATTTTAATTTTTAGATCATGATTCGACCTTTTCTTATGAGGAATGCATTGGACATAGTATGATATGGTTAGTGCCCACTACAGATCCACGATGCATCTTTATGTCTCATGATACAAACTAGCGTCTTGGCAGAAGTCATTGACAAAATGTTATTTTCAGTCTTGACACGAGGCCTTGACTATGTGGTTATGATGTTCGACATGATACATTCCATCATTATGTATTTATCTATTGATATTACATGTGAATATTTGAATAGTATAATATCCATGTAGATTAGTAAATATAATTATTTTATTTATATTTGTCATATTATGTTGAATTTTATGTTTAAAAGGATTGTGTTTAATCTTATACATTTCCTAAAACATTTATGTTTATTTATGACAGTTTCTGCTATATGGTTATCCTTACGGAGCATCTGATCTCACCCCTTTATTATGTTTTAGTTTTCCCATTATGTGAAGAATTAAATTATAACTAACCTATCAGAATAAGATAAAGGATATATGAGTGTTCAAAGGAGACACAAATTTTTATGTATTTCATTTGATAATGTAATGTAAAACTAATGTATGTATCTAGTACATCCAAGGCTACTAAACAAATTGGTATTTCAGGAGTTGATCTATTCTGATCATACCATTTTTATTTAATAATGCAGCGAATCGAGGTAACTAGGGTCAGTGCATTACAATTATTTTGTTTCTTACATGTAATCACATTCATAGACACCTAGGATTAAAAATTTCATATTACCATTAGTGGAAATTGGGTTTCATATATTTAATGGAAAGGATAAACTCACATTATGATGAATTTATACCATGTCTAGAGTAATAGTTGGGTTCTAATGAGATATTCTCAAAATGGGATCATAGAAGTTCGATAATTGTAAAGCCAGAAACATGGGTTCCTCTTACAGAGCACCATGGATGAGCTCTAGATTCCAATTATTCAATTTTTTATTTATTCTAAATGATATTTCATCAATGTTAAATAAATTATACTTATTCATTTAGTTCCTTTTTATATAGTATAACTAAATTTCCCCATGATCTTGTGTAATTAAATTGGGGTTTTTAATCACTTATTCAAATTATGATCAAAGTTATATTTTGTTCATATGATGTAGGTCTTGAGGTAAAATTATAAACATAATCATAAATGAATTTTTTTTAGAGAATTCCCAATACATGTATAATAAAATACCCTCAATATAATATCCCATTTGGAACTCCAACCGACATGGTTATTACCTATTAAATATATATCTTTTATTGTTACCTACAATCTACTTTATTATATACTCATAGAATTGATGGAATATTCCCCATTGGTGGTGGACTATGTAGTATATTTCAGACAATTTTAGGGACTCTAATAGTTATGTATACATATTATATGAATGAAGGTATGAAAAATATTAAGATGCCTATTTGGACACAATTTCAATTTATACATTGATGTGGTACCTCACTAGAGGGATGATTATATTCTCATGATTCTCGTAGATATTGATTCTGATATTTTGATCATTATTTATTGGATTTTTTTTGGTCTCATTGCCTATTTCAGATATAATGGATTTTTTATAATGGGTAGATCATTATTTTTTATTTGATATTATATATGGTTTTAGAAGTCTAATTCTGATATTTGAATGATTTAATATTGTTTTTAGTTTTTTTTATTATTCTTTCATTATATTTATATATTGTTTCTTATATTTATTATTATTATGTAATCATTATAAGACACTCTTTCCATGAATGTATTGTTTCCCCACCATAATTTTATTGACCATCAAAACTTTTTCATGTCCATTATTATATGGGGATCTATACATGAGGCCATTTCAAAAGTATTTTATGTAATTTTAACAAGTGTGATGTGTTGAGATATCATTATCTTTGATCAAAGATTGTTTTACATTTTTCATAGATTTAATGTAATTAAAAATGAGACTGGTAATTTTTTTAATAGGTTAATGATCCTATTCATGGTTTTAGCTATCCCTTGTATAGTTAATATACAGTTTTTAATGGACGAGAAATACATTTCAGTATTTTTAATACAATATTTGCATTAATTTCAATGTTGGATGATTCATTTGATATGTTCCATTTTTTTGTGATATGGACTCAATTATACCTTGGGAATAACAAAAAATGATGTTATTGAATTGATTCATCATTATAAGAACATTGAGGTACACATGTTATGTATGTTTCATTCCATGTAGATTACATTACAGGGCTTTCTAGATTTATTTGATGTTTATTCGTATACCAAGATTTGGTAATGAATCAATATTCAATGTTCTATACCATGCTTATATGGTTTTATACATGTTTACTATTATTAATATTCCTTAGTTGCATTCTTTATTTTAGAGTGATGTTGGATTGGATATAGTTTTGAATTTATAAGCCTAAATAATTCATCCCTCATATATTATTATTAGAATCAAAATTTACAAATTATGAAATTTTTATGCAATGGACTATAGGTTTAATGTTCTGACAACCTTATTATTGTGATTATTGTTGGTGCTAAAATTTGTGCCCTTTATTGATCAAGTGAATGTGATACTATTTTAGATATTATTCAACCCAAAAAAATCACAAAACTCCCTATATTACAACTTTGTGAAACACCCACGCAATGACCCTATCATCTGTGAGGTATGAAGATCACCATGACTGCCACAATGTAGTGACAGAAGCCTCTGAGAGTGGGATGATCATTACAACCACTAAAGAGTAGTGACAGAAGGCTCTTCTGGTCCGATGATGACACCTCCTATCATGAAGATTAATTTACTTCACGAAACACTTTCCATGCATTGTGATACAATGTTCCTATGAATACGCGGTCAACCCCACCACAAAGGATCATTACCCTGACCATTCCTCTTCAATGTTATGGTTTCGTCAAGCTCCCCTACTATGTGAACTATCCCTAAAATGAATCACCAATGTTATTTTAAAAATTGGGAACCAAATTTCCCATTATTCCAATTTCTCCCCACATTAAGTGGGGATTCCCTTCATGAATTCCTATTTAAATCGCAATGATATAATTCCATTTCTAGTACTCAAGACTTCACATGACATTCAGTCTTTACAAATCACCCTCAATGCACAAGTAGAGTACATTCCCCAGTTGGGTCACCAAGATATGTGAAGCTCCACAGTCATGGAGCTTCTTTTAGAAATGATTCGTGAAGTATAATCATTCTCAAAGCTCCTCCCCTTCGCGAAGCACCTAAGCATCATTAATCCCCTTTTATAAGGGCCTTCTCCAACACAAACACCTCTCTCATCTGGCCCCATGGCTTATACTACGTAATTTCATGTTCCCTATACTGGTGATTCAATTTTGTAACGACCCAAAGTTTTATCTATGGAATTCCCTTCATATAATTATCCCTTATAGTATAATCACATTTGGAATCACAACAACATATAATTATAAAAAATATTATTTAAACATTAACACAATTTTTTCACTTCTATTTTTTGAATTACAAAAATATGACATACACCATTGCGTTCAAGATAATTTTTGGAGTCTAAGAAAACAAAAATAATTTTTGGTTAATAGTAACATTCCCTTATGAATAGTGTAATGACTCGTCCCCATGGGGCCTGTTCCGCAACACCCCAATCCCACCTCCAATCGGCCAGGGGATGGTGACTAGCACCGAGTAGGCATGTCACTCACATGGGAGGAATTGCCTATAAACCTGTACAGACACACACACACACACACACATCTACAAGCCAGCAAAGCTGAAAAAGTAAAAACTACTAAAAATGGAAATGCATGAATACACTAAAATCCCAACCAACAGAGTAAGATAGGCAATTAATGTATTGTAATGTAAAACACTTGGCCAAAAGTACAATCCTAGAAAAAGAAAGTCTACAACAGAGTCCAACCTATAAGGAAAAGTACTGGGACTGAAATCTGTAGCTATAGGAACACACCTCGGTCTGCATGATCTCACTGAGCACCGTCCGGTCCTGGTTGGACTAGAATCTGGTCAAAGGCTCAGTTGTCTCCATAAGACATGACACATGTGGGAAATGTCCGTGCAGGGGTGAGTATAACATTACCCAGTCTGACACCCCAAAAACCAAAAAGGAATACAACAAAAGAAAATACCACAATGTAATGATACAATCAGCTCTACACATTATATGTTTAGAGAATATATAACACGAATATCTAGATATAGTCATACACGATCATCTATCGCAAAACCACCACTAAATCCATCTCGAAGATTCCACTCAGAAAGAAATAGGGAGAACACCCTCATAGGCCCGGAGAGAGAGATACAAAGTACTCGTTCTGGGAGAACTCACACCACAAGTATTGAAGAAAGATACCTGATGTGTCAGATGAGGATCACAACCAGTAGATATGAGGTGATTCCAACAACTCAGTCTGAACTAACCTGCTATGTAGAGGATAAGCGCCCATGTAAAGTATGTCATGATGATACCAAGAAACTCTACCTAGGGTACCATAAAGGAATTGAGTATCCAGCTCTTAGTCTCACATAGGGGATTCTAACAACTCTATTCATGTAGTCATGCTAAAGGGATCATACTCCTATACGTAGGAAATGATATTGGAAACATTCAGGGGAAACACCAAGGGGAGGAACCCTAAGGAAACTATTCTAAGTCATAGAAGAACACTGGAACCATCCATGTATAAACAGGTTACACGGCGTGTAGGTGGATCACCCTCTGTGTTCCTTGACTCCATGTACTACCCTCGTAAACGACCCGTGTATCTAGTCTATTCATATAAAAAGTTACTACACGCTGTTTAGAAGAATTATACATCGTGTTCCTTGACTCCCAGTACTGCCCGTGTGAAACGGCATGTGTATGAAATCAATGTTATGCAGAAAAGTATATACACGGCGTTTAGTAGGATTACACGTCATGTCCGAGTCTTCATGGTTCACTCAATGTACGCCGGCCATGTTCCCGTACACAACCTCAACCCTTGTCACCCTGGCCATGTACCAGTACACGGGGTGTCCCGTGTATCTGGTCGAGTCTGGCTGGTGAAGGGTATACATGCCATGTCCTTGTCCGTGTACCCAACTCGTGTATGTGTACTCGTGGAGAACAAGCTAGGTAGTCTGCCGACGAACACACGTCGTGTAGCCCATACTACACACCATGTAGTCAGGAAATTTCTAGAACCGTCGTCTTCCTCCTCGTGCCTCAGACGAACCTCCGGATTCACGTTTTGTCATCCATTTACCGCGAAAAACTATATATCAGGTCGCCTCGCCATCGTGATGTTGAATCCTTGGGTATCAGACCTTCGATCAACTCTAAAATCCGATTCCGTTCACCCGTGTGAAAATTGTTCAAATAATGATATCTTCTGATCTGCTTCGATCCGTCCATTGCCACCTTAGTCGCACCTCTTTTGGGTTGTACCGATTCCAGATCATCAATTGGGGATTGTTACATCGCACAATGGATGTGCAACAATCAATCATTCATATCTCTATGAATAACACGTCGAATGCACATGAATAATGTGAGAAATCGAAGAGGAAATGCACAAAAAATAGGGAGGGATGAACCTCGATCAATGTTCGTTTCGATCTCGGTTCATCAATATTAGAAGGATAAAAGAAAAGAAAATAACCTTCAAGAATCAATCCCCAAAATCCCTACAAAATACCATCCCGCAAATACGATCGATCCGTAGGTTAATCTGTTCGGGGATTAGTCCACGTTCGTCGTAGGAATCAAGAATGGGGAAATGAAATCAAAATCAAACATCCTACCTAGATTGGCGGCATTCATTTGTGAAAATCCGGTCTTCACGTCATCATCGCCGGCGAAACCCGTCAAGAATGTCGTCTCTTCATTGGGGTTTTCTCCAAAGCCTCCAGATCCTCCATGGGTTTCAGGGTTATGAGGTCTGTAACCCTGGACCCCTGTGTGAAACTTTATTTAAAAAGATAAGAAGATATTTTATGTGACAAGATTTAATAAAATATTTTTATAAAATATTTTATTACAGTTACGTCCAAAAACCAGATTCCACCACCAATGTGTGCCGGCCGATGTTAGGCCTTGCCTAAGGTAAAATCGCTGCTCTAGACTCAATGGTGCCCTCATATTTCTGATTCGAGCACCCTTGCAGGTGTCATTACACATTTTCAGGAAATCCACAGGCGCAAGTAATTTAATTATTTAATTAAATTCAATCATTTATTCTCGGATCACCGGGACTTGGAACATCACACTGTCGCAAAGCCTGGTCTCGAAATAATTCCCATATAATATTAAAATAATATATTGAAAAATCCAAGACATTACAACGTCCCCAACATAGGTATTTACATCCCCGAACATTCAATACAAGGGTACTCAAACAGATGTGGGTAATGTTCACGGATCTAAGCCTCTCTCTCCCACGTACTCTCCTGGAGATTCCCCTACTGCCACCGGACATGCACCAAGGGAATAGCTTGACCATGAAGGATCTTCTCCTGCTGATCCTCAATCTCCACTGAGTACTTAGCAAATGTCACTCCATCATCGATTTCCAGCTCGCCGCAGTCAGTAAGGTGCGATTCGTCATGCACGTACCTCCGCAGCTGTGAAACATGGAAGACGTTGGGTACCCGGTCCATATGAGGAGGTAGAGCCACGATGTATGCCACATCGCCAACTCTACCCAGAATATGAAAAGATTCGACGAAACCTAGAAATAGCTTGCCGCCTCGGCCAAATCGTCGCAATCCCCGTCGAGGTGGGACCCAAAGGGATACACCGTCTCCCTCTTTAAACTCCAAGGGCCACCATCTCCTATCGACATATGTCTTTTTTCGACTCGGTGTAGTCTTAACCCACTCTTGGATGACCTGAACCTTCTCTGTATTAGCTCGTACCATCTTTAGGCCCATGAGGGCTGACTCTCCTAGGTCAGCCCAACAAAGTGGTGACCTTCACGGTCGCCCATACATAGCCTCGAATGGTTCCATACCAATAGTGGAATGATAACTTTTGTTATAAGAAAATTAAACCACTGGTATGTGATCCTCCCGACTATGACCGAAGTCAAGTATGCAAGATCATTGAATATCCTTGAGAAAATGGATGGTCCACTCTGTCTGTCCATCAGTCTAGGGATGAAACAATGTGCTCAAGCGTAACTGCATCCCAAAAGCTTCCTGAAATCCCTTCCACAATGGGATGTAAAACGAGCATCAAGATATGAGATGATAATTGATGGTACTCCATGATTTCGAACCATCTAATGTACGTAGTGGTGACTCAATCTTTCTACTAAACTCCTCTCCCGTATGGCTAGGAAGTGGGTCGACTTGGTCGGTCAGTCAACGATCACCCAGATGGAATCGTGTCCCCTGGACATACATTGCAAACCCATCACGAAGTCCATGAAAATCCCATACCACTTCCATTCTAGAACCTCAAGGGGCTGAGTCAAACCAGCAAGGTCCCAGTGCTCAGCCTTTACTTTCTGACAACTAAGGCACCAAAAAACAATATCTCCCACACTCTTCTTCATTCCTGGCCACGAGAACTGATGTTGGAGGTCCTGGTATATCTTTTCCATGCCTGGATGCACCAACAAAAGGGATGTATGTAACTCCCTTAAAAACTCATCATGCAATGTCACTGGTACTACTGTGTTCCCTCTAAAAAGAACAATGTTCTCCCTACATTTTGAATATCCATCAGCAGCATCACATGCAGATATCTGATCATGTAGAGTCTCATAGATAGCATACTCAAGTTGTGCTTCCTTGACTCGTTGTATGATTGGAGGGGTAACAACCATCGACTGATGGTAATCTCCCTCATTTATATCCATGAAGGATAATGTAAATAGGAAAACAACCTCTTCGCCTCTTCTGTAAACTACGAACTGGATTTCCTACTGAGAGCATCTGCCACAACGTTCCCCTTCCAGGAGTGTAATCAATCTCAAAGTTGTAATCCTAGAAGAACTCAAGCCACCGCCTCTGTCTCAAATTCAGATCCTTATGAGAATATATATATATGAGACTCTTGAGATTAGAGTAGATTATAAATATCTCTCCCATTAGGTAGTGCCGCCACATCTTCAATGTGATGACTACCGCTGCCAACTCAAGATCATGGTTCATGTAGTTCTTCTCATGTTGCCGCAACTGACATGATCCATAGGCAATCACCACTTTCCTCTACATCAGGACACAACCAATCTCGGTTCCTAATGCGTCATAGAACACTATGTCCTCAACACCCTCCTCTAGTAATCTCAATATCGGGGTGCTTGTCAGACTCTATCTCAACTGCTTTAAATCCTGCTAGCATCCCTTAGAACAAACGAAAGGCTACCCATTTTGGGTCAAAGCTGTCATGGGTTCTGAAATCCTGGAAAATTAGGAATGAATCTCCGATAGTAGCCTTCCAACCCAAGGAAACTTTGCACCTCCGTCATGCTCCGGGGTGGCTCCCATGCTAACAGTGAATCTACCTTGGATGGTCCCACTGCTACACCATATGCTAAGACAATGAGTCCTATAAAGTGGACCTCCTGTATCCAGAATTGACACTTCTATTGTTTCATGTTCAACTGGTGCTCTCGGAGTGTGTCCGGAACTATCCTTATGTGCCTCGCATGCTCCTCCTCGGACACAGAGTACAAAAGGATATCATCGATGAATACCACCACAAAATCATCTAGATAAGGCTGGAATATATAGTTCATGAGTCCCATAAGCATTGCTGGGGCATTCGTCCCGTCGAAGGGAATCACCATGTATTCATAGTGACTGTAGCGACATCTGATAGTCGTCTTCGGTATATCCTCATCTCGTACTCACAACTGGTGATAGCCTGATCGTAGATCATCCTTAAGGAACCATCGTTCCCCTATTAATTGGTCGAAGAGGTCATCGATCCTCACTAGTGGATACCGGTTCCTCATGGTCTCTTAATTTAAGCGTCGATAATCCACAAACAGCCTCATGATCCAATCTGCCTTCTGGGAAAACACTAGTGGGGCCACCCAGGGAGAATCAATGGGTCTCACAAATCCATTCTCATGTAAGTCTTCCAACTACACTCTCAGCTCATGAAGCTCTACTGGAGCCATCCAATATGCTGAAGCTCATATCGGTGTTGTCCCGGGTTGTAAATCAATGCAGAAATCTATCTCCCGACAGAGAGGTAGTCCATGTAAATCCTCAGGAAAGACGTCCTCGTACTCTTCCACTACTTCTAGAAACTAGGAAATCGTAATATATGTTGTGCTAAGGGCTAGGGTAGCAAACTGATCTGAAATCTGTTATACCTTCCTATGCACGAGTCCATCATGCGCTGCCTTGGTCTCTTTTTCACCGAAGAAGGAGAACCTTGTTCCATCACTGCGGACACATTGCACCCTTCAGCTATAATAGTCAATATGGGCCTGAACTGTGCATAGCCAATCCATACCATGAATGACATCGTAAGGCCTCGATGCTACCACCAAGAGGTTCCAACCAAAACTCTCACCTTCAAGGGTCAGGTCACACTGTCTACAAAGGTGTGTGATCTCTGAAACTTATCCAGTTAGTGTTTCTAAGCATAAGGGTTAAGTAAATGAAATAACTTGAATCCAAAGGTCTCGAGCAAGATAAGAATCCAGAAAATAGTGACTAGAACCTGTGTCTATCAGAACAAAATCCAGAATAGAAAAGACACAGATCGTACCTCTAATCATCCCAGGAGTACCTGGGTCATAGTCCTATGCTGCCTGAAGTTGTCCCTACCTCTGCCCACCAGCTCCCTGAACCTGGGGTGGACCTCCTGGGGGTGGTTGTGGTAAAGGGTCAAAACGAAGACCACCTCCAGCTGCTCTCCCAACTCCTCTACCATGTCTATCGCCCCATGAATCTATCTGCTCCACACGTTGCCTCTTCCTCAGTGGTCCTTACACTACTCCCATGTCAGTAGTACGGTGGGTGGGACAATATTGAGCGAGATGTCCCCTGCCATCACAAGAGTAGCATCACCTCTCTCAAGGCTAGCTGGATACACCCTGCAAACCATGTACAAAAGTTCTTTTTTCCTGGGATCTCCTATGAAAACTTCTCCCACTCCTGGGTCCCTGATTTCCTCTCCCTACTGCTGATGTCTCTTCTCCAGATTGCACACTACTTACTACTGATGGTTGTATCTACTCTGATAAGAAGCTCTCGACCACCAAAGCCTGCTCGAGCAACCCTGCATAAGTAGGAATGAACATAGGGATGATGCTAGCTCAAATGTCTCGACGCAAACCCTACTCAATAGTCTGAGCTCTGAATTACCAACCCCTGAACATATCCATCGAGTAACATGAGTGGTCGGTAAGCCTCGATTAATAGTCATCCACCGTCATGGTTCCCTGCTGGTGTTGAAGAAGCTCCTATATACATACTTCCCTCAGGGTAAACTGTGAAAAAACACCCCTGAAGATATGCTCAAACTCTGACCATGAAAGAGTCACCTCATCAGGATTTTGCATAACCAAACTCCATCATCTCCATGCCTAGACCTGAAAAAGGCTCACTTCCAGGATCACCATCTGGTTTGCTAATGTCCTGACCAAATGGAAGACTCTGGCCACTGCCTCAAGCCAGTCCTCTGTTGCCTGAGGGTCATGATAGCCTCAATACCTAAGGGGTCTCTGCCTTTGAAACTCGTGCAGTGCGCTTAGCCTGCGCTCCTCCTCTACTGGTACAGCAGGCACTAAACAATGCTCTACATGTGGTGGAACAACTGGCACACCACCCGAAGGTAAAACTGGGGTATCTAGTACCTGTAGCGAAGCATCATCACTAAGGGGGTCATCCTAGTGATTGAGTTGCTAGATCCATGTGGGTGCGCATCATGGAGGCATCCTGTAAAGAAACAAGATGTATCATAGGTAGTGAGTATATCTAAAGAGCTGACTCAAGAAGGATATGGAAACCACAACCCATTCCAATATTAATCATGTACCATTATTTTCCCCTGAATCTAGTGTTCTCATGTTTCGAATCGAAAATCATGTTATCAGAGTCCTGGTGTATGGATATGTCGGCCGCCCGCACCTACACTAGTGTCCCAGGCCTGAAAGCCGAACTCGAAACACTTAACACTATTACCGCAAACCAAATAATAGACTCTCGGTCCTAAGGTAGAACCAACCACCTCTGATACCACTCTACACAACCCGTCCAAGTGGGGCCGGTGAAGCAACTCCCCATGCTTGCCTCCAATAGGCTAGGGAATAGTGACTAGCACCGAGTAGGCATGTCACTAACATGGGAGGAATTTCCAATATACCTGTATACACACACACACACACACACAAACACACATCTCCATGCCCAAAAAGTTGAAAAGTAAAAACTACTAAAAATGGAAATGCATTATTACACTAAAATCCCAACCAACAGAGTATGGTAGGAATGTAATGTATAGTAATGTAAAATCCTAGGCCAAAAGTAAAACCCCACTAAAAGAAATTCTAAAACAGAGTCTAACCTAAAAAGAATGGTACTGGGAATGCAATCTGTAGCCATAAGAACACAGCTCGGCCTGGCTGATCTCACTGGGCACCGTCTGATCCTATTCCACCTAGAATCTTGTCAAAGACTCGCATGTCAGCGCAAAACACGACATGTGAGGGAAAAGTCTGTGCAGGGGTGAGTATAATAATACCTAGTGGGACACCCAGAAAACCACAAAGTAATACAAAAAAGAAAATACCACAAAGGAATGATATAATCTGTAACATCCCAGGTAAATAAAGAATAAAGAATTTTCATATTTATTAATATTTACGAATTAAATATTAATTTTATTTTAAAGGGGTTTCTATGTTCGATAGCGTACCCGATACGCAACGATGAGTTTCTTTGAAACTTACGTAGCACACTAGTAGTAAAATAATATTATTTTAAATGTTAGTTAACAAGTAGCCGTTATATTGGCGGGAATGGATAGAATTAACTAAAATATGATTAGATATGTTTTTAAATGTTTTTACATTTACCCAATAAAAGATAAAGGCTTAAAATACGGAAAGAGTTCAATTTTAGGGCATATATACTCTAATTTTCACTAAAGGTTCACTTATCACCTTTTAATGGTGAACCGTCATTAAATATAGTTTTTATCACTCTTATACTTTATTTTGGACCAAATATAACTCTTATTTAGAATCGGGACATCAAAATTTACTTTGTGTAAATTTTTGGTACCTTTCTGATAAAGTTCATTTTTTATGAATAGTGTAATATGTTGTATTTTAATTCAAAACCTCTTTTTAATATAATTTATTTATATGATTAGATTACCTTTTGAATTGGTTTTAAAGTGAAATTAGAAAATATTTTTACCATTAAATCCAATAGTGGTCGTTGGAATTAATTTTACTTTGAAATCGGACTTAAACTAGTGTCAATCTTTTGATACTTATTGTTTCACAAAAACACGCTATTTGTCATGACAGCGGGAATTAATTATTAAATTAATTAATTTGACTTATATGTTTTGAATTTTGTAAAATGGAATTCATTTTTGAATTCGGAATATCAAATATAGCTTAGGGTGAATTTTTGGTAATTTTCTGAAAAACATCAATTTTTGATGAATAGTGAAACCACTAAGTGGTAATCAAGCAAACTGATTTTTCAGTTAAATGAAAGTTTACCACTAATGTGTATTGAATTTTGAAAATCTGACATACATGGTTGTCATTAAGAAGTAAAATGTGGTTCAATGAGATTAAAATAATTTTTTGGTGAATAGTAACTTTTTTTCATTAATCGCGATTAGAGGCAATTAGTGTAGTTTAAGGTAAAAATGGTATTATAAGAATGTGAAAACACCTTGAAACTTGTCCTACACCTATTGGGTGAGTCATGGCCGACCAAGACAAGCCATGGGACAAATTGGGGACCCCATGGAGCCACTTTAGTTGGAAAATGACATTAATATATATTTATTTAATGTTAAAATTAAATTGACACAAACATGAGTTATTTTACTAAAATAGTTTTTAAGTGGGGTTACACAAGTCCACATTTTGACTATAAATATTAATTAGAAAGATAAAAAGATTTCCTACATCATAGTAGTTTTTTTATAATTTTTAGACATTAAATAAATTAAATTATTTATGACATCATTATGATGCAGCGATGACCTCATTATTTAACGATTTAAATAAAATGAGAAGATAATGCAAAATACAAGGCTTACACTTGTCCAAAACCAATTGGATGAGTGGATTTCGAACCCATATCACCTTATCCTCGAATTATATAAGTGTGGGACCTTTAGAATCCGAAAAGCATTGTGTAATAATGTAACATTTCAATCTTTCCAAAAGAGCCCCTCTTCTCCACTTATAAAAGGCCCCCACCTCTCCAACCTTATTCACACCTTCAAGCCATTTGGCTCGGCCGACCTCTGCCCAAATACTCTCCCAACTTCCCTCTATTACTCCTAGATGCCTCACTTTGGGAAGAACTCTTCTCAAGGAAGCCTTTGGCTCAAATCAAAAAGAGTTACCCGATTTTGAGGTAATGTCTTCTCTAATGTTGTTTTGTTTTATTTTTATTCTCCAACCCCCTAAACTCATTTTATTCATTTCTTTTGTAACAACACCAGTATCCTCAATATACTAGGATGTTGTTATAAGAAGTATTCGAGCTACAATTACACACACCTACATCTAACGGTTAAAGAACATACGGTTTCTGTGGATGGCGAATTTCTGCCTCACGAAACGATGATTGTTCAACACTCATATAACACCTTCAAAGGTGGCCATTAAGATGTCACTATTTTTATATATGATATATATTATGTTTATGTTTTACATATACTTCTGTATTTCTCATTTATGGCATACTTTATGATTTCCATTATGGGTAAAACGCGATAATTTCATTTTAGGAAGTGCGGACTACCGCCCCCTCAAAGTGATGTGAATCGTTAATGCCATATGTGGGATGTATAAAGGATGGATTAAATGATATTATATATGATATTATACTGGAACTATATTATACCTTTATATAATTATGATTTCATTACATTAAATACGAAATAGAAATGAAAGTAGCGTTCATGCGTACGTACGGCTTACCGTCTCCATGAACGGTGCATTTCATTTCTTACCTCTAAATGTTACGTAATACTATAAATGAATGTATATACTGGATATATATGATATATATGACATATAAATCATGAATATAATTCTGGATATAATGGATATTCTACCACATGAACAACTTGTAATTATAAGTAGTTTATTGTTGACTCAAGTTACCAAGGATCGACAAAACGACAGTTATTAACTTAAATAATTACATAATGTTCATAACATTGTAATAAGTGATATAAAAAGGATAATGAAATTAAAAATGGTTCTTAATAAGGTATATATTAACTCTAGTTTATTTTTCAGGAGGTTAAGGAACGGTTGAGTCAAGTCAGACACGAGGTAAGGGAACTTCTTAACCCAATTTCTATTCTTTGGGTTAATCTCCTACTTTCAAATTATGTGATGATATTATTATGTACTATCTTGTATGTGTACTTTATTTATGTGCACTTATATGAATACACATAATATATCTACTTTATTTTAAAAAAATGATCTTTGTAAGGGTCTTCGTCTCAATCCCCTTTCATTGAGGCATATTTGGTTTTATACACAACTTTATTTTATACAGTGTATAAACCCTTTTGACTTTTACATTTATTCAAAAGGAATTGTTTTTTATACAAAGCATTTTGCTAAAAAAGGGAATGTTTTCTTTCCATACTTATGCGGCGACAACGACTTCTCCGTCGCCGTGACCATTATTGGAGATTCAGCTTCCTCTACAAGCCATCATTTTTTTTAATGAAAAATAAATTCAAAGTTTTAACTTTCTTTTATTTTGGTATTGAAAATGGTTTTGAAAGCATTTTTATTATATCAATGTGTTGTATTTATATCTTGTGATTGAAATGTGGAAATGTTATGTTTCCTTTATGCATGTTTAATATGATATGATTATGTTATGGTTTATGATATGTTTAAATCTATTCATATGAGGAATGCATTGGACTTAATAAGTGACGGGTGGAGCCCGCTATAGCTCCTCGATGCATCGGCAGGTCTCATGAGACAAACTAGTGTCTTGGCACGAGGCCTTGACAAAATCTTATTTGTGGTCTTGGCACGAGGCCTTGACTACGTGGTTATGATAGTCTGGCATTATGCATTCCATAATTATGAAAGTGGTTATTGATATTGCATGTGATTATTCGACCAGTAGAATATCCATGTGAAGAAGTAAATGACATTATCTCATTTTACTTTTGCCATATTATGTTGAAGTTCAAGTTTAAAAGGCTTTTGTTTTAGTTATACATTGCCTTAAATGTTAATGTTTATTTATGAAAGCTTCCGCTATATTGTTAACCTTACTGAGCATCTGTGCTCACCCCTTTCAATGTTTTAATTTTTTTCCAGGATGTGAAGAAGTATTTTATGAATGACCTGCAGGGATTGTGAGAAAAGGATATGAGTGTGGACTATGGAGACTTTGTTATTGTAGTTTTTCACTTTATGATGTAATGTAACGTTTACGAATGTATCTAGTGTTTCCAAGGCTACTAAACTAATCGGTCTTTCGAGACTTGATCTTTTGTGATCATGCCAATGTTACGAAGTAATGCACCGACTCTGGGTAGCTGGGGTCGGGGCGTTACAGTTGGTATCAGAGGCGGTTTAGTACTAACATTGGAAGATAGATTTAGATAAACTCTGATTAGAGCACATAGCCCAAAGACAGACTTTGAGGATTAGTATAGAAGAACTTCCTAGAATTTTGTTATTGTAGAGATTTTGTAAGTTTTCCGAGAAATACATCCCTGTCTGGATACGAGCAGGTAGAGGTGGCTCTGGCACAGATGTACCTAGGGGTAAAACCCAAAAACACCGCTTTGAGCTAGACTCGAACGGGAACTGGTGCACGACAACGGGCCTTGCTGTACTCTTGGTTACGACACTCCCGGGGGATATACTTAGGATAATTCTCATTATATTTACAAACCACTATGAAGGGTTATGAGTATATACTTCCTCAAAGGAAACATTTCTTTTTATGATTATGGATTATATCCATAAATATTTCAATTTATGTAAAGTATTTTACAAATATGGAATTATGTATTTTATTTCATAAACTAATCTAGTGTATGAAATTGTTTAGAAATGGTGCCTAGTGGAAGAAATGGAAACCGTATCAATGCACGCACTCCATGTAGGGATTTCCCTCCTGCTAAAGATAATTATAGTGGGGCTGGTGATTTAACTGGTGTTGATCAGCTAATCACCATACTGGGACAACTTACTCAGGTTATGAATAATAACCTTACTCGTATGGAGCACCCTGATCCGCAACGTGGAGGATCAATGCTAGACCGTTTCATGAGGCAACAACCACCAACCTTCAATGGGGGTACAAATTCGTTAGTAGCTGAGCAATGGATAAACTCCTTAGTGAAAATATTCCATGCCTTGGGGAGTAGCGAAAGGGAGAAGGTTGTCATGGCAATTTACCGCCTCACTGGAGATGCCGATCAGTGGTGGCCACTGATTCAAAACACAAAGGAAGATGATGACGTATCGAATATGGAATGGAGGGAGTTCAAAGATCTTTTCTTAGAAAAATACTTTCCTCATGAACATCGAGCAGATATGGAAAGTCAATTTCTGGGTTTGAGGCTGAAGGAGGATGAGAATGTCGCAATGTATGAGGCTAACTTTACAAGGTTAGCGAGGCATGCTGCCGATTATATACGTAACCCAAGGAGTAAGATTGATCGTTTCATTGATGGGTTAAAACCATTTCTCCGTCGAGCTTTAGTATCACAATCCTTCTCATCATACGAAGATATTGTCTCGTGTGCTATCAAGACAGAAAAAGAATTCTCTATGTCTTATGACAACAAAGTAAAGCAAGAGATGAAGAGAACGGTGGAACAAGAGACAGATAAAGGGAAAAAGGGAAAGAAGGATTTTCCATTATGTGATAATTGTGGGAAGAATCACCCTGGTACTTTCCTAAAATGAATGGGAGTTTGTTATAAATGTGGAGAAAAGGGTCACCAGGCTCGTGATTGCAAGGGAAAGAAAGATGTTGTCAAAGTTGAATGCTACAATTGTAGGGAAACAGGGCATTATGCAAATGAATGTCCTAAGCGTCAGGGAAACATACCTCAGAAAAGGCCAAGGGATCAAGGCCAATCATATGTTGTGACTACAGTTGAAGCAGAATAATTAATGTATTGGTGCTTTTGGACTCAAGGATTATATTCTGGTTATAAGAATAATGTGATATATATATATGGATTGTACTGCAGTACTTGTTTATTTCAGTAAGGTTTTAATATGATTAAAGTAATCATATTTTTAGTATGTGACAATAAGAGAAACATTTCTTTGTTTGGGGAATCTGATGTTACAATTGATTTTGGAATTTAGAGACCTTTTAGAGAAAGTCTAGACGGAGGTATTTTGGATAACTATTAAGGTTGGAATGGATTAAGTTGAACCATGGATAGTATTGTTTAATGTTAAAGAATTTCTGAAGATTATTTTTGGAATATTATAATACTATAGTTTTAGGAAAAGGACAACCTGCAGGGTGGGGCATAACACGTCGCGTCGGACAAAGCTGCAGGAATCGAACCCACAATCATAGTTCGACAGGCCTTTATTTCCTACCACTAGCCTACAGGAAGTCCCCGGTTATTACAAAATAATTTTACTAATCTAAATGGTATGTGTTAACATTTGGAACCGTATACAATTAGGATATGTATAATATTTTTGAGTTCTATTATCTTTTTGAGTAAAAGATGAGTTGAAGGTTGAAACTCTAATTGTCAAGCATAAATATATTTATACCTATCTCTTATTCAATGAATAAATTAATTCTTAAACTTTAGTAAAGGTATATTAAAACAAAAAAAATGTGTTATCCTAATACCTTATGTCTTGTTGAACTGATGATATTTTAAATCAACATAGATTGAAGGCTTTGAGGCCCTCAATTTGACAGTTGATTGTGATTGATTACCTCAATCACTCCCTACAAATATTTACGTTTTTCCTCAAATTATATGTCTTTAATTGCCACCAATGTTCTCCTAATAGAGATCATAATTGGGTGGTGACTTTTTCATTTCCCTTTCCCTCTTATTAAGACTAAATTCTATAAACCTTATTTCCGATGTGGGTTTTCCACAAAGGTATTTTCTATTTTCAACCTTCTATTTTCCAAGAAAAATTTCAAATTGCGAGGACGCAATTTATTAAAGGAGGGGAGAATGTAACATCCCAGGTAAATAAAGAATAAAGAATTTTCATATTTATTAATATTTACGAATTAAATATTAATTTTATTTTAAAGGGGTTGCTATGTTCGATAGCGTACCTGATACGCAACGATGAGTTTCTTTGAAACTTACGTAGCACACTAGTAGTAAAATAATATTATTTTAAATGTTAGTTAACAAGTAGCCGTTGTATTGGCGGGAATGGATAGAATTAACTAAAATATGATTAGATATGTTTTTAAATGTTTTTACATTTACCCAATAAAAGATAAAGGCTTAAAATACGGAAAGAGTTCAATTTTAGGGCATATATACTCTAATTTTCACTAAAGGTTCACTTATCACCTTTTAATGGTGAACCGTCATTAAATATAGTTTTGATCACTCTTATATTTTATTTTGGACCAAATATAACTCGTCTTTAGAATCCGGACATCAAAATTTACTTTGTGTAAATTTTTGGTACCTTTCTGATAAAGTTCATTTTTTATGAATAGTGTAATATGTTGTATTTTAATTCAAAACCTCTTTTTAATATAATTTATTTATATTATTAGATTACCTTTTGAATTGGTTTTAAAGTGAAATTAGAAAATATTTTTACCATTAAATCCAATAGTGGTCGTTGGAATTAATTTTACTTTGAAATCGGACTTAAACTAGTGCCAATCATTTGATTCTTATTGTTTCACAAAAACACGCTATTTGTCATGACAGCGGGAATTAATTATTAAATTAATTTATTTGAATTATATGTTTTAAATTTTGTAAAATTCACTTCATTTTTGAATTCGGAATATCAAATATATCTTAGGGTGAATTTTTGGTAATTTTCTGAAAAACTTCAATTTTTGATGAATAGTGAAACCACTAAGTGGTAATCAAGCAAACTGATTTTTCAGTTAAATGAATGTTTACCACTAATGTGTATTGAATTTTGAAAATCCTACATACATGGTTGTCATTAAGAAGTAAAATGTGGTTCAATGAGATTAAAATAATTTTTTGGTGAATAGTAACTTTTTTTCATTAATCACGATCAGAGGTAATTAGTGTAGTTTAAGGTAAAAATGGTATTATAAGAACGTGAAAACACCATGACACTTGTCCTACACCTATTGGGTGAGTCATGGCCGACCAAGACAAGCCATGGGCCAAATTGGGGACCCCATGGAGCCACTTTAGTTGGAAAATGATATTAATATATATTTATTTAATGTTAAAATTAAATTGACACAAAATGAGTTATTTTACTAAAACAGTTTTTAAGTGGGGTTACACAAGTCCAAATGTTTACTATAAATATTCATTAGAAATCTAAAAAGATTTCCTACATCATAGTATTTTTTTTTATAATTTTTAGACATTAAATAAATTAAATTATTTATGACATCATTATGATGCAGTGATGACCTCATTATTTAACGATTTAAATAAAATGAGAAGATAATGCAAAATCCAAGGCTTACACTTGTCCAAAACCAATTGGATGAGTGGATTTCGAACCCTTATCACCTTAGCCTCGAATTATATAAGTCTGGGACTTTTAGAATCCGAAAAGCATTGTGTAATAATGTAACATTTCAATCTTTCCAAAAGAGCCCCTCCTCTCCACTTATAAAAGGCCTCCACCTCTCCCACCTTATTCACACCTTCAAGCCATTTGGCTCGGCCAACCTCTGCCCAAATACTCTCCCAACTTCCCTCTCTTACTCCTAGAAGCCTCACTTTGGGAAGAACCCTTCTCAAGGAAGCCTTTGCCTCAAATCAAAAAGAGTTACCCGATTTTGAGGTAATGTCTTCTCTAATGTTGTTTTGTTTTATTTTTCTTCTCCAACCCCCTAAAATCTTTTTATTAATTTCTTTCGTAACAACACCAGTATCCTCAATATACTAGGATGTTTTTATAAGAAGGATTCGAGCTACACTTACACACACCTACATCTAATGGTTAAAGAACATACGGTTTCTGTGGATGCCGAATTTCTGCCTCACGAAACGATGATTTTTCAACACTCATATAACACCTTCAAAGGTGGCCATTAAGATGTCACTATTTTTATATATGATATATATTATGTTTATTTTTTACTTATGCTTCTGTATTTCTCATTTATGGCATACTTTATGATTTCAATTATGGGTAAAACGTGATAATTTCATTTTAGGAAGTGCGGACTACCGCCCCCTCAAAGTGATGTGAATCGTTAATGCCATATGTGGGATGTATAAAGGATGGAGTAAATGATATTATATATGATATTATACTGGAAAGATATTATACCTTTATATAATTATGATTTCATTACATTAAATACGAAATAGAAATGAAAGTAGCGTTCATGCGTACGTACGGCTTACCGTCTCCATGAACGGTGCATTTCATTTCTTACCTCTAAATGTTACGTAATATTATAAATGAATGTATATACTGGATATATAAGATATATATGACATCTAAATCATGAATATAATTCTGGATATAATGGATATTCTACCACATTAAAAACTTGTAATTATAAGAAGTTTATTGTTGACTCAAGTTACCAAGGATCGACAAAACGACAGTTATTAACTTAAATAATTACATAATGTTCATAACATTGTAATAAGTGATATAAAAAAGATAATGAAATTAAAAATGGTTCTTAATAAGGTATATATTAACTCTAGTTTATTATTCAGGAGGTTAAAGAACGGTTGAGTGAAGTCAGACACGAGGTAAGGGAACTTCTTAACCCAATTTCTATTCTTTGGGTTAATCTCCTACTTTCAAATTATGTCATGATATTATTATGTACTATCTTGTATGTGTACTTTATTTATGTGCACTTATAGTGAATACACATAATATATCTACATTATTTTAAAAAAATGATCATTGTAAGGGTCTTCGTCTCAATCCCCTTTCATTGAGGCATATTTGGTTTTATACACAACTTTATTTTATACGGTGTATAAACCCTTTTGACTTTTACATTTATTCTAAAGGAATCTTTTTTTATACGAAGCGTTTTGCTAAAAAAGGGAATGTTTTCATTCCGTACTTATGCGGTGACAACGCCTTCTCCGCCACCGTGACCATTATTGGAGATTCGGCTTCCTCTACAAGCCATCATTTTTTTAATGAAAAATAAATACAAATTTTTAACATTCTTTTATTTTGGAATTGAAAATGGTTTTGAATGCATTTTTATTATATCAATGTGTTGTATTTATATCTTGTGATTGAAATGTGGAAATGTTATGTTTCCTTTATGCATGTTTTATATGATATGATTATGTTATGGTTTATGATATGTTTAAACCTATTCATATGAGGAATGCATTGGACTTAATAAGTGACGGGTGGAGCCCGCTATAGCTTCTCGATGCATCGGCAGGTCTCATGAGACAAACTAGTGTCTTGGCACGAGGCCTTGACAAAATCTTATTTGTGGTATTGGCACGAGGCGTTGACTACGTGGTTATGATAGTCTGGCATTATGCATTACATCATTATGAAAGTGGTTATTGATATTGCATGTGATTATTCGACCAGTAGAATATCCATGTGAAGAAGTAAATAGCATTATCTCATTTTACTTTTTCCATATTATGTTGAAGTTCAAGTTTAAAAGGCTTTTGTTTTAGTTATACATTGCCTTAAATGTTAATGTTTATTTATGAAAGCTTCCGCTATATTGTTAACCTTACTGAGCATCTGAGCTCACCCCTTTCAATGTTTTAATTTTTTTCCAGGATGTGAAGAAGTATTTTATGAATGACCTGCAGGGATTTTGAGAAAAGGATATGAGTGTGGACTATGGAGACTTTGTTATTGTAGTTTTTCACTTTATGATGTAATGTAACGTTTATGAATGTATCTAGTGTTTCCAAGGCTACTAAACTAATCGGTCTTTCGAGACGTGATCTTTTGTGATCATGCCAATGTTACGAAGTAATGCACCGACTCTGGGTAGCTGGGGTCGGGGCGTTACATAATCAGCTCTACACAGTATATGTTTACAGAATATATAACAAGATTATCCATATATACTCATATGTGATAAACTATCGCGAAACCACTACTAATATCCAGCTCAAAGATTCTAATAAGCACATAAAAGGGAGAACACACTCCTATGTCTGAAGAGTTAGATATGAATTACTCATTCTGGGAGAACTCACTCCATGCGTACAGAAGAATGATACCTGATGCTTTAGATGACGATCAAAACCAGAAGATGTGGGGTGATTCCAAAAACTCAGTTTCAACTAACCTGCGAAGTAGAGGATCAGAACCTGGGTAATGTTGGTCACATCAATACTGAGAAACTATACCTAGGGTAGCACAAAGGAATAGAGGATTCGGCTCATAGTCTCATGGAGGGGATTCCAAAAACTATATTCATGAAGTTCTGAGAGGGGATCATACTCTTATACTTAAGAAATGATACCGAAAACCATCAGGGGAAAGACCATGGGCACGAACCATAAAGAAACTAGTCCAAGTCACAGAAGACCACTGGCTCAAGCCACGTATAAACAAGTTACACTGCGTGTAGTAGGATCACCCACCGTGTTCTTTGACTCCAGGTACTGCATGTGTAAACTTCCCGTGTCTTTAGGCTTTTCATCTAAAAAGTAACTACCCTGTGTGTAGAAGAATTTCACACTGTGTTCCCTGACTCCAGGAACTGCCCATGTGAAATGACACATGTCTGAAATCTACGTACTCCAAAAAAGTATATACCTGGTGTGTAGTAGGATTACACGTCGTGTCTGAGTGTTTGGGGTTCACTCCGTGTATGTTGACCATGTGCATGTACACGACCTCAACCATTGTCGCCCTACCCATGTACCAGTACACGCAGTGTCCCATTTATCTAGACGGGTCTGGCTGGGGAAGGGTATACACACCATGTCATTGGCCGTGTACCCAACCTGTGTCCATGTACTCCTGTAGTACACGACAGGTATTCCACCGACGAACACACGTTGTGTATCCCATACTACATGCCATGTATTTGGGAAATTTCCTGAACTGTCATCTTCCTCCTCACACCTCGGCCGAACCTCTAGATTCGCGATCTGTCATCTGTTTTCCGCGAAACTCGAGATCTCAGGTCTCCTTGCCGTCGTGATGCCGAATATGTGGGTTTCGGACCTTTGATTGGCTCTGAAATCCGATTACGGTCACCCCTACAGAAATCGTTAGAAGAACGATATCACCCAATCCGCTTCGACCCGTCCATCGCCACCGCAGTCGCATGTCCTTGGGGTTGTACCGATGCCAGATCATCAATTTGGGATCGTTTCTTCACACAAAAAATGCAAAATGATCCATTGTTCATATCTCAGGGAAGAACGCGTAGAACGCACATGAAGAACACGAGAGATCGGGGAAGAAAGGCACAACAAATCGAGAGGGACTAACCTCGATCAATGTTCGTGTCGTTCTTGGTTCCACACTATTAGAAGGCTAAACGAAACCAAAATAACCATAAAGAATCAATTCCCCAAATCCCCGAAAAATCTCATCCCACAAATATGATCGATCCATTGGAAAATCTGTTCATGGATTAGTCCGCATTTATCATATGAATCAACAATAGGGAAAGGAAATAAAAAATAAAACATCCTTCCCTCATTCGTGGTGTTCGTTGGTGAAGATCTGGTCTTCGCGTCATCGTTGCCAGCAAAACCCGTCAAGAACATCGTCTCCCCGTTGGGATTTCCTCCAAAGCCTCCAGGGCCTCCATGGTTTTCAGGGTTATGAGGTCTATAACCCTGGACCGCTGAATAAATCATTATTTAAAAAGATAAAAAGATATTAGCTACTAAACGATTTGATAAATAATTTTTATGAAATATTTTATTACATTAATTTCCAAAAACCAGATTCCACCACCAACCTGCACCCGAAGATGTTAGGCCTTGCAGAAGGTAAAATCGCTGATTTGGACGCAACGGTGCAGTCAGATTTTTGATCCGAAAACTTGTTCAGGAGTTATTCCTTTTTTTCAGGAAAACCACATGTGCGTGTATTTTAATTATTTAATTAAATTCAAACATTTGTTCCAGGCTCACCAGGCCTCAGAACTACATGTCGTCTCAATTCCTGGTCTCGAAATAATTTCCATATAATATTAAAATAATTCATTGAAAAATTATGGACATTAAAAATAGTAAACTACCATTATAAATAGTAATATTACCCTTATAAAAACTAAATCATTGAAAATAAAAATAAAATTACCATTAAATATTTAAATAAAATTAAGGTGTCTTATAAGTAACAATTTGAACATAGTAAAAGTATTGGTATTTTTATAAATCATAAATAATTAATTATAATTAATTAATTGAATTAAAAGAAACTTTATTTCCTTAAACTGTGTTCATAAATTAAAAAATATATGTATTCATGATTTAAGAT
The DNA here is from genome assembly GCA_963277665.1 of Viscum album. Taxonomy (NCBI): domain Eukaryota; kingdom Viridiplantae; phylum Streptophyta; class Magnoliopsida; order Santalales; family Viscaceae; genus Viscum; species Viscum album. Next base: position 189,065 of record CAUJRU010000252.1, read on the forward strand.
AATTTTATAAGACCTTATGTGATTTTGGAAAGCATTGTAAAATCAGTTTTAATTTTTAAAACTGTTTTTTCTAGTAAATTATGATTTTAATGAAATATTTAATTAATCATATTAAGAAATTTATTTTTGAAAAATGGACATTATTTTTGGATTCTAAATTTCGGAAAATGGTTGGGGTGATGTTTTGGGATTTTTTTAAATACATGAATTTTTGATGAATAGCGATATACCATAAATTACAAAAATAATTTAAATAAGCTTATTATAGAGTCATGTATGATGTTATTATAATGTAAGAAAACATGGTTTGGGATCACATGAAAATATTAGGATTCATGGTAATGCAAGACTCACTATACATTTTCTTGTGGGAAAAAATAAACTAATGAATTTTATATTGAGAAAACCCCTCTCCCCTCCACTAAAAATTCCATCCTTCACACCCTTATTTCCTCACACCTCTCAAGCCTCTAGCCTAGTCCAAAAAATAAAAAAGAATATTCTCTATCCCCTCCTCCATTTCTAAGGTCTTACAGTCTCATCAAAATAACTTTCATAGGATCCTTAAGGAGAATCTCAATAGGAGGATTCATGAGGTAATATCTCTCCCTCTTCTCTATTAATTCCGATTCAATTTCATGTTTTTTTCATATAATCTCCCAGTAATTATTTGTCTAAATGGTATGGTATCTACAGTATCATAAATATAAAGGAATTTTATGATTCTAATGGGATATTGTATCATCCAATCCAATTATACTCTTCTTTTTATTTTATAAAAGAAAACGTTGTTCTTAAGGTGTTAATCTATCAACTTCAAGAATGACATCTTTTATTTTTCCATTTATACATTCCTACATTTTTATGGTTGTACCATAATATTATATATGTATTATGTCTTACATTATGTTTTGGAACTAAATTATGTATATTTTAATAAATTAGTAAACAAAACATGTTTGTTTTGGTCAAAAAACTGCCCAAATTTACCCAAAGGGTCATCATTAAATTCCAATCTAATTATTCATCCAAATGGTATATAAAATAATTCATTATAAGATCATTAAAACTTTTTTAATATCATTAATAACATGTAATATCAGTTCTGTATGTTTACCCATGTTCTACATGAACATTCTTTTAAGAATACAAGTGAAGCACTCAAGAAAACCATAAAAATGACCATTCCCAAACAATGTTCTTAAACACTCTAACTCATCCAAAGGAACATATAATAACTTAATGAAACCATAATGAACCATATTAATGTACATAAGGTTCTATAAATTTTAATTAATGAATATAATGTCATTATATAGGACATTAATGTGAAAAAAGCCTTTATATATATGGTAAGGTGAAATTCTCGAACCCAACTTTCATCCTTCGGGTTCTCCCTAATTCACTCATTTTTTTGACATGGTTACTATTTAAATATAATTTGTTCAAATTTGTCTCATATTTTATGGGATATTCATATTTTTCACTGGTATTAATTTCTAACAGAAATTTTTCCAAAACAACTCTTCTTTTAAGAACACACCTTTTTCTTCTCATTCAAGGATTACGGTTCATGTAATATGTATGTAATTCCCACTTTTTTTGGGAACCCACTATTTATGTATGTGTTATTATGAGATGAAACCCATTCATTTAATGGGTTATTTATGTTCATTTTCGAAATGTTTTCATTATTCCATGCATGATAAATGAGAATGTTATGACATGATCGGTGAGCCCGAAATTATACAGTGCACGAATGCATTGATTATATTTATTAATATTAAGAGTTAATGTGAAATTATGTTTCAAAAGTATTATATATTTATTCACAGATATGTATGGTAGTTAACCAGTAAGACATGATGTCTCATTTTAATGCAATGTCACATTTTAAGTCTTTTATTAATAATTCTCTCATGTTCATGACATTTTGACTATGTTATGATTATGTTTATCTATTATTATATTGTTATTATATATCCATATAATGGAATTTTAGATCACCCATTTTGATGTAAATCCTCTAGTGACTAAAATTACTAAGAATATTCCTAGTTCCCATACGAATCTAGAGAAGAAGAAATATAAAAATTAAGCTCGTTTCGGTAATTGTTATATTTGGTCATAGTTTTCCCAAGACAGTAAACTGTTTGATCTTCTATATGGAATACTATTATGTCGTTTATCATTAAAATGATTTAATAGTAATGTATTAAAAGGTAGGGTTCCTATAGTTGGTATTACAGGCATGGTTTTGTTTATTTGTGAAATAGTATTTGTGAACCCTACAGAAAACCTCTACCGAGAGACTACATAAAAATATGCACACAAGAATCTTTACATAACGATACCAAATGTTATAATTTTAGTATAAATTGTTCAAATGAAAAGGTTATTCATGACTTGTTGACTTATGATTTGTTATAACCTTCTCTATTTTAGAAAATGGTGGGATCCCATACATACCAGGACAACAACACATGCAAGGGATAATGTAACAATTCCACGAACGACATCCCCAATGATTTGGGAGGTGGAGTTCAAAACATCAATGCTATGATTTCCCAACTATATCAGGTTAAAAAAAGAACAATAATAATGGGGAACATATTTTTTTTCCATGGACAGATCAACTGGCTCTCGAATGTTTTACGTGGATACGACCCCCGACATTTAGTGGATCTTCTTATCCACTAGTTTCGTAATAGTGGATCATCACCATTGAGATGATATTTTGTTGTACATCACTCTTCTAAGATGGATCAGGTGAGTCTATCTTTTTATCATCTAGATGGATAGGCTGATCGATGGTGGGATTTGATTAACAGCACCATGCCAAGGGAAGAAATTGAAGAGATCGAATGGGACGAGTATAAGATAATGTTTCATAACAAGTATTTCCGAAGAACTCTTCACACGAAGATGGAGAGAGAATAAATAGAGCTCATTAAAAATTAAGGTGAATCTGTCACGACCTACAATGTGAACTTCACAAATCTTGTGAGGTACGCTTTGGGTTTTCTTATCAATAATGATAGAAAAATTGATTGATTCTTGAGTGGATTAAAACCACACATTTGAAAGTCTCTTTCAATTCGGGACTTTTGTAGTCATTATGAAGTAGTTTGGGGTGATATCAATGTGGATATGGAGTTTCAAGAATCGCTCAATGACTATAGTGATAGGAAATTAAAGATGGTCTCTCATGTTGGAGGATCTAATAAAAATGTTGGGAAGAAAATTTAGTGACCCGCATACAAAAATGTTGGATGTTGCACCATGGGAAAAGCCTTAAAAGGATGGGAAAATGCTTCAAGTGTGGGAAAGAAGGAAAACATACTCAAGGGTGTCGAAAAGAAATTAAAAAGGAGAAGAATATGGTAGAATAATGGATATAACAACTCATGGTTCAATGATACCAATGTAGGGAGATAGAGCACTATGCAAGCCAGTGCACTAAACCACAAGTTCTCGAGGGTAATTGGCATCAGTAGCCATCAAACCCAAAGGAACCTAGGTATGATTATTCCATCACTACTATAGAAGTGTAACTAGATAATTAATTCATACGAGGTACACATCCTATTTACTCAATAATGGAAAAAGAATTATTTGAATCTGGTTATTTCAATTCCTTTATATATTTCAAGTTTTCTATAACTATAGAATCGAAGCCCCGAATCCTTGAAAGAGATATATTTGTAAAAACCCCAAGTGGTGAAATTATTGCATCCCAATTGTTCAACTCTTATCCTATTAGCGTATGAGGGATGATTCTTCCAGTGAATCTCGAAATACATCCCTTGGTGGAATTCAATGCTATAATGGTAAAGAATTGGATTTCATTATATAGAGAACATATCAACTGCGAGGGAAAAAATATCTTCTCATATTCCAAACCATCCAATTCAACTCTACAAATGCATGGATGATCATGAATCTCCTTTAAAAAATCCATCCATGGTGAGGGTATTGATTCCCTATGAATAAGAATACCTCGACAAAATGGTTGTGTCAAAACATATTGCCAACCTTGAGGTAGTTTCCATCGTTAGGGAATAAGATGATGTATTTCTAGAAGAGTTACCCGGTATTCTCCCTGATCATGAGGTATAGTTCTCAATTGAACTCATACCCAGAGATAATTCTATCTCAATGTGTCCCTATAGGATGGATCCTTTCGAACTGGAGGAGTTACAGAAGCTGTTGCAAGAGCATCTGGACATATGGTCCATACCACCTAGTTTGTCACCATGGGGTGCGCTAGTGCTCTTTGTGAAAAAGAAGGATGTAATAATGCAGTTGTGTATTGACTCATGGGAACCCAACAAGATCACTATAAAGAACAAGTATCCCCTTACAATGAATGAAGACTTGTTCGATTGGTTAAGAGGATATCAATAATTCCCAAAGGTGGATCTTCATGTTGTATATCATTAACTAATGGTGATGAAAAAAGATATTCAGAAGACTTCATTCCATACAAGGTATGGGCACTATGAGTTAATGGTTATGCCGTTCATATATAAGAATTCCCTTGAAAACCTCATGGAATTGATGAATAGAGTCTTTATACATTACCTAAACAAATTTTTGGTAGTGATTATTGATTTTATTCTCATCTAATCCAAGAGCAAGGAGGAACATAGAAAACATCTTTGACTTCTGTTGGAAATATTGAGAAAGGAGAAGTCATAATCCAAGTTAAGAAATTATGAGGTTTTGATAAAAAAGGTCTTTTTCATGGGACATGTGATCAATAGTGAGGGAATTTCTGTGGACCATTCAAAATCATAGGCAATTGAGGAATGGACCATTCCCTCTAGTGTCACAGAAATCCTCAGTTTTCTTGGATTATCTGTGTAATATCGACATTTTGAGAGAAAATTCTCACGATTGTCATGCCCACTTACTAAGATAACAAGTAAATGGGTAAAGTATATCTTGAAGAAAGAATGTGAGGAATGCTTTATGGAGGAAAATAGATGGTCGATCACTGCACATGCACTCACACTACTGAAATGTGGAGAATGTTTAATGATATAAAGTGATGGTTCGAAGAAATTATTGGGCTTTGTACTCATGAAAAATGATAATGTGATAGCCTACACATCACAGAAGTTGAAGATTCATGAGCAGAACTACATGACAAATGATCTAGAGAAAGCAACTGTGGTTTTTGACTTGAAAATATTGTGACACAACATTTATGGTGAGATGTGTGACATATATAGTGACCATAAGCGCCTAATGTAAATATTCACACAATAGGATCTCAACATGCGTCAAAAGAGATGGTTAGAACTAATCAAGGATTACAATTGATCTATTCAATAACATTTTGGAAAGGCAAAAAAGGTATCTGATTCTCTGAGCAGATAAGAAACTGCTACTCTATCCTTGTTATGAATTGAGAAAGACCATATCTTCTTGGATTTGCAAATGTTGTATTTTGAAATCATAACAGAATGGGATAAATCATAACTTTTCCAAATGATTTTTCAACCATCCCTCTAAGAGAATATTAAGGAAGCACAAAGGGATGATGTGGAGTTCCAAAAGAGGGTTAATGCGGAAATGGAAGGGAAGTTGTACGAGTTCCATATCAATGATGATGGTGTGATTCAGTTTGGAACACAACTTTGTGTTCCTTTATCACCAAGGATAAAGAAGGATCTATTGGACAATGCACATAGGATAACATTCTCTATCCATCCTAGGAGTACCAAGATGTGTTGTGATCTTCGAGAACACTTCTGGTAGGATATCATGAAAAAGAAGATCGAAGAATATATCTCATGGATCATGGTATGTCAGTAAGGTAAAGCAGAATGACAAAATTCTAAAGGGTTGTTGAATCCATTTCCTATACCAATGTGGAAATGAGAGAATGTTACTATGGACTTTGTCACAGGTCTCCCAATGACATTGAAGGGAAATAACACTATATGGATTGTGGTTGACTGAATCAGCAAGACTACCCATTTTATCGCTATTAAGGAAGACCTCTAGCTTGAACATCTTGCAATGATATATGTGAAGTAATTGGTGAGAATGAATGCAGTTCCACTCTCAATTTTCTCTGATCGTGATCCAAGGATCACATCTAAATTTTGGATGATCCTTCAACATGGTTTCTGTAATAAAATAAATTTCAGCACGACCTATCACCCCAAAACTGATGGCTAATCTGAAAAGACTATTCAAACACTTGAAGATATGCTAAGAGCCTACCCTTTAGAATTCCAAGGTGGATGGGATCATCATCTCCCATTGGGTGAGTTCTCATATAATAATATATTCCACTCAACTATTCAGATGGCACCATATGACGCTCTGTAAGGAAAGTGATGTAGTAATCCAACCTATTAAGATGATGTTAGAGAAAGTATACTATATGGACCTGAACTTGTTCAAGATATGATAGTGAAACTTCAATTAATTTAGATACACATCAAAGCTACTCCGAGTCGGAAAAAGAGCTATGCTGACAACCGTCAAAGGGACTTGAAGTTTGACATTGGAGATTTAATTTCCTTCGAATATAACCATGGAGGAGATTCATGCAATTTGGGAAGAAAGAGAAGCTAGGACCAACATACATTGGTCCCTTTGAAATCATTGACTGTATAGGAGTCATGCACTTTCGACTATCATTTCTACCGAATATGGATCAAGTTCATGATGTTTTTCATGTATCACACCTAATAAATTACATACCTGATCCCTCACATATACTAAACTCATAGGTGGTACAACAAGAAGATGATATCTCTTATGTGGAGTAGCCAATATTGATTCTGGATCGGAGAGATAATGTTCTACTAAATAAAACAACCCACATTGTCACAATGTTGTGGAGGAACCTGAATTTTTAAAAATCTACTTGGGAACCAGAATAGGTGCTGAAGGAGTAGTACCCTCACCTGTTTATGTAAAAGGATATTTCGAGGGCGAAATTTCATAAGTGGGGAAGAATGTAACGACCTAATGTTTTATCCATGGAATTCAATTTTTATAATTATTCCTTATATAATCACTTTAGGAATCACAAGGATATATAATTATACTAAATATTATATGACTATTAATCATAATTTTGTGACTTCTACATTTTGAATATCAAAAACCTGACATACACAGTTGTGTTCAAGATGATTTTTTGAGTCTAAGAATTAAAAAAAAAATTTGGTGAATAGTAACATACCATTATGAATAGTAACCTACCCATCTGAATAGTAATATGACCACTATAATTAGTAAATAGTTAAAAATAATAGTAATCTTACAAATTAATAATTAAATAAAATTAAGGTATTTTATAAGTGGCAATTTGAACATAGTCAAACTGTTGGTATTTTTATATGTCATAAATAATAATTATAAATGAATAATTAATTTAAATGAATTTTTTTTTTCATAAAATGTGTTCTTAGAGTATCAAATCATTTTATTATAGATTTACGATAATTTAAAATGACCTTAAATAATTTTTGATAGCATTATAAATTCAGTTGTAATTCTAAAAACATTTTTTTCAAGTAAATTATTATTTTAATTAAATATTAAAGTAATCATATTTAGAGATTTAGTTTTGAAAATTGAAATTTTTTTAGAATTTTACACCCAAAATGTGGTTGTGGTGAATTATTAATATTTTTATGAAATACTTGAATTTTTTATGAATAGTGAAATACCATAATTTACAAAAATAAGCTAAATAAGCTATTCATAGAATCATGTATGATGTTATGCTGATTTAAGCCCACATGGTTCTGGATCACATTATAAAATTACTATTATTTTTCATGGTAGACTCACTATTCATTGTCTTGTGGGGAATTAATAAACTAATGACTTTCATATAGGGGAAACACCTCCCCCTCCACTATAAATACAACCTTTCACACCCTCATTTTATCACACCTCTAAAGCTTCAATAATTTTCTAAACACTACCCAAGAATCATCCCTAGCCCCTCCCCCACGTCCACGAGATTTTCATTCATCAAAAGGCTAAGCCTAACTCCCATAAGGAGGATCTCAAGAGGAGGATTCAAGAGGTAATTTCTCTCCATCTTCTCCTTTAGTTACCTTACAATTGAAAGATCTTTTCTTATTATCTTCCCTCCTATCATTGTCAAAATGGTATGGTAACTATAGTGTCATACATATACTAGACTTTTATGATACTAATGATATATTATATCATCAAACCCCCTTTCTCCTATTCTTTTGTTTTTATGAAAGAAAACATTTGTTCGTAAGGTGATAATCTATCACCTTCAAGAAAAAAATGTTTTATTTTTCCATTTATACCTTCATATCTGGTCAAGAAAAAATTTTAATGGTTGGACCAGAATATTATAAATGTATTATATCCCCTTTTATGTTCTGGATCTAACTTATGTACATATTACTAAATGCATAATCCAAAAAAATTTGTTGTGGTCGAAAAACCACCGAAATTATTCATCCACAGGTTATATACCATAATTCATTATAAGATCATTAAAACTCTTATAATATTATTAATAACATGTTATTTTAGTTCTGGATGTTTACTTATGTTCTACATGAACATTCATTTAAGAATACATGTGAACCACTCAAGAAAACCATAAAAATGAATATTCTCGAACAATGTTTTTAAACTCTATAACTCATCCCAAGGCACATAAAATTACTTAATTAAACCATAATGAACCATATAAATGTAAACAAGGTTCTAGAATTGTTCATTAATGATTATAATGTCATTATACATGTCATTAAAGTGAAAGAAGCATTCAGATATAAGGATATGGGAAATTCTCGAACCTAACTTTCATTTATCAGGTTCTCCCTCTTTCCCTCCTTTTTTCTGATATGTTTAATCCATTAAATTCATTTGTTCAACTTTGTATCACCTTTTCTAGGATATAATTGTTTTTCCCTAGTATTTATGTTAATCAAAACGTTTTCCATATGAACTCTTCTTTTAATAACACACCTTTTACTTCTCATTCACAGTTAATAGTTCATGTAAAATGTATACTATTCACTATTTCTTTTGTGAACACAATGTTTATGAATGTGTTCCTATGATATAAAATCCATTCCTTTTCATGGGATAGTTATGTTCTTTTTTATATGTGTTCATTGTAGCATGCAAGATAAATTATAACGTGTGGATTTGGCGGGTGCACCTAGAAGTATAAAACGCTCTAATTCATTGGCTAATGTGATGAATATCTTGAGTTAAATTGAAATTATATGTTAAAAATAATCTAGCTTTGTTCACAAGTATGTTTGTTAGTTAACCACTAATACATGATGTTTTATTTTTATAAAGTTCCACATTTCATGTCTTTTATTAATGATTCCCTCATGTTCATCGCCTTTTGCCTATGTTATGATTATACTCACCCCTTATTTTATTGTACATTTATATCCTATTACTGGTATTTTATCTCACCCCTTTTTATTTATATCCTCAGATGACAACATTTACTAAGGAGAGGTCAAGTGCTAAAAGAATCTAGAGAATAAGAAATAAAAAAAAAATTATGCTCGATGTTGTAATTGTTAAGAATGGGCCCAGTTTTCCCAAGAAACCAAACCGTTGGATCCTCTATGTGTAATGAAATAATATTGTTTTTATTTAAAATGATGTAATAATAATTTATGAAATTTATTCAGTTACTATAGTTGGTATTAGAGGCAAGGTTTAGTTAATTTTGGAATTCAGATTAGTGAACCCTAGAGAAAACTAGTATAATGAGAGTATGTAGAAATATGCACACAATAATTTCACAAATGAATCCCATATGTTATGATTTTAGAATAAAGTATTCAAATGAATAACTTATTCATGACCCGTTGACTTCTTTTTTGTTCTAATCTTTTCTATTTTAGAAAATTGTGGGAACCAGGAGAATCCAGTACAACAACACATGTGAGGGCCAATGCAATGATTTCCCAAAGGACATCCCCAATTATTTGGGAGGTGGAGTTCAAAACATCATGGCTATGATTACACAAATATCTCCGTTTATAAACAATAACCATAATAATGTGGAATTCCCTCCTTCAAGAAAGAGTGTGAAACTTGCTATCAAATGTTTATGAGGAAATGACCATCGACGTTTACTGGATCTTTCGATCCACTAGTTTTGGAGAAATGGGTCAACTCCATGGAGAAGATGTTTCTCGTGCCTCACTATTCTGAGACGGAGAAGGTTAATCTAGTTGTTTATCATCCAGATGGAGAGGCTGATTAATGGTGGGATTTGATTAAGAACACCAAGCCAAGGGAGGAAATTGAATATATGGAATGAGAAGACTTGAAGATATTATTTATTTACAATTATTTCCAAAGAACTCTTCACATGAAGACAAAGATAGAATTCATAGTGATCAAGTAAATAGAAGGATAATTTGTCACAACCTACGATGTGAATTTCACAAGGCTTTCTTTGTATGATTAAGTTATTGTCAACAAAAATGATAGCATAATTGATTTATTATTTTGTGAATTAAAACCACGCGATTTAAAGGATCATCCAATTCTAGTCATTGGGAGTTATCAATAATTTGTTCACTATTCAATCAAAGCGGATATGGAGTTTAGAGAATGTTTCCATGACTATGGTCATAAGAAATTAAAGATTATGTTTCATGCGGAGGATCTAATAGCAAAGGTGGGAAGCAAAATCAGCGACCCACATGAAAAAATGTGGGAAGTTGCACCATGGGAACTGCTTTAATGGGATGAGGAAATGCATTATGTGTGGGAAATAAGGACACCATGATGAATACTGTCGAAAAGACATAAAAAGGATGGAAAATTTAGAAAATGAATGTATAGAACCCCTCAATGTGCAATGCAATAACATTAGGGAGCTAAGGAACTATTTAAGAAATTTCAAGAAACCTCGATTTCTCAAGGGTAATCAGCATCAGTAGCCATAAAACCCAAAGGAACAAGGGATGGCTTATTCCATCACCACTTCAGATGTGGAAAAAGATAATGAAGTCATTTAAGGTACACTTTCTATTCACTCATGAATGGAAATTGTATTATTGGATTCTAGTACTACACATTTATTTATATCTTTCAAGTTTTCTAGAACTATAGAATTGAAGCCCTAGAACCTTGAAATAGTGATATCTATAAAAACACCATGTGGTGCAATCATTACAACTCAAGTGTTCGATTATTCTCATGTTGGCGTGTGTGGGAAGATTCCACCAGAAAATCTCGTAATAAATCCCTTGATGGAATTCAATTCTATAATGGGAATGGATTGACTTTCGTCATGAAGAGCACATATCAACTATTTGGAAAAGTAAATATCTTTTCATATTCTGAAATATCCCATGTCCCTTAACAAATCCAAGGAAGATCATGGATCTACTTTGAAAAAATATTTCATTGCGTGGGTGTGGTTTCGCAATGAAGTAGCCAACCTCACCCAAGTTATTATGTCAATGGAAAGTTACAACCACGGGAAAATACCCATTGTGATGGAATAAGGTGATGTATTCCAGAAGAGTTTCCCAGAATTCCCCTAGATCGTGAGGTAGGGTTTTCAATTGAACACATAACCAGAGCTACTCCTATCTTAAAGTGTACCTATAGGATGGCTCATATCAAAATTTATGAGTTAAAGAAGCATCTGGACAAAGGGTTCATACATACTAATGCATCTCCTTGGGGAGCGCTAGTGCTATTTGTGAAGAAAAAGGATGAAAAAAATGCAGTTGTTCATAGATTATCAGGAATTCAACCAGATCACCATAATGAACAAGTATCATCTTCCAAGGATTGCCGACTTATTCGACCTGTTAATAATAGGTCAATAATTCTCAACCTTTGACCTTCGTTCAGGATATCATCAACTAAAGAACAAATACATTCAGAATACAGCCTTCTATACATGGTATGTGCACTATGAGTTTCTGGATATTCCCTTCAGACAAACTAATTCCCCTACAATCTACATGGATTTGATGAATAGAGTCTTCAAACATTACCTTGAGAAATTTGTAGTAGTATTTATTGATGATATTCTCATCTACTCCAATAGCCAGGAGTAATATAAATATCATATAAGGCTTGTGTTGGCAACATTGATAAAGGAGATGTTTAATTCCATGTTCAACAAGTGTGAATTTTAGATAAAGAAAGTCACTTTCATGGGACATGTGATCACAAGTTAGGGAATTTCTGTGGACCCTTCAAAAATAAAGGAAATTGAAGCATTTCCCAGGCCCTCTAAAGTCCCCATAATCAGTAGTTTTCATAGATTAGTTGTGTACTACTGATGTTTTTTTAGAAAATTCTCATGATTATCAATCCCACTAAATAATTTAACAAGGAAATTGGTAAAGTACGTATGTACGGAAGAATGTGAGGGAAGATTCATGGAGATAATGAGAAGGTTGATCACTACACTTATACTCTCACTACTGAAAAGTGGATAATGTTTTTTGATAAATAGTGATGCATCAAAGAAAGGCTTGTGTTGTGTTCTCATCCAAAATTATAATTTTATTTCCTACACCTCACAACAATTTATGATACATGAGTAGAACTACCCGACACATGATCTAGAGCTGGTAGCCATGATTTATACATTGAAAATCTGGTGGCACTACCTTTAGGGTGAGAAGTGTGACATATACACCGACCACGAGAGCCTAAAGTATATATTCACACAAAATGAGCTCAATATGCATCAAAGGAGATGGTAAAAGCTAATCAAGTATTACATTTTATCTATTCACTACCACCCGAGAATGGCATACAAGGTAGCTGATGCTCTTTTCAAAAAATAACATGTTACACTATCTATGTTACAAATTGAGAAATACCCTATCTTCATGGATATGAAAAGTATGGATTTCGAAGTCACAAGTGCATGGGATACATCCTACCATCCTCAAATTATTGTTCAACCATCCATCCAAGAGAAGATTTAGGTAGCACAAAGGGATGATGTGGAGTTACAAATGAAGGTGAATGCAGTAAAGGAAGGGAAGCTACATGAGTTCCATATCGACGATGATGGTGTGATTTGGTTTGGAATGTGGATTTGTGTGCCATCATCACCAGGGATTAAGAAGGAGCTATTGGAAAATTCACATAGCTCAACATTCCCTATACATCCTGGGAGTACTAAGATGTATTGTGATCTCTGAGAACATTTCTGGTGGGATAAACTGAAAAATGAGATCTCACAATATATATCAAGGTTCTTGGTATGTCAGCAAGTTAATGTAGAGAGAAAAATGTCCAAAGGGTTTATGCATCCATTTCCTATACCCATGTGTAAATGGGAGAATGTAAATATGGAATTTTTCTAGGCTCTACTGATGGCGTCGAATGGAAATAATGCGATATGGGTTGTGGATGACCGAAACCCCATGAATTCCCATTTTATCACTATTCAGGAAGTCCTCTTGCTTGATAAAACATTCAAAAATATATGTGAAGGAATTGGTGTGACGGCATGGAATTACACTATTGATGGTCTCTGACTGTGATCCAAGGTTTACATATAAATTATGGAGAAGTATTCATCATACATTGAGTGCTGTATTAAATTTCATCATGACCAATCACCCAAAAACTGATGGAAAATCTGAAAGGACTATTCAGATGCTAGGTGATATTCTAAGAGCATGCTCTATAGAATTCAAAGGTGGATGGGATCAACATCTCTCATTGGTTGAGTTCTCAAATAAAAATAGTTTCCACTCGAGTATTCAGATAGCTCCATACGAAGGTCTGTATGGAAATCAATGTAGAACACCAACCTATTTGGATGAAGATGGAGAAAGAAAGATACTAGGATCTGATCATGTTCAAGAGAAGATAGAGAAGGTTCATGTCTTTAGAAACACATCAATGCAGCTCAGAGTGGGCAAAAGAGCTATGCTGACAACCGTCGGAGGGATTTGGAGTTTGACGTTGGAGATAATGTCTTCATTTTAATATCACCATAGAAGAGAGTCATGCGACTTGGGGTCAAATCAACGATATTCCCAAGGTACATTGGCTCGTTTGAAATCCTCGACCATATAGGATCCATGGAGTATCGGCTTGCACTTACACCGAATATGACTCAAGTTCATGATGTTTTTCACATATCACTAATGAGGAAATACAAAAATGATCCCTCACATTTACTAAACCCAATGTTAGTACAGATGCAAGATGAGCTCTCTTATATAGAGAAGCCAGTAATGAATCTATATCGGAGAGATAATGTTATAATAAAAAAGACAACACACCTTGAAAAAGTGTTGTGGAGGAACCTTATGTTGGAACAAACTTCTTGGGAACCGGAAGAGGCAATGAAGGACAAGTACACTCACCTGATTATCTAAAAAGAAATTTCCAGTGAGAAATTTCATAAGGAGGGATGAATGTAACGACCCAATGTTTTATCCATGGAATTACCTTATTATAATTATTCTTTATAGTATAATCACATTATTAATCCCAATGACATATAATTATATTAAATATTATGGGACCATTAAACATAATTTTTCCACTTCTATGTTTTGAATTTCAAAAACCTGACATATAAGGTTGTGTTCAAGATGATTTCTGGAGTCTAATAAAACAAAAATAATATTTTGTGAATAGTAACATACCATTATGAATAGTGACCTAACCTTAGGAATAGTAATATGTACCTCATAAATAGTTAATCAAAAAATTAAATATTAACTTTAACATTGAATAATTAAATAAAATTAAGGTATCTTATAAGTGACAATTTGAAAAGAGTAAATGTATTGGTATTTTAATAAGACATAAATAATTAATTTAAAATAAAATTTATTTTCATAATATCTGTTCATAAATTAAAAATCCTAGGTCTTCAATATTTATGATAATTTTATTAGACCTTAAGTAATTTTTGAAATCATTATAAAACCAGTTTTAATTATTAAAATTTATTTTTTCAAGAAAATAATGATTTTAATTAAATATTAAATTAATCATATTTAAAAATGTATTATTGAAAAATTGCCTTTATTTTGTGATTCTAAAAATCGAAAAAATGGTGGGGGGGGGGATTTTTGGATTTCTATGAAATACTGGAATTTTTTTTGAATAGTGAAATACAATAATTTAAAAAAAGAGGCTAAATAAGCTACATATTGAGTCATGTATGATGTTCTACTAATATAATCCCACTTGGTTTGGGATAATATGATACAATCACTACTCAGGGTCATGAAAGACTCACTATTCCTTGAATTGTGGGGAAATAATAAACTAATGAATTTTATATTGAGAAACCCCTCTCCCCTCTAATATAAATACCACCTTTCACTCCATCAGTTCCTCACATCTCTCATGCTTCATGCCTTATCTATAATCTACCCAAGATTCTTCCCTAGCCCCTCCCACACTTCCCATATCCTATGGACTCATCAAAATACCATGTCTGGTCCCCTTAAGGAAGATCTCAAGAGGAGGATTTGAGAGGTAATTTTTCTCCCTCTTCCCCTTTAATTCCATTTCAATTTCAATCTCTTCTCTTATTCTCTCCCTACCAATAATTTTACAAATTTTACTGTAACTATATTGTTATAAATATACTGTAATTTTATCATACTAATTGGATATTATATAATACTACCACCTTTTTCCTCTTTTTTTATTTTATAAAAAAACGTTGTTCATAAGGTGTTAATCTATCGCCTTCATGTACGAAAAGCTTTCATTTTTCTATTTATTCCATAAGATATGGACATGAAACCCTTTTTTTGGTTATACTACAATATTATATAAGTATTATATCCTATTTTATGTACTTCATTTTACTTATGTACATATTAAGATATTAGTAAATGAAACAAGTTCGTTGTGGTCCAAAAACCGCCAAAATTAACCCAAACGATCATTATTAAGTTCCTATCTAATGATTCATCTCTATGGTATAAAAATAATACATTATAAGATCATTATAACTCCTCTAATATCATTAAAAACATGTAATATCAGTTCTGGATGTTTACCCATGTTCTACATGATCTTTTATTTAACAATACAACTGAACCACACAAGAAATCCATAAAAACAAACATTCTTGAACAATGTTTTTAAACTCTATAACTCATCCAAAGGAACATAAAATAAATTAACGAAACCATAATGAACCATATTCATGTAAAAAATGTTTTGTAATTTTTAATTAATGAACTTAATGTCATTTTATAGGATATTAAAGTGAAGGAAACGTAGGGATATAAGTTAAGGATAAATTATCGAACACAACTATCATCCTTCGGGTTCCCTGTTATTTCACTCTTTTTTTGATATGATTACTCATTAATATTCATTTCTTCATCTTTGTCTCTCCTTTTCTAGGATATACATGTATGTCAATGGTATTTATTTCAAACAAAATGTTATCTAAAAGGACTCTTCTTTTAAGAACACTCCATTTTCTTCTCAATCAAGGTTATCAGTTTGTGTAACATGTATGTTATTCCCTCTTACTTTTTGCCACACAATTTCTATAAATGTGTTATTTTGAGATGAAACTCATTAATTTTCCTGGGTATGTTATGTTTATTTTTTTATGTGTGTTCATTGTGGCATGGATGAAAAATTATAACGTTATGATGCGATGGGTGTGCTCGAAATTATACTGTGCTCCAATGCATTGGGTAAAGAGATGAATATCATGTGTTAATGTGAAATTATATTTGGAATAGATGATATAATTGATCACAATTATGTATGATAGTGAAGAACTAATACACGATTTTTTGTTTTAATGCATTTCCATATATCAAGTCATTTATTAATGATTCTCTCATGTTCACGTCCTTTTTCCTATGTCATGATTATGCTCAACCATTTCTATATTGTTCTAATATATCCTCTTACTGGGATTTTTGGTCACCCCTTTTGTTGTATATCGTCAGGTGACTACATGTACTAAGGAGAGGCCAAGTTCCAATAAGATTCTACATAATAAGAAATAAACAAAAGTTTTTGATCGATGATGTAATTATTATGTATGGTCCTAGTTTTCCAAAGTCACTAAACCATTGGATCCCTTATATGTAATAAAATTATGTTGTTTTTTTAAATGGTGTAATAGTAATGTAGGAAAATGTAGAGTCTCTCTAATTTTGCATCATCCTACCATATAATACATTTAATTGGAACTCTAATGGAATTTTCTACTCCTAATAACCATGATAAAATGGTCCCCAATATTGACTACTCCACCTCATTTTCTTCTAGAATTTCTTGTGTGTTCCCTTCCCCAATTGCAGGTTTGTAAAAGTAAATTATGTACATGGGATGAGGAGTGAGTCTTTTATCATTTGATCCACTTGATGTTAAAATACCATGAACCTTAATAACCAACACATGATGATAAAATGCGAGTTTCCATAGTTATAGCAGACCATAGATGGACAGAGAGAGGATGGTTCCAGGAACCATTTTCGTCCCACTGTTCATTGTGCCCTCTCTCACTCCCTTTGTGATATATCACCATGTATGCCTTTTCAGTCTCCATTTAATCCTTGATCCATTACCTTGGTCTTCCCTCCTATATTAAGTCCCAATATCCATCTCTATGTGTTGCTAACCAGGCATAAGATCCACACCACCCCTCATGGTCCGATCATTCATGACATCTTAGTTAGGTCTACTATTACCTCCTGTTTCTCATAGCGAGCATGAAACACATGTGATTAGTGTAAACCAAGAACATTAAATCAATTTTCTCCACTAAAAATTAATTTTCCTCTTTAAATATTAGGGAGGATAATAATGTGTGTTCCCCATGACCCAATTCCAAATTGATGTTAATCTGTATGCACTACCAAGTTATGTGAACATGGATCCTTGTATTATAAATGCAGTATGTAGTAATAATACATGAGGTTAAATCCCATAAGTTCTTATAATACATCTGTTCTATGTGTTTCAAATCATTTTTCATTCATCCTGCATGACATCAAAATGTATGCCCCTATTTTTAACTACACGGGTTATGACCACATTAGGGTATGTTGGGAACCTACAGGGGGCCCAAACCCAAAAAATGGTATTCATTGGTGATCACACATTAGTATGTACCCACCTTATATGATAAAATCCATTTTTGGGATGAATCTACATGTTCCTCCTCATTGAGGGGTTCAAATCCATCCATCATAGAAACAAACCATGCATAAGTACCACACATCATTCACACTCCTCCAAACAAGAGTGCCCCTATTGAAAAAAGATGCTAACCATGTCTAATCCCCAACATTTCTATGGTTTGTGGTCTATTATGTACACCCATGATCTTATGAACAATTCATGAACATTGTATACTTTTATCCCTAACATTAAAATAGGGTAAATGAGAAACCTTTTTGAATGTTTATTCCCATAATCCATTCCCATATTATTCCCCCCTCATACAACTATGTCTCAGAATGATCATAACCCATCCCAGAGGTTTTACATCCATTTAGTCCCCAATCCATGCACTCCACTCTCATGAGATACATGCTCAGGTGTATCAGCATCCCACAAAAGTACATGGAATTTTATTCACACCAACAAGGTTATGTTCGAACCCTCCTTGAGGTTTAAGCACAACCAATGTTAAACCATCATTTCCCCATTTTTGTGACCGTATTTCCATAATCCATGTACTGTGGTTTGTAGATCATCCTTCATGGTGTGAAACCATACCTTTTTAGGACACACAATTCTAGTTAAGTCCTCATTGGGCGTTTATATCCTTCCACATGTTAACACATCCAGGTACTCCCGCCTAGGGATACGTCCACTTCATCCACTCTTTTTAGTGTTTTGAATAGTCATTTTCATATCTGAAAGAAATTAAACTCATGGAATACCCCATTATAAACATGTTAATACAAAGAAATATTTATAAAAAACCTTTTATATATGATTACCCACATTCTACATGGGATGTGTCATGCTTCCACATCATGAAGAATCCATCCAAAAAGGGAAAATCTAGGTCTATTGATGTTACAGTGTCTAGACATGCTCATGATTCCCAAAATGGCTACTTCACGTAATGAAAGAGGCTTCCCTAACATAACTCTTGGAATTTTCCAAAAAAAAATGTATTTAATAGGTTTCCATAGAGATATGGCACCGATAATGATATTCAAGACCAATGTATTATTCATTATGGGAAACCCGGACTATGCAGTGGATAATGGGAGGGGATCCATGAAAGGGGAACCCAATGTAACCTCATCAAGTTTCAATATTGGAGAAAAAATCTTTGAAGAAGTGATGAATTTAATACTACTTTATAAAGAGGCAATTTGGAGAAAAAATTTATATACCCATAAATAGAGCGCAGCCCAATGAAAAGTGTCGGAAACAGAATGGTGAACCCATCGAGAATCATAAATTCTTCAACCTAGTGGATATACTTTCTCTGATTCAATAGTAGATAATAGTGTAACTTTGTCCATATATCAGGCCCCATGACCCCCCCCCCCATGAAAATAGTTTTCCTAGCATGGAACTCAATAGAACATTGTGAAGCTAATCATTGGGCATTCCAATCCATGACACCACTATCTTGGATATCTCTATCCATCATTGGAAGACTGAATGGTGTTGGGAAACTGGGAACTACTTATTTATTATCTATAGAAACATCCTAATATTCCATATCTCCCGGAACGAAGATATATGGAACCTTTTCCTCCCACCCACAGATGCAAGGGCATGGCTAATGCTAATGCAGAAATCTTGCATGGATCAACCTCATAATTACATCATCCCAAACCATGGATATCAGGTTTCCACACCCCATATCACCCTGATAAATAACATATGGGAGGGTAATTCATTCTATTATTCAATGACATGAACAAAAATGGGTCATCCTAACTAAGGATATGCCCCCCAGGATATAGATTCTTATGTGCCCCACTGTCACCATCTGCCCCAAGGGATGTATAGGGAGCCACTGCTCCCATATCACAGTGGTCATATGACTCATTCCCCTTTTCCAATGTTGTGTGGGACATCATTGTTGTCTTGTCTACGTCCATCACTCTGTAATTAAAATTAAAATAATTTCTTAATCTGGTAGTTCTCTGAACACATAATAGATAGATATATTTCCCATTTCATTGAATATGATATAGATATAAGTTATAAAATAATCATAATTATGTCTCATTATATGGTATATAGTTTTTAAAATACATTATATTTATAATTTTATTTATGATGTTTTAATCTGAAGATTTAACAAAGAAATAGTTTGGTAAAGACATGTACCTTATTGTCAAACAACCCCTTTATATAACTTATTTAGTACAAAAGTGTTTGAATTTTGGATTAAAAAAATCCAAGAACATGGATAATGTAATATTTGAGTGATTTTGGTTTTTTAAAGTAATAAATATTTGATTAGGAGGTGTGAATAAGGGTTTGGTTGAGGTGGATATTATAAGAATGACTGATTTGTTTTGAAAAGACACAAAACTATTCAAAAATGGTGGGAAAATCACAACCCAAATTCATCCAAGATGGATATATAATGGCTTTTAGGGATCATATGATCGATATATACAACCACTACCCACGAAACCCCCATTTTCAACATGCTTTAATTTATTCCCCATGGATCCTAACTTTTACCATTTATGTTCTCAATATGGTGATTTTCATTTAAAAAAATGTAATTAGAAATTTAAAAATATGAATAAAATAAGGATTATTATATAATTTATAAAATATTGTAGTAGATAATAATTAAAATTTGTAAAAAAAATATGTTTATGGAAAATTATTTTTAACATACGATAATTGAAGGTGAGAAACTAGTTTTACCATTTACCATAATATCATCATTTTTACTCTTTAGGGGTCTTGATAATTTTTAAAATTGTATCATTTTTACATTAATGGACTACGATTTATATTTTATACCATATAACATTAACTTTCATAATGATATTTTTTTATGAAATTTTATATATTTTAATAAAATATTATTTATTACTGAATAACATTACTATCAATTATGATAGTATTAATTTAATTTGACCTGAAAACAGCAAATCAAAGGTATATTTGGAATATATTATTTTCAATAATTGTTAAATTGTAATATTTATATATAAAATTAATGTATTGTAATAATTTCATATATTAATATTACTTTTAAAAAAATTTATATCATTTATTATATTTTTTAATTAATTGTATAATAATTCCCTTATAGTTTCTTAAGATTTTAATGTAAATATATAATTAATATGAATTGAATATAACATTATTATGGGTAATAAATTTAATTATTATTTGAATTAAATTGATATTCATTCAAATGTCTATTTTCTCTAGGGGAACACATAACTTTTATTTCAAAGCAATTAGGTGACATGATGACATTTTCTTAACATAAAATATTATATAGTTAAATTAATCAGAAAAAATTAAATAATTCTAATAAAACTGCATCATGATATAAAAGGGTAAAAATATGTCCATAAAATAGAAATTATAAATTTTTTCATGTATGTGTAACCCTTATACATTTTTAACCACCCGATATTCTTTTTTAACCATAAAAACAAGGATTATTTTTCAATGTTTTCCCAATTCATCTTAACCATAAATTATGATAACATTATTAAACAATAATAAAAAATATTATTCAATTTTTTGGATCAATTTTTCTTAATTCCTTCCATATAAGTAATTATATTTAATTTCATTCAAACCTCATTATAGAGATAATGAAACTTTTATCTGATGCATTTTTTTCATTTGTATCGAAATATTTAATACCACAATAAAAAATCAAATTTATCAAATAAATATACAGTAGATTAATATACATATAAATAATTTATTTTTATATAAATTTTTTTTAAAAAAATATGGATATTTTTAACGTATTTAAATGAAATTGTAGTTTATAAAAATCAATATTTTTCACTAATCACAAAAATATTGATAATTTTTGAAAATTATAAAAAAATAACAATAATATGAATTTGGAATTATTATTTTAAAAATTATGTCATTAATTCATAAAAGTTAAACAATATATCCAAACGTAGTTTTTTATTTGTTTCTAATATGAAATAAACTTATTTTTTGAGAGAAATTATTTTTTAAGCATATAAAGATGAATTAAAAATCAAGTACAAATTTATAAATATATTTTTAGTAATAAAAATATAAAAATGTAGTGTTTTTATTAATATTAATACCTCAAAATATTATCACTATGTTCAGTTAGTCTTATTTAAATAATAATATTAATATTATATCGATTTTCTTTAATACTGTAAGATTTATCTAATGTAATATATCGAAGAAATAAGTTACATAAAATACCACATAATATAATTAGGTGATACATTATAATAACATAATATAAAATATTCCTAATATTTATTTCATTTATAACCAAAAAATCTGGACACTTCTTCCTCAGAAAGCAGTTGTGTTCCATTGTATCATATTAGATGATATAATTTCACACATAAAAAATTGACCTGGTTAGTGGTATTGTTTCATAACTATTTATATGTATGAAATATAATATATGTTCATTTATAATCCGTATAATAATGAGTCTATATTTTTATGACATATATGTTCATCGTATGTTAATGATCTGGTATATACTTTCTTAGGTGACATATATTGTTGCAACCAGTGTATTTTTTAGTGAATTGTTCTACAATAAATCAAATATATTTGACATCACGAGTTGCGTGCTATAACAATTTATGGTTATGGAACACAAAACACATATATTATCTTTCAAAACACAGAACCCTATTTTTGGCATGTGTTATACATAATTATGACTAAATCTTATATCTTTTGTTACACGCAAGACATAGTTATATTAAACAACAATAAACTATTAGTGCTATTATTTAAATATACTCATACTTAGCACCTATATAATGTAATGGTATATATTAATAATATTAAATAAATTATTAAAATATGGTATTCAAAAGTTTCTAAAATGTATTATTTTATTATAAATTAATTATAATGGAAAATAAAAACCAATTTAATATAAATGATGATTTTGTTTGGGAAAAACTGCATTTATTATCATAAAGTAGAAAACACATAAAAAATTTACTTAATCTCTATTAGCGAGATATATTAACAAAATTTACATATTATTAATTCCATAAAATGTTTTTACGTTCATCCAATACTATTTATAGATAAAAAAAGAACAAATATAGTATTACCTATAAAAATATGTATTATTATAAATGGTAGTTTTACCTATATTTAATGGGATACATATTTTAAAAATTAGTTTTTACACTTACAATTTTTATTTTAAAAAATGAAAATTATTTTTTAAAATATAGATATCAAAATATAATTTGGGAGACTGTTTATTTATTGATTAATGTAATTATTTAATGAATACTGAAAAAAAATTATATTAAAACTATATTTTCAACTTATTTATTTATATAGATATATTAAAATTAATATTGGTCTTAATGTATAATTATATCCCCTATAAATAAATTATTAAAATATACTCCTTTATATCTAATTTCACATAGAAATTGGACATTAAAAGTTTCACCGTAAAAACATGTTTTCCCATTCTGTCAGTCTGAATATATCTTAGTTGTGTTCTTCAAATTTTGTGAGTTCAATTTGAAAAACTGGACTCAATATTTGGAACCACTATAATTTATAATTTCTTATGAGGAAAATAAAATTATTTATCATTGTAATTAGTGAAAAAATTATAATTAATAAAAAGGAATAAATTATGAACGTGATTACATATTTACTAAACATAGAATATAAGTTAAAAAATAACCCAATACATTTACAATAAAAGTTTTCTTCACACGATTATAACATAACCATTCATGGATATAATATGATGTGTTATAGAATAATATTTGTAGGTAAAAGCTTGTGGAGAAAAAAATTTATTTAATAAATTTTATATGTTTCCTTCCCCAACAAATAAAAGGCCACCAAATCTAACCCTTCTTCACACCTCTAAAACCACATTGGTTTGGATATTAAATATCAAAATTAACACCCAAATTCTATCCTATCATTCTAGAATCATAATATTTGACTAAAATAAATCCAAGGATGTCATTTAGTACAAACCATAATGAGTTAACCATAAAAGAGGTAAAATTATTTTAATGAGTACTTTTATTTTATTTAATTAATCACTCATTCAAATATTACTATATATTTTTTATATTAATTTATCAGAATCCTCAATATTATGATATTTTTTCATAAGGATATGTCCTATAACTTCAAAAATATTTAATCAAATTGGATACAAAATAATTATTAGTGTGTATAGTAGATTACTACATCATGAACTGAGGTCGTTTATCTTAGATTACAACCTATAGAAGTTGTAAATAATGATGAAAGCACTATTTTTAAATGTTATAGATGATATTTATAATATATTTATGACTACAAAATAATTATATAAGTAATTACATCATGCTTTAATTTCTATTGGAATATGATAACATCATTTGTGGGCATGTGGACTACTGCCCATCACAACGATATGATTTGTTCATTAATAACATGGAATTTATAAAGTATGGGTTTAATAAAAAAATATTATATAATAAATAATAATTTTAATGGAAATATAATATATATATATATATAATTTAAGTTTTATAACACCCTGACACCTCTAGGTGAGAGCCAGTTCATTAATTGTGTTATTGGCATGGTTAGAAGGAATGAAAATCCCTAGGGAATGATCATTTTAGTATTCATGATGAATCTAGATACATATATTTTTCTCAAATTACATTGTAAAAGTTTACATAATATAATACATAATGAAAACTAAACTCTACATGCACAAGAACTTAATAAATGATCTCCTCTATTTCACATGTTGAAAGTAAACAATGAATTGGGTGAGGTCAAATGCACAGTAAGGGATACAAACAGCAGAATCATGAATTCATTAATAGGTGAATCATAATAAATCTGACATAATCAATATGGCATGGTGAATAAATGAAAAACTCACGGCATTAATAAACTAAGAATGAAACCCCATCCATAGATTTTGTCATAGTGAAAACCTCATGGATAGTAATAACTAATAATGAATAAATAAAATTATAATTATTTATATTTCATGTATATAGAACATGATACCAAAACACCCTTAAAATGGTTTTGTTCTATGGGTAGAAACCTGTCTGATTTCTGGAAACAAACTTGATGGGTTTGTCGCCAAAATGATTAGTCTCATGAGACCTACTGATGCATCGAGGGGCTATAGCAGTCCTTACCCACAACTGCATGTCCAAATAATTCTTTACACATTGATTCAATACAATATCAATATGCCTTTTCATTATCCGTATAGAGTATAGTATATGGGTTTGTCAATATTTCCATAATTAAAATTTCATTCCAAATATACACCGTATGTATAATGGTATACAATTTAGACAACAATCATATCCATGATATGAGATTATGGATATTTAAAATAAATATAATTTAAAATGAAAATTTATCTCAAATGGGAAGTAGGTACCCCACATAAGGATTATTATCTGTATATTACAAAGTTAGTCCCAACAACATAGTAGTTGAGACAAAGTAACTTAACACAATATAATCGGTCGAATCCTATGACTAGAACTCAATAAACCTCAAATAAATGAGTGATTGACATGAATATAAAGATAATAAGGTTATTATAAATCAAATGGAAGTACACATATACCACATACATGAAATAAGTGGCAAACAATGAAAATCTCACAGAAATGAAACTGAGATGAGAAACCCATTACAAACATTTCGTCATGGTAACGAATGTTATTAAAAGGGATTAATGAGAGGTAAAGTGGTATTAAAGTATTTATATATCACAATTGAAGTATTGGGGAGGATAAAAAACATACCCCATTATTAGGAATTAAAAATAAAAGTGCATAACATAGGGGAGATTCTTGAACAAAGGTAAGAGAGAGGATCCTTTACCTTATGCTCGAAGGTGTTCTTGGTTGTTCTTAACGGCCTAAATTACCAAATTTAGCATCATTAATTTATAAGTTGATGACCTCATAAACATTTAGTTCATATGTTATAATATTATTACGTTAATTAATGGCCTTTTATGGGTTTAAGAGATTCAATTTTATTGTTTTGCAAGCATTTTCTTCTATGGGTTTCATGATCCGTTTACTTGTATTAATGAATGAATGTTTTTTTTGAAATATGGTTAAACATCTAGAATAGTTAATATAAATTACTAGTGAAATTAAATAGATATAAAATATCTTATAATTATTCTGGTAATATATAGTGATGATGACTTATTCGATGAGTTAAAAATAAACTCTTGGATTTATCTTGGCGTTATTGTGAACAATAACTAGTTTTTCATTATTAATCCTTATTATGAACGTGTAAAGATTCAAGAACATTAATCAATATAAAATACATATATTATGACCATTTTAAACCATTTAATAGACTTCATGACCAATATTTAATATAGTAATGCAAATTGAAAACCAGTCTTCCTTGAGTGTGATAAATTTATACATCTCGGATTGTGTTTGTAGTTATTGTATAAAAGGAGGGGAAAATGACGAATTATGATGAAATATTCAATTATCACTAAGAAAATACAATTAATTTATGGTATTTTAAATATCATGGCATTTATATGAGGTTTGTTGAGAAGGGAGAATGAAATAATGGATCTTTGAAAAAAAACTGAAAGAAAAGAGAAAGAGGGTTCATATCTTGAGTACTACTCCTTGAGAATCTCCTTAAAGAATTTTCTGGCCTTTTGTTTTGACCATAAGGGTATGGACTTGGGGAGAGGGATTAGGGAGAGTATTTTTTATAATTTATCCAAGGATTGTATCATGAATGGCGTGGGAGGAAGAGGGGGTGAGGGTGGTTTATATAGTGGAGGTGAGAGGAGTTTACTTAATATTATAACCATTAATTTATTATTTCCTCTCAAGACAACCAGTAGTGACTAATAAATGACCATGAACAGTAACATATGCATGTGACTTCGAAAACATTTGGCTTATATCAGCAGACCATCATCAATGAATCAATAAATTAATTATTTATTATTTCTTGTGAATTATCGGATTTTACTATTCACCAAAAAATCAAGTATTTCAGAAAAATCCCAAAACTTCATCCTAACCTGTTTTCAACGTGCGGAATCCCAAAATGAATTTCATTTTTCATAAATAATTTAATAAATATTATTAATTAAATATTTAATTAAAATCATTATTTAATCGAAAAATATAAACACTTAAAATTTTCATCATCATTTCTAAGGTGCCTAAATTCTTTTATACACTCAATGGTATGGATACCATTCATAAGAGTCATATTACTATTCATAATGGTACATTTCTACTAATAAGGGTAGGATAATATTCATAAATGTAGGATACTATTCACCAAATATTACGTTAATTTTATCAGACTCTAAATATCATCTTGAACACAACCGTGTATGTCAGATTTATAAACTTCAAATCACAGAGGTGGTAAATTTAAGTTTATTGGCTAGGTTATGGATATATCTTATATGTAAACATGTTTTGTTCCATATATTCTCCATGCTCCATGAAATATATGATATAACTAGAATTTATTTAAGGAAAACCTACCATGAAGTTTTTTGGGTGCTAAATTATTCCCTCTTTCTAAAATTTCTTCCTCGAAATTTTATGTATGAAACTCACCAAAAATACATGGGTGATTCTATTTCAAAACAACATTAGGTTTCCTTGTTGCTTCCACAATATTATGGTTCCACCAAAGAATCATTACATGATGAGTTTTTCAATTTTTCAACACCTACTCCCTTTTGTCAAATCTCCAAATAAGATTTTCACAGTATGACAAATCATGTAGCAGTTCAATTTCGTCATAAGTTAGTACATTAGTTGGGTCTCAGTTGTATTTATTCAACAATGACACATGGAACACATCATAGACTTTGGAGAGATTTGTTGTAATTTCTAAACAATATGCTACTACTCTGATTCATTCGAGAATTTCAAATCGTCTGATATACATGGGTTAAAATTTCCCTTCCTTACCAAACCTTAAGACACCATTCCATGGAGATACTTTCAGAAAGGCATGATCTCCCACCTAGAATTCCAAATCATTTCTCTGATTGTCACCATAAATTTTATGCCTACATTTGGCTGCTTTAATATGGGATTGGATTGTCATGACCTTTATCTTAGTCTGTTCAATTAGTTTAAGGCCTATAGGTTTCCTCTCACCAAATCCATCCTAACAAGTTAGAGCTTGTCATCATTTTCCAAATAATGCTTCATATAGAGCCATTTGATTACTAGAATTCAAAACTATTGTTGTATAAAAATTCCACCAATGGAAAGTATTGATCTGACATACCTTGTAATTCAATAGTATATGACCTCAGTACGTCTTCTAATATGTGAATAGTCCTTTCAGACTATCCATCAGTTTGGGGGTGATAAGCTTTACTCATAAAAAGCTAAATATTTATAGAATTATGGATACTTTTCAATAATTTTGATGTAAAACAGGGATCTCAATTGGATACAATTGATTGAGGTGTAGTATAAAGTTTTACAACATCATTAATATAAAGTCTTTCCAAGTGATCAAGTGGAAAATCCACTCTTATTTGACGGAAATGTTTTTATTTGGTGAGACAATCAACAATTACCCATATTTAATTATTCATTCTAGGTTTCCTCCATAGTCCAGTGACAAAATCAATCGTAATGTTATCCAACATCCTCATAAGAATAGGTAGAGGGTTCATCACTCCTTTGAGATGATGTCTCTCTGCCTTCAGTTATTGAAACACTAGACATATTGACATGTAGTCAAAAATTTTCGGTTACATATTATCCCACCCAAAATATTCCTTCATATCTCTATACATCTTAGTTCTACCTGGGTTTATAGAGGAATTTGAGATATTAACATCATCTAATAGTTCCCTTTTTATCTCATATAATGATATAAAACATGACCTCTTCCCAAATTTCCAAACTCCTTCTTCATACACGAAGTCATCCAGTCTCTCATCTTTGACATCATTAATTTTCGTATCTAGATTCTCATCATCTGATTGATATATTTTTATCCTCTCTATTAAATATTCTTTTTCAATCGTTAGAAAGTGGAATGATTTTTCCCTTTTCATAACAATTCCCACATCCATCTTTATTATATCCAAAAATATATGATCTCTTTCAATCATTAATAGAGTCAGAAGGCCCTGATCTTTCATGCATAATGCATTTTCCACCTTATTCGCTTTTTTGGGGTGGTAGTATATTGAACAATTGTAATCTTTGAATAAATAGAGGCATATTCTTAGCCTCATGTTGAGTTATTTTTGTGTAAAAATTTATTTAAAACACTTGTCTTTTGTATAAATCTAACATCTCCCTCCGTAGAGATAATGCCTCTATATTTTCAGATCCAAGATTACAGCTACTAACTCAAGATAATGAGTTAGATAATATTTCTAATGAGTCTTCAATTGTCTTGATGCATAAGTAATATCTTTATCATTTTTTATAAGGACCCTACCCAATCCATTCTTTGATGCATCACTGCGTATTATACATCCATCACTTCTAGATAGAAGAGTCAAAATTGGAGCATTGACCAATATTCATTTCAATTAATCATAGAATTCTATACATTCTTTAGTTCACACAAACATAACTCCTTTACTTGTGAGTTTGGTTATCTGGTTATCCAGTCAGGAAAAATTCAGAACGAAACGTTGATAGAAACCATTTAAGCCAATAAAACTGTGTACCTCAATTATGCTTGTTTTTGTGGGCCAATCTTTTACTGCTTATGTATTCACAGGATCAACTAGGATTCCATCCATAGAGGAAATATTCCCTAGGAAAGAAACTGATTTTATACAGAATCCAAATTTTCTAAACATCCCATATAATTTATTTCTTCTATGATTTCCCAGAATAACCCACAAGTGATTCTCATGGTCTTCATAGATTTTTGAGTATACAAGGATATTATTGATGAATACCACAAAAAAAATATCAAGATATTACCTGAAAACTATATTAATTAAATCCATGAAAACATAAGGTGCGTTTTTCAGTCCAAAAGGCATCACTGTAAACTCGTAATGCCCATACCCAGTCCGAAATGTTGTCTAAATTTTATCTTCCATCCACACACGCAACTGATGATATCCAGATCAAAGTACCATCTTCGAAAATTTTATAAGCTCAATGAAGTTGATCAAATAAATCATAATCTGGGTAAGAGGATACTTATACTTTGTTGTAATAGAATTGATTTCCCTATAATCAATGTGACGCCCCATGGAACCATCTTTCTTCCTGAAAAAGTGGAGATGTGCTCCCCATTAAGAAACACTAGTTTGAATAAATCAATTTTTACACAAATAATCTATTTGTTTCTTTAGATCTACTAATTCCATAGTGTCCATTATATAGGGAGTCAATGATATATGTCTTGCATCAGGAATTAAATCAATAGAGAACTCAACATCCTTCTCTAGAGGATGTCCAGATAAATTCTATGGAAAAAAATCAATATACTATTGCACTATGTGCGCATCTTTAATTTGATGACTCTTTCCTCGACCATAGATATTGGTTTATATTCTTCTCCAAGTATTACATTCAGTAGAGCTACTGGGGGTGGTTCTGGAAAAGAATAATCTGGTGAAGTTCTTGCACTGAAGACAAGGGATTCTACACCATTTTCATTAATTGTAACTTCCTTGTTGTTAAAATTAATCATCATATCATAATTTGACAACCAATCCATACCAAGAATTATTTAAAATTCATTCGTTGGTATGATTATATGGTTATAATCTAAAGCACGTTTTGGTGTCTGGAGGGGGACTAGTCGACATGACTTTGTTACAATGATACATCCCCTGGGTGTTTTGACTGAAAACTCCTTTATTAAATAAAATTGGACATATCTAATTTTCAAGGAAAACATGGATGATATAAATGAATGCAATGATATATAATCAATTATTGTGTTGTGTATGTTTTAGGAAACATCTACTTCACATTTCACCTTGTTATTTGGAATTTCAACCTCGTCGGTTGTTATCACATAAGATATCCCTTATTCTGTTGGTTTCTTTCTGAGGAATGTTTACTTAGTGATTAGGACACTCATTTGCACAGTGTCCCATCTCTTTGAAACTGTAGCATTGAATATCATTGAATTGTTTCTTCCCCTTGCATTAATCAAATTGATGATCCTTTTCTCTGCAGTTATAGTAGACTCTCATCCCATTCATTTGTTTCTAGAGATGATTCATTCCACAGTTATCACATAATGGGAATAGATTTCTTCCCTTGGTCTTCGTTGGTGATTCCCGTTTTTCTTTTTTATTAGAGTACCGTTTCTTATCATTATTTCCATGGAAAATATTTGATCTAGCAAATTCATTCTCTATTTTGATGGAAGTTGATACAATTTTCTCATATGATGATAATGATTGAGAATCAAGTTTTCTTAAAATACTTGTCTTAAGAACTTCAAAGAATTTATCAATATTTTCTATTGAGTCAATTACATTATCTAGGGCATACCTGGCTGGCTGTGTGAAAGTATCCTCATACTCTACAACACTATCTTTTTCCCATTGTTTTAAGCTAAGAAACTCCCCGTTCATTTCAGTTCATTTCCAACAAGGAAACATTTTTCAAAGAATATTTCCTTAGAATTCCACCATTAAATATCAACTATTTCTTATTCCTCCATCAAATTGTGAATCAAGTACCACTATTGATTTGTATCACCCTTGAGTCAATATACTGCCAGTATTACCTTTTCATTTTCATTGCAACTTAATTCCATGAATTTCTTTTCAAGGGACATGATCACTTTCTCAGTAACCACGGGGTTAGTAGTCCCGCTAAAAGATGGGGGCTTCTGTAACATGAAACAATCCAACACAGTTGTGGAATGGTTATTCGTTAAAACCTGAGTATGTTGTCCCAATATCGTCATGATCTAATCTCCTCTAACATTGGATATGTTGACTTGCTCAGTTGTGAGATCCCTACCTTTCCCACGAGTATGGATTCCCCTTCTTCCATAAGACACCTTCTCTAAATAATGGGATACACTAGATTAGTTTATGTATCTCAAATAGAAAAGAAATCTAAAGAGATTGAAAATCTATATGTAGATAATATTATAAACATGGATTCTCTAAGGAAAAATTTACATTAATATCCTTCATAATGTCTTGTAATAAAATGTGATTTATCCTAATCATAACCCCCAGGAGGGTCATAAAGAACAGTAAAGCAAGGCCCATTGTCGTGCACCAGTTCTTATTTGAGTCTAGCTCTATGCGGTGTTTTTGTGTATTACCCCTAGATACATTTGTTCTAGAGCTTCCTCAACATGATCATATCCAGACATGAATGTATTGTATAAAATATCCACATAATCGACTCCTTACCAAAATTCCAGGACGTTCTTGTACATTCATCATCAAATTCTACATTATGGATTTTTTGCTAATCTATAATTTCTAATCTAGTTTCCATGTTTTCTAATAATCGTTCTCTGATACCAACTGTAACACCCCGGCCCCTCTAGGGTGGAGATGGTGCATTACTTGGGATATTGGCATGATTAGGAGGAATCAAATCCTGAAGGAATGAAAAATTTATTAGTCTTTAAGAAACATGTAACACCCTGAGATTTTTTGAGAAATATTTTTTTTAATATATTATGTTACACGCAAAGGAGTCTTTCACTACACACAACGCTATCTTGGCTTGCATTACACGCAATCACGACCTTTCTCGATAGTGTGTGTAGTACGCAATACTGAGTTTCACCAGACAATGATATATTATTATAATATTATAAACTAGCCATTATGAATAGTATTAACTGAATTTTAAATTTTATAACATTATAATTCATCTTACACATTTTCTATAATGAGGTATGAAGACAAAATCAGTTTTTTCAGATAAAAGAAGTATTTTTTAAAAAATGTCATTTTACCGCCTTTTGATGGCGCACCCATTTTAAATATAATTTTTTATATGATTATAAGTTCAATTTGACAAAATAAAACTTCTTTTTGGAATCAGGATATAAAATTTTCTTTGGATAAATTTTTCTTATTATTATGATAACATTCTTATTTTAATGAATAGTAAAAACACGCTATATTTTAATTAAAAACAACTTCTTCCATTGTAATACTTTATATGGTTTAATTATAATATTTAATGGTTTAAAAGTATAAATAGAATATATTTTTATCATTTAATATATTTTATGTCATTATCATTTATTTTACATTTTAATCATAGGTAAAATCATTTCAATCTTTGACAGTGTTTTAACTTTTAAAACCCATTTTCTTAACAACAAGATTTATTTTAAATAAATTAATGCAACTTATGTGTTTTGAATTTTAAAAAAATTTATTCCATATTTAGATTCAGTGTGTCCAAATTATGTTAATATGTTACTTCTATTTTTTTGACATTATGAATAGTACCTACGGTAATTTTTATTTACTACAGTTAAAGGTAAATCGGGTAATTTAGTGTAATCATAAGAATATAAAATTATCCTATCACCTTTCAATATCCTATTGGATGAATAAAGGACGACTCATATCACCTAAGGATAGTATTAGATTCATTTAATGGAATTTTTTCCTTGAAAATAATTTAATTATTATTAAAACCAAACAAAGTGACAACATGTCACTTTCTTAAATCGTATAAGTATAATAATTTTAATTTAGCAATAAAAGTAATTCATCTTTAAACATGAATAGTCTCAAGAAATCTAATAAAATTATTTACATCATGTGAATTTATTTATAATTTTTAGGGATTAAATAATTATCATTAAAGGTGACACAATAGTGATATTGAAATTATTTTATGGATTGAAATATCAAATAAATGGTTTTTAAAATAATAAAATAAATATTATATTAACTGTTTAATATCATACACGGATTTTATAATTACTATTACATGTTAGGAAGCTATTAAATATTTTATTTCAAACATATATTTTGTCTGGAGTTTATTTAAATTCAAATAAATGAATAGTGTCAAAATTGACACAATTGTTATTTTATAAAAATAACATATTATAAAATGGTTTAAAAATCACAAAAACAATTTAAAAATTATAAATTAAACTTTATATGGTCTAAAATGTCATAATTTATCCATTAATGGACAATTCACAACACATAAGTAATTATTTATAACAATTTCAAATTTATAATCTTATTACCACAAATAAAATAATATAGATTAAATATGGATAAATTAAGTTGATAATGTATAAAAAAATTCCCAACTTGTCTAAATTTTATTGGTTGATGATATTACAACCCTATGTCATATAATATTTGAATATGAGTCATTTTTTTTATGTTTTTATGTGGGGATTGATTTATTATAAATTAATATATTTTAGGTTTCCAAAGGTGCCCATCTCCTCCCTTATAAAAGGGAACCTCCTCCCTCTCTTTTTTACACCACATTGATCATTAATGATTGGAAAAACCCTGCCAATTTATCTTCTCCACTTCCCTAGAAACATCTTAGAGGTCCTTGTCTTCTTGAATGTCCAATCTTAGTGTCCTAAGAGAGGTTCCAAAGAGGCATGTCGAAGAAAAGGTAATATCTGTTACCAATTCTTTAAAATTTATTTCATCTTCTACTTATTCTTCTTTATTTGTTTCATTAAGAAGTAATACCATCAGTATCACTCATATACAAATATGTTATTATAGATATGAAACAACCCTATTTCACGTTCTATCCATCCTATAGAAAATGAAATCATCGCGCGTGCGTACGTACGAAATACCGTCTCCACGCCGTGGTGTAATCTGTTTTCCACCACCACATTACTTGGATGGGTATAATGGTGTAAATAATAACTATATATGATTATTTTAAAGTGATATTGATTCTGAAATAGCATACATACACTTTAATAAAATTCCATGATCGTGGGAACGATATCATCCCTCGTGCGTACATACGACCTGTCGTCTACATGATGTGATGTGACTCGTTCTACATGATCTTCATTCAGTAACGATTATATAAATGAATTGAATGAGTAAATAAGATATATATTACACTAATACCATTTTTTAAATGAGGTATCTATAACATAAAAAGAATAATAAGAATTTATTCGAAAAAACACACATAAGACCCTAAAGCAATAAACTCCCGAATAACAAGTAGCAATGAAATATTACTAATAAGAAGCTAATAATATGACCATATATGATGTCATAACAATGAATATGATTCTGGAATCAGTCAATGACATTATTTAAATCATTATACAGGAGGTTTGGACATGTACAAAGCATATCGGACCTAAGGTAAGGGAAAATCTTGCAATCTCATTTTTATCTGAGATTGTTTATACATCCAAATTTACTGGGGAATATCTATCATCCACATCCATGTTTCATTAATATGTAATATTATTTCTATCCTCCTACAATTTTCTAAATGAAAATTTACCCTTTTTTGAGTTTTTAGTAAAAGATATTAAAGGAATCTTTTGTCGTTTTTAGAACGAGGTACTTTTTGACTTTTCCGGCCCAAGTATGAGAATAATGTTTTTTTAACTTATACATAATGAATGAATAATTATGATTTAATAAAACAATATTTACAAGAAAATTCTTTTATATGTTTTGAAGTTTATTTTTAATCAACTTATTTTAGTTTAAGATTGTATGACATGTTAAGAAAGGAAAAATGTTTTTGAAGTAAAATGGATATTTTCCTCAAGAATGGAGTTCAAGTGTTATATAAAAATTATTTTCTATCTAAGATAATATAGGGTTCTATTTCAATCCCTATTATTACATTGATTTTATTATGTTATGTTGTAATTATTTTTATGAATTTATTTTATGGATTACGTTATTATGGCATGATGATTATAAATCCCATTTTTATTACATGGGTTATGATATGATGTATGATTTATGATTGTGTGGCACACATAATAGTGGTTTCATTATGAGATGGGTGGGACCTATATCTCCCACCAATGCATTGGGTAAATATTTATATCTCATGAGATATTCATGGCTGGAATGGCTCGTTAAACTGGTTCAGTGATACAGGACTGGAACGAGGAGTGAACTCCGTTCAGAAATGTACTTTATCCGCTATGATAATCCTAGAAATGAGTCTTGACTAATAAGAAATGATTTTCTATGATTATGTGTGCATGCCACAAAGTTTCATGTTTTATGTTATGATTATTGCAATTACATTTCACCACTATGATTTATCCCATGTTATGATATTATGATCTCTTGTGCATGTTAAGATATTCAAAATGTTATGTTC
Source organism: Viscum album (assembly GCA_963277665.1). Lineage (NCBI taxonomy): Eukaryota > Viridiplantae > Streptophyta > Magnoliopsida > Santalales > Viscaceae > Viscum > Viscum album. The sequence goes on from CAUJRU010000252.1 coordinate 225,553, forward strand.
TTATGAATATGATATGATTGATATTTATTTTTTTTACCCTCACTGAGCATTTGAGCTCACCCTTTTGTATGTTTTCTTTTCCACAGTTCAGGAAGAAGGGTATTAAGTAGGATATGCCAAAAAGAGACTCTAGATATGATGAAATAAATGGGAGACAACGTAATTGAATTATGAACCGGTTGTTTATGTTTCCCAGTTTCTAAAGACATTATACCTATACCGTCCTTTCATGGGTTTTTTATATTTTGCAATAAGTATGCTTCAATTATGAAGTAATAACAATGTATGTAAAGTATGGGTTGTTATATTTGGTATCAGAGGAAAGGTATAGTAAACCTTAGGAAACTAGGATGTGAAAGCCTTTGTAAGAACTCTAAGGATATTTCTAGGCATAGAACACAATACTTGTGTTTTATAAATGGCCATTAATAACCTATGATAAGACCTATTGTTTGAAATTTTATTATTGATTATGTTGTATTCCAGTTATAATTAGTGTTTCTCACACTATTATTATTTGTTTTACTCAATGGCCGGAACCCGAAGGAACCGTGTTAATGCGGAATGTGATGGGAAATGTAATGATTGTCCCCCTGAGCAACCAAAATTTATGGGAGCTGTAATGAAAAATCATGTAGCCATGCTTACACAACTATCTTAAGCTATGAATCATAAAGGGCATCCAAACAAGAAAAGGAAGGAGCAACATTATGTTGAATCCTTCATGAGGAAACGCCCACCTTCATTCAGCCAGTCTTCTGATCCATTAGTGGCGGAAAAATTGATCAGTACCACTGAAAAGATATTTTCAGTTCTAAAATGTTCTGAACATCAAAAAGTCATCTTAGCAGTGTATCTTTTGGAAGGTAATGCTGATTAATGGTGGAATGTTATCAAAAATATGAGTCAAATAGATGAAATTGAGTCCATGGAATGAGACATGTTCAAGAACTTATTTTTCAATAATTACTTCCCTCATATTCCTCAAACAAAGATGGAGAAGGAGTTTCTTGAACTGAAGAAAAAGGATGATGATTCCGTTGGTACCTACGGAGAAAATTATACAATACTTGTAAGGTATGCTTCCATATTTATTATTCAACCTGAGAGTAAAATCTATCGATTCTTTAGTGGATTAAAACCATGTCTTCTAAGGGAAATAGCCATAAGGGACTTCAATAGTGACGAGGAAATTGTTCGATGTGCTCTCAAGGATGAGATGGAGATTGGAGTAACCCATCAGTCATATGGGTTTGATAAGAAGAGGAAAATGGAATTCAAAAGAAAATCTAAAGACCACACTGAAATGAAGATGAGTTTTACCTTATGCTCAAATTGTGGAAAGAAACATGGAGGTAATTGTCTAAAAGAGACACGTAAATGTTTTAAGATTGGAAAAGAAGGTCATCAGGCAGTAGAATGTCAAAATAATGGGAAGAAGATGTCTAATGATGAGAACAAAGAAAGGGATGCACAGAATGAACCTCCAACGCTTCAATGATTCATGTACAGGGAGATGGGGAATTATTCCAATCAATGCCTAGATCCAAGGGTTGTTGATGATGATCCACGTCAATAAACATTTAAGGCTAAAGACAAAGGAATGTCACATGCAATAACTATCGGTGATGTGGAGTATGATAACGAAGTGGTCAAAGGTGCACATACCATTCACTCTAAAGTAGAAAATGTTTTATTTGATTCTGGATCCACCCACTCATTTATTTATTAATAATTTTCTAAGGGTATCCCCGTATTACCTCAACAATTAGATGTTGTGTTAGTTGTGACAACTCCTAATGGCACAAAAGTCACATCAAAAGTTTACAATTCTTCTCTGATTGAAGTTTGTGGGAATGTGCTTCCGGAAAATATTGTGATCCTTATTATAGTTGAATTTTATGTGATTTATGACACTGAATGAATTTCATTATACAGAGATCATATCAATTGACAATGAAGGGAAATCACATTTAATATTCTTGATCAATCTACTATCATATATAGACGCAAGGATGAATATAACCTTCCAGTGGAAATTTCTTCCATATTATGGGTCTTGATTCCAATAAATGAAGGTTATTTATCTCAAATGGTTGGTGAGAAACTCACGATTAAAAATATGCCCATTGTATGGAAGTTTTATGATGTCTTTCCAGAGGAAAGGCCAGGTCTTCCACCAAATCGTGAAGTTGAGTTTTCAATAGAACTCATACCAGGTGAAATGCCTATTTCAAAGACACCTTATAAAATGGCCCCAATTGAGTTGCATGAATTGAAGAAGAAACTCCATGAGAATGATGATAAGGGATTCATACTCCCTAGTGCATCACCTTGGGGAGAACATGTTTTGTTTGTCAAGAAGAAAGATGGATAAATGCGACTCTACATTGATTATCGAGAACTTAACACAATCACTATCAAGAACAAATATCCTCTCATGTGCATTGATGAATTATTTGATCAAATATGCGGAGCTCAATACTTTTCCAAGATTGATCTTCGTTCAGGGTATCATCAATTAAGGGTCATAATGGAGGATATACCAAAGATGGTGTTCCGTACAGGGTATGGACACTATGAATTTATAGTGATTCCATTTGATCTTACTAATGCCCTGGATATCTTCATGGATCTGATGAATAGAGTCTTTAGAGACTATATTGATCAGTTTGTGGTAGTCTTTATAGATGATATTCTTGTCTAATCAAAGATCAAGTAAGAACATGAAGATCATTTGAAAATTGTATTGAAGTCCTGGAAAAAGGAGAAGCTTTATGCCAGATTTACCATGTTTGAATTTTGGATTCAAAAAGTTTCATTTTTGGGACACATAATCTTAAAATAGGGGATATCTGTGTATCCCACAAAAAAAGTGGTTATCGAAAGATGGTCGAGACCAACAACAGTAACTGATATTTGATATTTTCTTGGTCTTGCAAGATATTATTGACGTTTTGTGAAAGATTTTTGAAGGTTATCTAATCCACTCACCAGGTTGACTCGAAATGAGTTATGTTTGTATGGATGGAGGAGTTTGAAGAGAATTTCAAGGCGTTGAAAATAAGGTTATCCAGTGCACCTGTGCTCATACTACCTTGTAGTGGAGAAAGTTTTGCGATCTACAGTGATGCATCCATGAAGGTATTGGGGTGTGTTCTCATTCAAAATGATATGGTGACAACTTATGCCTCATGACAGTTGAAATTCCATGAGAAAAATTACACAACTCATGATTTGGAGTTAGCTACGGTAATCTTTGCATTAAATATTTGGAGGCATTTTCTTTGTGGTGAAAAGTGTGATATTTATACTAATCATAAAATTTTGAAATATATTTTCACACAAAAGGAGCTGAATATTCACCAAAGAAGATGATTGGAGATGATTAATGATTATGACTGCTCAATTCATTACCACCCTAGGAAAGAGAACAAGGTGGAAGATGCATTATGTCGACAATACCATACTAGCTTATCCATGATGAGAATCTCAAAAGATCCAATATTTATGGATTTATAGAGGATTGATCTTGGAATTATAATGGAAGGGGAAAATCTTATCTTTTGAAAGTGAATGTTCAACCATCTATGCATGTGAATATTAAAGAGGTGCATAAAGAAGATATAGAGATACAAAAGAAAGTGAGAAATGTTACATATTTCCACATTGATTGTGATGAATTAATAAGGTTTAGGAATCAGGTTTGTGTTCCTCCCATCCCATAATTAATGAAGGATCTGCTGGATGATGTTCGTAGTTCTTCATTCTCTATTCATCCTGGAAGCACGAAGATGTATAGGGACCTGAAAGAGTACTTCTGCTGGGATGGCATGAAAAGAGATGTTGCTGAATATGTCTCTCTATGCTTGGTTTTTCATCATGTTAAAGTTGACAGACAGAATTCTAATAAGATGTTACAACCATAACCCATACCCAAATGGAAATGGGAAAACATCACTATGGACTTTTTCACCTGACTTCCTAAAACATCCAAAGAAAATAATGTTATCTGGGTCATAGTTGATCATCTTATGAAGTCGGCACACTTCATTTCATTTAGAGAAGATTTCTATCTGGATCAGCTTGCTAGGATATATGTAAAGGAAGTTGTAAGATTGCATGGAGTACCACTTTTCATTATATCTGATCGGGATCCTAGGTTTACCTCGATTTTTTGGCGAAGTCTTCAGCATACTGTAGATACAGAATTTATTTTCAGCACTGCTTATCATCCTCAGACAGACGGTTAGTCTGAGAGGACAATTCAAACTCTAGAATAAATGTTGAGATCTTGCTCTATGGATTTTAAAGGTGGTTTGGATAAACACCTTCCTTTTGTGGAATTTTCTTATAATAATATATCTCACTCCATTATTCAGATGTCTCCTTATGAAGCTCTCTATGGAAAGAAATACAGAACTCCAACTTGCTGGGATGAAGTTTGGGAAAGAAATCTATTAGGACCTGATCTTATCGATGAGATGGCAGAAAAGGTCCGATCTATTCAACAACACATAATAGAAGCTCAGAGTCGAAAAGAAGCTATGCCGACAACCGAAGAAAAGGCTTATAGTTTGAAGTGGGTGATAAAGTGTTCTTACAAATATCTCCCTGGAATAGAGTAATGAGATTTGGGAAGAATGGAAAGTTGATCCCTAGGTATATTGGTCTTTTTAAAATAGTAGATCGTGTTGGGAAGGTATCTTAATGATAAGAGCTTCCACCGAATCTCTCTCAAGTTCATGATGTGTTCCATGTATCTCTCTTGAGAAAGCACATACCTGATCCTTCACATGTACTAAGCTCAGAAGTTGTACCACTGGAGAAAGATATTTGTTATGAAGGACAATCGATAGTGATTCTGGATCGTAGCGAAAAATTTCTTTGAAACAAGATCACTCGCTTGGTGAATATTTTATGGAGGAACTGTCAATTTGAAGAAGCTACATGGGAGCTTGAGGATATTATGAGGGATAAGTATCCCCATTTGTTTGTTTCGAAGTGATGAATTTCGAGGGAGAAATTTATTTAAAGGGGGTAGAATGTAACACCCTGAGATTTTATGAGAAATATTTATTTTTATAATATCTTATTTTATACGCAAAGGAATATTTCACTACACACAACACTAGCTTGGCCTGCATTACACGCAATCACGACCTTCCTTGATAGTGTGTGTAGTACGCAATACTGGGTTTCACCAGACAATGATATATTATTATAATATTATAATATAGCTGTTATGAAAAGTATTAAACTAATTTTCAATTTTTTAACATTATAATTCAAATTACACATTTTCTAGAATGAGGTATGAAAACAAAATCAGTTTTTCGGATAACAGAAGTATTTTTCAAAAAATGCAGTTTTACCTCCTTTTGATGGTGCACCCATTTTAAATCTAATTTTTTTACATGTTTATAAGTTCAATTTGACAAAATAAAACCACTTTTCGGAATCAAGATATTCATTTTTACTTTGGATAAATTTTTCATATTATTCTGATATCTTTCATATTTTAATGAATAGTACAAACACGGTATATTATTATTAAAAACGACATTATTCATTGTAATAATTTATATTGTTAAATTATAATATTGAATGTTTTTAAATTATAAATAGAATATTTGTTTACCATTTAATATAATGTATCTCAGTAGCATTGATTTTACATTGAAATCATATGTAAAATCATTTCAATCTTTGACAATGTTCTAACTTTTAAAACCCATTTTCTTAACAATGAGATTAATTTTAAATTAATTACTGCAACATATGTGTTTTGAATTTTGAAAAATGAATTCCATATTTGGATTTCGTGGGTCCAAATTATGTTAATAGGTTACTTTTATTTTTATGACATTTTGAATAGTAACTATGGTAATTTTTATTTACTACTGTTAAAGGTAAATCGGGTAATTAAGGGTAAAAATAACATTATAAAATTACCCTAAAACCTGCCAATATCCTATTATATGACTAAAAGTAGACCCCTATAACCTAATTATCAGATTATATTCTTTTAATGGACTTTTTTCCATGACAATAATTTAGTTATTATTAAAACTAAAGAAAGTGACAACATGTCACTTTCTTAAATCTTATAAGTATAATAATTTTAATTTAGTGATAAACTTATTCAATCTTATAACATGAATAGTCTCCAGAAATCTAATAATATTATCTACATCATGTGAATTTATTTTGAATTTTTAGGGATTAAATAATTATCATTAAATGTGACACAATAGTGATGTTGAAATTATTTAATGGATTAAAATATTAAATAAATGGTTTTAAAAATATTAAAATAAATATTATATGAACTATTTAATATGATACACGAATTTTCTAGATTAATATGACATGTTAGGAAGCTATTAAAGCTTTTATTTCGAACATATATTCTGTCTAGATTTCATTTAAATTCAAATAAATGAATAGTGTCAAAAGTGACAGTATTGTTATTTTATAAAAATAACATATTATAAAATAGTTTAAAAATCACAAAAATATTTAAAATTATAAATTAAACATTATATGGTCTAAAATTTCATAATTTATCCAATTATGGACATTTAACAATACATATTTAATTATTTATAACAATTTAAGATTTAGAATCTTATTACCAAAAATAAAATAAAATAGATTAAATATGGATAAATCAAGTTGATAATGTTTAAAATAAATCCCAAACTTGTCTAAATTTTATTGGTTGATAATATTACAACCATATCTCATATAATATTTGAATATGAGTCATTTTTGGATGTTTTTAAGTGGGTATTGATTTATTATAAATTAATATTTTTGAGAATTCCAAAGGTGCCCCTCTCCTCCCTTATAAAAGGGAAGTTCCTCCTCCTATTTACACCACATTGAGCCTTCAATATCGGCCAAACCCTGCCAATTTATCTTCTCCACCTCCATAGAAACATCCTAGAGGTCTTGGTATTCTTCAAAAACCAATCTTAGTTCCCTAAGAGGAGGGTCCAAAGAGGCATATCGAAGAAGAGGTAATATATGTTACCAATTATTTCAAATTTATTTCTTCTTATAATTATTATTATTTAGTTGTTTCATTATGAAATAATAACATCAGTATAACTCATATACTTATATCTTATTATAAATATGAAACAACCCAATTCCACCTTATTTCCATCCCACAGAAAATGAAATCACCGTGCCTGCGTATGTACGGAATACCGTCTCCACACAGTGGTGTAATCTGTTTTCCACCACCACCTTACACGGATAGGTATAATGGTGTAAAGAATAACTAAATATGATTATTGTAATGTGATATTGATTCTGAAATAGTATACATACACTTCAATAAATTTCCACGATCGTGGGAATGATATCACCGCTCGTGCGTTTGTATGGCCTATCATCTCCACGATGTGATGTGACTCGTTCTACATGATCTTCATTGAGTAATGATTATATAAATTAATTTAATTAGTAAATATGATATATATTACACTAATACCATTCTGTAAATGAGGTATCTACAACCTAAAATGAATAATAAGAATTTATTCGACAAAACACGCATTAGACCATAAAGCAATAAACACCCGAATAACAAGTAGCAATCAAATATTACAAAAAAGAAGCTAATAATATGACCCTATATGATATCATAACAATAAGTATGATTCTGGAATAATTCAATGACATTATTTAAATCATTATACAGGAGGTTCAGGCACGTACAAAGCAAATCAGACTTAAGGTAAGGCAAATCTCACAATCTCATTTTTATCCGAGATTGTTTATACTTCTGAATTTAATGGGGAATATTTATCATCCACATCAATGTTTCCTCAATATTTAATATTATTTATATACTCCTACAATTTTTTAAATCTAATTTTACCCTTTGGTGAGTTTTTAGTAAAATATATGAAAGGAATATTTTGTCGTTTTTAGAATGAGGTACTTTTTGACTTTTCTAGCTCAAGTACGAGAAGTATGTTTTTTAACTTATATGGAATGAATGTATATTTATGATTTCATAAAACAATATTTTCATGAAGCTTCCTTCACATGTTTTCAAGTTTATTTTTAATAAACTCATTTTAGTTTATGATTTTATGAGATATTAAGAAATGAAAAATGTTTTTGAAATAGAATGGTTATTTTCCTCAAGAATGGAGTTCAAGTGTTTTATCAAAATTATTTTCCATCTAAGATAATATAGGGTTCTGTTTCTATCCCTATTATTACATTGATTTCTTTATGTTATTATGGAATTATTTTTATGATTTTCTTTTATGGATTATGTTATGATGGCATGATGTTTATGAATCCCATTTTGAATTACTTGGGTTATGATATGATGTATGATTTATGATTTTGTGGCACACATAAGAATGGTTTCATTATGATATTGGTGGGAAATATATCTCTATACAATGCATTGGGTAAAGATTTATATCTCATGATTTAGAAATGGCTGGAATGACAAGTTAAACCTGTTCAGTGATACATGACTGGAACGAGGAGTGAACTTGGTTCAGAAATGGACTTTGTCTGCTAAGATAGTCTTGGCAATGAGTCTTGACTAATAAGAAATGGTTTTTTATGAATATGTGTGTATTCCAAAAAGGTTCTTTTGTTATGTTACGATTATTGGGATTACATTTCACCACTATGATTTATCCCATGTTATGATATTATGATCTCTTGTGAAGGTTAAGATATTCAAAATGTTATGTTCTTATAAATATGATATGATTGATATTTATTTTGTTTACACTTACAGAGAATTTTATCTCACCCTTTTGTATGTTTTATTTTCCCTAGGTCAGCAAGTAGGGTATTAAGTAGGATTTTCCAAAAAGAGACTCTAGATATGTTGAAATAAATGGGAGACAACATACATGATTTATAAACCAGTTTTTTTATGTTTCTTAGTTTCTAAAGACAGTATACCTATACAGTCCATTCATGGTTTTGTTATATGTTCTAAAAAGTATGCTTAAATTAAGAGTTAATAATAATGTTTGTAAAATATGTTTTATTATAAAACTACATTCATAGATGTTACTCAAATTGCATAGGATATGTTTAGAAAATACAATACATAATGAAAACTAAAAACTACATCCACACGAACTCAATAAATAATCCCCTCTTTATCGCTTGTAGAAAGTAAACAATTATAGGGGGGAGCTCAAATGATTAGTAGGGATTAGAAATATTGGATTCATGAATACAATAATTAGTGAATCATAATTAATTTGACGTAATCAATATGGCATGGTGAATAAATGAAAAACTCACGCAATTAATAAAATGAGAATGAAACTGCATCCATCGATTTTGTCATAGTGAAAACATCATATATAGTAATAACTATTAATGAATAAAAAAATGTTCATTATTTGGATGTCATGTATCTATAACATGAGAAAATAATACCATTAAAACAGATTAGTTCACTGGATAGAAACTCGTCTGATTTATAGAAACGAAGTCAAAGGGTTTGTCGCCAAACCGATTTGTCTCACTAGACCTAATGATGCATCGAGGGGCTATAACGGGCCCCACCCACCACTTCATGACCAACTAATTCATTATTCATTGATTCAATACAAGAGAAATATGAATTTTCAATATCTGTATATAGTCTAGTATATGGATTCATCAATATTTCCCTAATTAAAATAACATTTCAAATAAACAATGTATGTAAAATAGTATACGGTATAGACAACAATCATATCCATGATATGAGATTATTGATATTTAAAAAAAATCTAGTTTCAAATGAAAATTGATCTCAAATTGGCATTATGTACACCGCATAAGGATTATTAGGAGAACCATACAATGTTAGTCACAACAACATAGTAGTTGAGACAAATTCAGTTACCACAATGTAATCGGTCTAATCATATGACCATAACATAATAACCCTCAAAAAAATAATTTAATAAAATCAATATATAGATCATAATGTTATTATATATCAAATATAAGTACACATATACCCCATATAGGAAATAAATGAGGAACAATGAAAATATCATAGAAATGAAAGTGAGATGAGTAACCCCTTACAAAACTTTCAGCACGGTAACGACTGTTATTGCGAGGGCTTAATAAGAGGAAAATGGGTATTAAAATATTTATATGTCACATGGGTAGTATTGGGGAGGTGGGAAAACATTCCCCATAATTATTCATTAAATATAATAGGGCACAATATAGGGGATATTCTTTATCAAATGTGAGAGAGAGGATCCCTTACCTTATGCTCGAAGGTATTTTTGTTTGTTCTTAATGACTCGAATAATAAAATTTAGATTAAGTAATCAATATTTCCAAAACCTCATAATCATGTAATTGATATTTTATATCCTAATTATGTTAACTAATGTTCTTTTTTATGGGTTTATCATATTCAATTTTATTGTTTTGGATGCATTTTCTTCTTTGGTTTTCATGATCTGTTTACTTGTATTCATGAGTGGATGTTTGTTTGAAATATGGTTAATAATCTAGAATTGTTAATATAAATTAATTTTCAAATTAATGATATATATATATATATATATATATGTTTGATCTTATAATGATTCTGGTTATATTCCATGAGGATAACTCATTCGATGAGATAAAAATAAACTTTTGGATTTTTCTTCGCGGTTTTGTTCATAATAAAGTGGTTTTGTATTATTATTCCACATTATGATCATGTAAAGATTACAAACCATTAACCAAGATAAAATAAATATATTATAAACAGTTTAAACCAATGAAAAGGTTTTAATGAGCTGTATTGAATATAGTTATGCAAATTGGATACCCAACATCCTTGAGTGGGATAAATTTACACATCTCAGACAGTGTTAGAATTTATAGTATAAAAGGAGAAGAAAAAGAGAAATTAAGATGAAATATTCCATTAGAAAAATAAAAAGGAAGTACATTTAAGGTACATGAATTATCATGGCATTTGGATGAGGGGAGGTGAGAAGGGAGAACAAAAGAATAGAACGTTGGAAAATAAATTGAAAGAAAAGAGAACGATGGTTCACCACTTCAATTATCCTCCTTGAGAATCTCCTTAAGGCCATTTCCTTTGGCCATTTGGTCAGACCAGAAGGTATTAGACGTGGGGAGAGGGCTTGGGGAGAGTATTTGTAAGAAACTAGGCATGTCTTGAAGCTTGAGTTATGTGGGTGGAAGAGGGGGCGAGGGGAGGTTTATATAGTGGAGGGGAGAGGATATTTCTAAATATTATAATCATTAATTTATTAATACCTATCAAGAAATCAAATATTATATATTACATGACCATGAACAGTAACATATTAATTTTACATTAAACCAATTGGGCTTAAATCAGCAGACCATTGTAAATGTCTCAATAAATTCTTTATTTATCATTTATTGTGAATCATTGGAGTTTACTATTCACAAAAAATTAAAGTATTTCAGAAAAATCACCAAAATTCATCATAACCAATTTTCAACATGAAGAATCTAAAAATTAAGTCCATATTTCAAATTTATTTTCTAAATATGAATAATTAAACATTTAATTAAAATCATTATTTAATCAAAAAATATGAACACATAAAATTTTCAACTTCATTTATAAGGTGCTTAAATTCATTTATACATTCAATGTATGGATACTATTTATAAGAGTCATATTAATATTCAAAAGGGTAAGTTTCTATTAATAAGGGTAGGATACTATTCATATTGGTAGGTTACTATTCACAGAAAATTATGTTAATTCTATCAGACTCTAAATATCATCTTGAACACAACAGTGTGTGTCATATTTTTAAAATTCAAATCATAGAGTTGGAAAATTTATGTTTAATGGCTAGTTTATAGATATATCCTATATGTAACCATGTTTTGTTCCATATATAATTATTGAATCATGAAATATAGGCTATACCTATAATTTATTTAATTGAAACATACCATCAAGTGTTTGGGGTGCTACAATTTTCATTCTTAAAAAATATGACAAGAAAATGGAAACATTGTTCATGATTAACTATGGAGTACTATCCCCTAAAGCGGTGTATACAATTTCTTATTTCAATTATTTATAAGTTTTTTTAAATACTTTTATAATTGATATATAAGTTAAATAAATCATTTATAATAACCTTTAACATATTAAATCATTTTCTATGTTATAGGATCAATAATATCAAGTCAAGACATATATGAAATTAAAAGTAGTTATTACCTGAAATGTAACATGAACATGAAATTTTTAATAAAAATGTAATACAAGTTCATCAAATAAAATATTTTTCATGATATAAATGAATATTTTAATGTCGTACATTTATAAAAAAAATATATTTATATTGAAGTAGGATTTAATATATACAATGATATTTCAGTCATAAGGTCTATAAATTTTGTCTCACTTTTTATATCATGAGATAGATTTCATATTCACCACTCATTTCGAAAATTTGAAATATATACTACTTCATGGCATTTTATATCATTAATTTACTTTACTTAACAATATTATGTATTTAAGTTGATGTTATATTTTTATGGGAATCATAATTAAAAAGATACTCAAGTAGTAACAATATTTCTAATCTCACATTTATTACAATGAGAAATGATCCTTATTCACCACTTGTTTATTATGTGTGGTTTACATACTACCAATGAATTAATTCAAGGATTCATATCCTTATATTAATATTTATTTACATATACATTTTATGTCCTATATTTCATGGGTTTTATAGTTCAAAAGACACCGTATCAGTATTGAAATTTGTCTCAATTGTTCCTTCTTTCTGGAACATGTTATGTTATTCTATTGTATTAATTTTCAATTCATCTATAATACCCTTGGAAATTTTATTTAATTAATATCATTCATTTAATGATATTATAATAATTTTTTAATGTAATTATATCATGGGAATATCATTCAAGTTTACCAATGTGATAAGTGTTTTATATTACAATCTCATTGTTTATTAAGATTATTTATAATCAAGTATAAAATGATCCAATTTCATGATACCCCTCAAGAATTATCATAAATTTTATACTATTATTTTTATTTATGAAATATTCATTTAATGTAATAATATATCTAATATTCTCCACTTTATGAAATGAAGAAATATTTTATAAGGTAGTATATCATTATTTTCCTCCTCGGCCAAAAATCAATATAATTTCAAATCAAAGTTATATAAAAATAAATAAAAATTAGTTTTTTTGTATTTTAATCTTATTATAAAGTGAATTATTTTTAAAATTTATTGATGTTTTAATATAATATTAATTTTTTTTTCAAAATTTCATGTATATTATTTCATAGTTATTTTTAAAGAAAGTTATTATCAAAATGTTTTATATTTCAAATGCAATATTTTAATAATATAAAAGATATTATCCTCTTGATATGTAGTAAATTAATTTTTAATGAATATTTCATCTATTTTTAATGTTCTTTAAAAATTTGATTATTGTTATGTAATTTATTAATTATAAAATCATTATCTATGAACCATTATTTTTCATAAAAGATAATCCATGTGTTATTTCTAAAATCATTCTCCATTTATTTTGGAATCAGTTATCATAGTCTTTGTTTTAGTAGGGATATGATCTATGGGAATTGTTATTTTCCATTATTTTGAATGATTACTTTTATGATGAAAATATTTTTTAAAAACCTATTTTACATCACTGGGTTATATAATGAAAAAAATCTTAAGAAACCACCTCCCATTCTTGAGATATTATAGTAATACATTATTATCAATACTATCTATTTTCCACATGTGATGATATAATGAAATCTTTATGATTCCCATTTAATTTCTTGTTTTAGGAAAAAATATTTTCATTTATTAGTGAAGACATGTTGATTATTTTTGTATCATGTGGAACTCAAATTAATTATTCCATTATATAATCGGTGGGATATTATTCCCCCACAAATTCAATGGGTGATGATAGTTAACTCATGTGTATATATATTTTACAGGATCCTTATCAAAGGCTCACAATGTTATTCATGAATATTATTACATGTTATCAAAATTATTAGTGAACTTTATTAAATATTCACATCATTTTGTGTGAACCTATTTATATTTTTATAATTTTTTGTGGGAACTAGATTACATGATCACAATGTCATTCATGAACATGATTATATGTTAAAAATGTTATGTGGGAACCAGATTACATGTTCACAATTTTATGAGTGAAAAATATTAAATTTTCATACTGTTATCTATGAAACTGAATACATGTTGAAAAAATTACATTTCAACTGAATTACATGTTCACAATGTTATACATGAACCTGATTATTTGTTCATAGACATTTAAGCTATCCTTATTAGGTTTTGAAAAGTAAATTCATAAACCTGATTAATTGTTCATAGTGTTACATTTGAAACTGACTACATGTTCAAAATATTATGATTGAACTACATTACATGTTCAAAATGATATCCATTGAACTATCTTTCATGTATGTAATGATATGAAGGCACCGAGTTCCATATCCATAACTTTACGTGAGGGCATGATTTCAAGTCCTTGATATAATGAGTTAAACGTTTTCAATTTAAGCCTATTTAAAATTATATAACTTAATATATATATTCCACCCTTATTTGTATAATTCCAAATTAATTCTATAAGGAATAATGTTCTTTGATCTCTTTATTATTTCTCTCTTAAGATCTATTAAAATTTATACCACAACTCATATATAAGATCATTAATATGTTAATAATGATCATTAACTGTTATTATTTTGTACTCATACTCTTATGTTCATGTTTTTATTATATATATCAATTTTTAAACCCTTACATACCATCTATGCTCTAAATTTATTATGTTTTCCTTACAGAGATTATGAAGAATTCCGATAATTTGGAGCAATAATATGGATAATCTTTATGGGAGATATTTAAATTTATCACCTAATTTGAATAACGTGTTTTAGTATTCAAAATACAATAAACTATTATGTTCATTGGTAATGTACTCTTTATTACGAAAAATAATCATCTAAAATGATCAAATATCACTGTATGATTATCTTTGGTCTCTAAAGTTGTTATAAAAAGAAAAGTACAGTCATCCATTAGAAAATAGGATCAGAAAAATATTGTGGTAGTTGTAGGATTATTTTTTAGGGATGTATATGTTGATATGTCATAGAATATTTCTATGTTTGTGTTATAGTATAGAAAAATGTCATGTAATTTTTTAAATGACTGAGTTAGTTTTTTCTTTTAAATAATTAATTTTATATATACTAAAATACGAGGTCTATATTATTCTTATATATATAATTGTAACAAATACAAAAATACCATATAGATATAGAGTTGATTGGGAACTGGTGAATGACAACACTTCTTTCTTCAATCTTGCCTTTACACTACATGGGGATTTTATATTGCAGGTCATTAACTCTTTATAAACCATCATGAAGGATTTAAATAAAAAATGACAATTAATAAATATGGATAATCCTACAGTTTAATATATTAATGAATTATCATTCATGATTTAGACATCATATTAGTTATTTCCAAAATAATGTGGTTTGACTATATGATAAATATTTCTTACCCTATTCTTACTGGTTTTAATCAATGGAGAAAAAATATAATGAATGTAGTTAAAATTTAACGTTTTATATTTGTAATGTACAAGAACTATGAAAATATTTTCCGTGTGTTGAAAAGTAATTATAAAAATTAAGAATTTGTTATGATTATTGGTTATACTTAAAAATACAAATAGATCGTGGATTCCATTTCCAATTTATGTGATGTACAAATAGTATTGTTTAAAAGAATTATTAATTTGATTATACAAGATATGTAAATCAAATTCTAGTAAATGTGTATGGATGAATAAGATAATGAAGTCTATGTAGTGGTTTAAGGATAAATATAGATGATTAATTTGTATATGTATTGTAATTCTAGAATTATTTTATATTAATCATATTTTATATGATTCCAATTTATGAATGGAAAAAATATATTGAATGGTTTGGATGACCTAGAATGTTAATTAATGAAATGTTTACATTAACATAATGTTACCCAAAATATATATTTTATAGGATTAGAAATTGATATTTTATATGTATAATGTGATTATAGAATATATAAATGAATTGGATAGAATATTGAACCTGATAAATTATAAATAATTTTTAAATAGTTGTTTTTTCTTTTATGTATGCATTTTTTTAAAATTTTGTATTCAATGAATATGTCCAATAATCATTAGAATAAGGAACTATGATTTTTTCACAATAATGATTAATTTTAATTCATGTTATTACCATGATTTAAGAGAATATATGATAATGGTTTTTACATATTCTTATGGGACCACAGAGAGACACTTTTTGAAATTTTTGGTGTCAATGTTAAGGTGATCATGAAAATTTTAGTAAATTTATTTATAGTGTTTTTGATTTTCACCTATTAAATAGTTATAAGGCTATTAATTTATGGGATTGTAAATTTTAACACTCTTAGGATTTTTTAGAAATTAAATTATTATCTCTTTATATAAGGATTTAAGCAGATTGGATTAACTGTTCTATCCATTTTTTTTATGATAACTAATTTCATATGAAAATACATATTACCCATAATTTGTCATATACACCATTAGTTAGTAAACCATAAAAATTTAAGCTTCATTTATAGGAGTAAGTGATAATGTATAAAATGTTCATGTAACAACCCATGGGTGAGAATGAGAATTAGAAATTGAATGAAATTGAGTATATATATAACATTGTGAAAAATCATCAATTATAGGACAAGTAACTTGAATCCAAAAAATTAAATTATATAACCTTCATTTTATAATGAATAAAATTTTTCCTTATATCATCATAGATTTATGGATTTTTGATCATTATTTTTCCCATGTCCATGTTATCAATCATTCTCTATTAGATCTTGATAGTTTTATTTATCTTTCATGTCCTTGTTTTAACATCCCACCTATTATATCCTATGTGGAAACATAGTTATGTGTTACATTGGGTGATAAGTAAGCTTCTAACATATATTTATTTAGTGATGGTTAATTAAACATTTTGTTTTTTTATTCAATCATTGAAACATTTATGTATTAAATCATTGATGACCCATACAAATTTTGGTTAGGAAATTCATATATAAGGGGGGGGGGGGTTGAATTCAACTCCTCCATTATTTATAATTTATTTTTTCTAAAAATATTAAATTTTTAAAGATAGATTATATTACACGATAAAATAATATATTCACGCACTACACATAGAACATAGATTATTTTCCTTTAGAAAAAACACATTATTTTCCATGTAATAAACAAAATTCTTTATTTGATAGACATCCTCTATCACATGAAAGACCAAGTTTTACCGAAGTATAATATACTAATAGTATTATTGTAAAAATATTTTTATAGTTATCACTTTGTTTAAGGAATGGATTATATGATTAATAATAAATAAATTATGTAACAATGAATTAATAATGATTATAAAATGAATTATTTGACTATTAATGAATTTGGAATTAAAAGAAACCCTAATTGAAAATAAAGGATCTGTTATAATGAAAATTTAACTATATTCTTCCCACAGAGATATTTTATCATAATAAAATGTATTAAATCTATTAGTGATATATCATATTCAAATTTATATTTATTATAAATTAAACAATATGTTTATAAATACTTTTGATAAATTAGAATTTCATAAAATAATTCAAATCTAGTTTTAATAATAAAAATAAATATTATTCATAAAGTATGTTTTATAATATTTTAATTTATGACTTATTTTAAGAATAATTTTTTTCACATTAATAATTTTTATTTTACAGAAAACCCATGGGGTGCAGGTACTGTAGCAGAACTGTAGGGGTACTGTAGCTGGGGCGGCACTGTTCATCAGCGGGTACTGTAGCGGTGGTAGGGCACTGTAGCGGTGGAGATACTGTAGCAGTAGGTTACTATTCACAGAATATTAATTGGCCATTGAATTTGGGCATACATGCTATGTAAGGGGCTACAAGCCCACTGGCCCTTTGGGCTATGTAATGGGTTTCCCTCTACCTAGTTAAAAAATGTCTTTACATTGATTTAATAACAAAATTGAGTCTTCCGCCCCAACCTTTAAAAAAATATATATAAAAACACTTCAAACTAATGGACATCATCAATTTAAAAAATAGTCCACTCTCTCTATTTGGGGGATTGATATTATATAAATTTTAACTAGTTCTAATATTTAAATATAGAAAAAATAATTCCACATATTGAAGAGAAAAATATTATTATGAATTATATGTTTATATTAAATTTTTAAAAATTTTATTAGAAAATTTAGTTAAAATTAATTTCCGTGTTTATTGTAATATGATCCAACATAATGATATAACATAGAATATAAGATGTAAAAACTACCCTAAATATGAAAAAGACAAATTTTATGGTCATAATTAGATTTAATGACATTATGGTTATATTTATGTTTGTTGTTGAATACATTCTTTTTAAACATGTGCGTCTCACAATAATCTACAAAAATTCCACGTGTGTTCTTTCAATTGCTTATAAAAGGAAACCAACTCTCATGCATATTCACATCTATCAAACATCTATATTTTGGAATTTACATGCCCAAATAAATCCCCACATCCCTCTTAATATCCTTAATGACTCATGTTGTGTATAAATCTAACCAAATATGTATTCTCGTATGAACAAATATGAGTTACCCCAAAAGTGGGAATGTTCTTCAATGAGAAATTGTATTCAATTTATTATTCCACTACATCAATTATCCTAATATATTTCCTATTTAATAACCATAGTATATTCAGTATTATTATATTTTTCTATTTTAATTGTATAAACTACACCATTATATACGTACATCACATTGGATATACAATCATCGTTCCTTTTCCCTTAGACTACCGCCTTGCAAACCAATGTCATTCGTTCTACCATTAAAACATATAATGGTTTTGAACAATGATTTAATTACTGTTTCATATTCTATATTCCACATATATGATGTATTTATTATTTTAAATTATTTTTATTACATATATCATCATTATTTACATTTTTTGGTAATATAATATCTTTATTTGAGGAAATGTTGACTACCACATCCTAAATGAGATGTGATTCATTCGTGATTTACATGAAACATATTATGGATGGGATGAATTCGAATATTTGTTACATATGAATCAATAATTATACTATACAGATATATATATATATATATATATATATCCTTTAATATCCATTCATTAAAAGTGAGATATGAAAATGGAATTAGTATTTTTGCATACATACTGCCTACTGTCTCCATAAATGGTGTATTTAATTTCAAATTCATATATTTAATATATTATTATACAATTTTATATAATGAATATGTAAGATATTTAAATCATGATTTAAAAATAGTATATATTCAAATCATGATGTAATTAATAGGATCAAGAATAAACAATTGAAACATATACGAAAAACAAAGTTGTTATTACATCAAAAACATAAACACGAATTTGATAATAAATATGTAATATGAAGTTATTATATGATAATATATGTTATTATATGAAATAATATTGTTCCGCGGTAAATTAATAATAAAATTACTTTAATTATTGTGGGGACTTCAACAATTGCAAATAAATTCATTACTTTTGGTAGGGAAATTTTATCTCACTTTTAAATATATAAGATACATTTCGAATTTAATTTATGTAGTGTATATACATACCCACAGAATATTAATCTATATTTTACATTATATAATGAAATTAAAATTTTCAATTAATTTTATTCAGTCATAAGTGTCATCATTGAAATATTAATCATGTATTAAGGGGATTTCTAATCTCCCTTCTTTTTTTACAAGACTTGTGCCCTATTCACCATGAAATAATTTAATGAAGAGTATATAATGACCATAAATGTATTATATAATTAGAATTGATAAATTTATGGGTATTTATATGATCTTTTTTTACCCCAATCTCATGGGGTTTATAGATACACTGTTATTAAATAGGTTTGGTAATTTTATGTCAGTTTTCCTTTATTAACACAAAAGAATGTTATACACCTATATTATTATAAAAGGTGTGTTTGTTACACATATACCTGTAATATCATGAATAAAATTATTTTAATGTTATTTTATGCTTCATATAATCATATAATCATTTTTTTATTATGATTCATGGTTTTCATTATGGTAATAGTTGTTTGTAACCATATCATTGTTTTTCAAGATTATTTATAATCTAGTATCCAACGATGAAATATAATAACATAAATCTCATTATTTGTATTTTATTTTATTGTCATCAATTTAATCAAGATTATATAATGTTGTTGTACTATTTTCCCACTATTTGATAAATAATAAAATTAATCATTTTTTTATATAATGAGAAGTTATTTATTCCTTTATTAAGAAATATGTGTTTGTTGAAAACAATTAAATTTAAAAATGTTCTAAAATGTATTATGTGATATGTTATGATAATTTCACAAGAAAATGATTACAGAAAAATATTTCTAATTTTTATTTAAGTGGTTTTCATTGTGTCTTTTATATGTTTGGATAGTTATTTTCAAATTAAATTGGTTTGAAAATGTTTGATTATTAATAATAAATGCACAATGGGATATTTTGAAATCATTCTCTGTCTATGAAAAAAACCTTTAATATAGTTTATTATTTACTGGGTATATTATATACAAACCATTATAATAATTTCTTTTAAATTTTATATTTAGTATTATACATTTTTTTACAAATACTATTAATTTTTCTTATATAATACTAATATAAAACTATTATGAAACTGGAAACTATTGATAAGATATTCAATTATGAAATAATTATGAAACTTGTTTGTTCACTAAATTTTTTGATGTAATGAAATTTTCAATATATCAATTTCATTTAAAATTTTATGATAAGATTTTTCTAAACTTTTTTATGGGTCATGATATGATCAAGGTTTTATTATATTTATGGGAATGAATGTTTGATTTTATTATTTGATGTGAGAGACCTATATATCCCACCAATGCATTGGTTTAATATTTGTAACTAATTAATATATAAGTTATGTGGAACCGCATTACATGTTCCCAGGTTATATGTGACCCTAATTACATGTACAAAATGTTATGATTAAACACTATTAAAAGTTCAATATTTTATGTCTGAACCGAATTTCATGTTTAAAATGTTATGTGTCAACCTAATTATATATTCAAAATATAATTCTTTATAATGATTAACTTCTAACAATGTTATACAGAAATATGGTTCTATGCTCACTATGTTATGAGTGAACATTATTATGGGTTTACAATGTTATTCATGAATCAAATTATATGTTCAAAATTATATCCTTGAACATTTTAACATATTATCAATGTAATTCACAAACATTATTACATGTTGATTGTTTTATGAATGAACATTATTTGATGTTAAAAATGTATTTCTTGAACATAATTACACTCTCTCAATGATCACAGTGAACAATATTATTATTTGACAATTTTATTCATGATCATTATAAAACTTTAACAATGTTACGGTTGAATATGAATTAAAACTATCTATGTATTAATAAAATCACTTTTTAGGAAAAGTGATAATCCAATCGCAATCAATCATGTGCATATTCCTCATAAGAGAAAGAAAGGCCATCAAAGCATATAGTCATCCTTTGGGAACTTTCCTCTCTATAAAGTATCTAGTTTGCAAGTCATAACTTAGCCTCAGTGTCTTCAGTGATAATAACATCGAAATGAGAGGACATGTTTTCCCAGGATCGAATATACTCTTCTTTGTTGATATCCCTATCATTGAAGCCTTTCATCAAGATCATATCCTATTTTTCAATCCAATTCGCATGCTCACTATTGACCTCCTTTCATGTCTATAAAGATATGTATGTACCTAATTTCATATCCATAATTTTATGCAATGTCTTGATTTTATATCCATAATATAGAGGGTGAACATTTTTCAATTTATACTTATTCATAATGATTTAATATTATGTTTATTACATATGTCTATTTCTTTATGCAATGTTATACAACCATAAAGAATATTACTTAATCTCATTATTATTCATGTGTTATTAACTGACTATATTAATTACATGAATAATGAATATTTTCTTTGAAATAATAGGTTATATCTTTAAATGTTATTATTAAGTTAGTATACTCTTACTATCATGTTATTCTTACAGATATCATTTATCTTCTACCCTTACAGTTTATTAGATCTCACCCTTAATTATATTTCCCTTCTTAAAATATGAGTAAATGTATTATATAGGAGTAATAATGTAGAGTATGTTTGTGGGATATTTTGAAGATATTTCAAGAAAATTCTACGTATGTGTTCCATGTTTCGAATGTCACTAAACTATAATGGACATCGTGCATGTCATTAGTTATACTCTAAATATTCGTCTAAAAATATTTAATATCACTATTTTTTTATCCTAGTTCTCTATATAAAAGTATTATATTTTGACACTAATATAGATTTTGGGGAATTGAAAAAGGATAAACTACATTCTATTTGTGATCATGGATAATAATGTTAAAAAGATATTTATGGCTAAAAGAATAATTAAATCACAATAAATTTTTTTTCCTTTTGTTTTGAATCTATCAGTTTCCACTTCATCTCTAACAACATGATATAAAAGTACAATATGATTTTATTATCATTCAATTATAACTAAAATCATCAAAATGTGCATTTCTTATTTGTTCAGCCTCTAAATATATTCCAAAAAATTTTAATGAAAATTGGTAGAATATGGATAAATCAAAACATAGTGAAATTTAAAATTTATCTATAAAAAACATCCAATGTTTATTATATAATATTACATTAATATGTTGCTTCAATACCGATACAAAATACCGTAATTAAAATTAAATCAATTAAAATTACCAAGGTAAACAAAAATTTATTCCAAAAATTTATTATAATTTATATCTTAAATGTTGCATACAAAATAATTAAAAAACATCCTTATGTAATCTCTTGAAACATTAATATAACATAAAGTAACATAAAACTTCATTAAAAATATTCAATATTCCACATTCCTTAAAAAATATTATTGGATATATTCTGACATATACAAATTTATTTTATCTCTATAAATGTTAACATGAAACACATTTTCTCCAGATAATTAATATTTTCGTAGTAATAAATATATAAATTTTAAATTAGATGCTCAAATCCTATATTTATCAAAACATCATTCTCCCTAAATAATAAAAATATTAATGTTATTATTTCCCATAATCATGTCTTTTCCAAAAAATATCACCATTCCATTAAATCCATTTTCCTGGAAATCCTTACAAATCATTATATCATAAAAAATCCTCAATGAATGAATATAAATAAATTTCCATATATATTTTAAAATTAATTAAATCTAATACAAAACACTTCAAACCATACACTTAACTATAAAAACATTAAATACTCTTAATCATCTTATTACCTAATACAATATTTCTAAAATATGATATATGAATATTGTTTTAAGTTTCCTCAACCTCAATCCCTCTTATTAAATATTAAATAATTAGTTCTATATGAAAATACCTCAACATAGATATGTCATTCATAGTGTCTTAATTTTTATTAGTAAAACCATTACTCACATAAATTTTCTATTTTACATTATGATATTCCACCCCCCAGAATATCAATTTTTATAATTCTCATATAGTCCCCATTTTAAAAAATAATCCATAAATGAAACATTATGGAGACCAATGTTGTCTTCTACTGAATTAAAAAAATTCATTTTTACAGGGAAATATCATTCTCAGTTCCCCTCTTCTCCACACAAAATTATTCTTGTTTTTTGATAGAAAAAACCCCTTTAGATAATATTAACACAATTAAGATATATGGAAATTGAAAATTATATCCAATATGGCCACTACCACATAAACTCTTTACGAATTATAACATACTCTTATATGTTGACTCACAGAGTTAAAAAAGATAAATATCATTATAAATATTTTTTAATAACTGATTTGGACTGTTTAAAATATCCTTCACTATATTCATTGTCACATTTATTTTCTCATCAGTGTGTTTTCTATCATCTTCAATTTTTACCCAGTACCTTTTGGTTCATGATATTTACCATAACAAAATAAAAAATCATGTATAATAATATTCGTAGTTGAAGACCAGAAAATTTTGGAATATCAATATTTTGTTTTATAAAAATGAAAACATTATTTTAAATTTGGGACACCTTCGTTATATCATTGGTCATACATTCTCTTCATGCAAGTAATTCAAGATGGTTTATAATTAACATATCAAATAATCAAATAATATCACATGGGATTGTCAAATAAGGTGCGTAGAAATGCAAATTATTTTGTACTTTGTAATTCTCAAGTCATCAATGAGATTAATTTTTTTGAGTTATTAGAAATATATAAATCTATTACTGAACCATGTTTACATTTAATATCCAGAGATGGATGAAAATTCTTAAAAGAAACGTTATCTAGACATCACCAATATTAATTTATATTTTGAACTTGTTGAATTTTCATTAGAGATATCATTGACCATATCTCGAGGGATATCAGACAAATGTTCTCCTCTTAGTTTTCAATAATTAAAAAAAACCTTTCATTGACAACAACTATAATGAAAAATTGTTTTTGAGATAAATTATACATCATAATAGTTGTATAGTCACTTCATATCATTGTAATCCATAGTACAATCACTTGAGTCTAGTCCATTCTAAAACATGGTAATTAAAATTGATGGATCATTAGTAAAGTACATCATTTGTATCTAAATAATATACCTATATCACCTAATATAGATATATCATGCATGAAACCATATCTTCATATATTAAGGAATAAAACATAATAATTAGTGAGATATGATGCTTAATAATGTTAAACAAGTGAGATGTCAATTATATCATAAGAATAAATTAAGAAAAATAGCATAAGAACATGGTATTATAATTTTTAAACCATAACATTCATATCATATCTCATAAACATGAGCCATTAAATAAATCTTATAATTTTATAAGACAAAAATCATAATGTAATCAACAAATATAATCAATGAGAAAATAACATTTACATAGGT
Organism: Viscum album; assembly: GCA_963277665.1. Lineage (NCBI taxonomy): Eukaryota > Viridiplantae > Streptophyta > Magnoliopsida > Santalales > Viscaceae > Viscum > Viscum album. The sequence goes on from CAUJRU010000252.1 coordinate 250,832, forward strand.
CATAGAATTTTGGTACCCACATAATCATAAAATATAATTTTAATTATAGAAAATGATTATTGTGAAAACTTTCATATTGGAATGGGTAATATACTCAACCCATCATAGTTTCCATGCTTCAATATCAAGACTATGATATTGGAAAAATTCCCTTACTAAACTAGGTTCCTTCCCCATTACATTCCAATTTATCTCATGGTATATCAATCAATACCCAATCTATTTGAGGGTGATATATGTACCACTTATGACAAAATAAAATGTGTATATACAAGCTCCATAAGATCAAAAATCAATAGAAATATTATATCACATGAAAACTAATGGGATTTTAAAACATTTCATCATATAATAATGTTTGGAAAATAAATATGATTCACAATAATTTCATCATTTCATTATAACATTACCCATATGAGAATAAATTATTTCCGTAAATGTCTTATATTTCTAAATTATTTTCCAAATATAGAATAAATTCTAATTTTAGAAGGTTTTAATATAAACAATCATGCCTGAGTAACATAAATTTATTTCATCATAGAGCGAAAATTATTTTTAATGATCACATGGAATATTTCATAAGGAAAATAACCATTTAACATTGAAAATCACCTCTTAAAAAGTATTAAAATAATTGGATCAACTTTTTTAATTCAAAATATATAAGGCACTAGCCTTAAACCTTACTTAATATTGAATTAAAAGAATAATTCACATTGAGGATCTTTTCAAGTTTAGAGTTTTAGAGAATTAGGAAATAACTATTACATCTAAAAAAATTGCAAAGTAGAAACTTCTACTATGTTTCCATAAAATAAAAACTCTTAAAAAGAAACATGTCTAGTTCCATGTTTTAGGTAGCATGACTTTCCCTTGATCCCATCCTTGACCCTATTCCACGATAAGTCCTGTGAAAAACATTTCAAAAACTTGGGATGAGCATAAAATGCTTTGTAAGGGATACACAACGAATGAATACTGTTAGTTATTCAAAACAACAAGTAAACCATGTATACTTTATCAAAGTAATTATTTCCACCTTTTCAAATTAGTAGAAAATCATCAGTGAATAAAAGTTCATTACTTACCCTTCTATAACCAAAAGATTACCATAAAACCCTTATAAAGATCACATAACATATAAAGGTAACTTGGGACATAAACATACTTAAGTGGAATAACCATACGGTCGACTTCCACACATACTTAATGGAATATCCATTCGGCCAACTTCCATACATACTTAATGGAATAGCCATATGGCCGACTTCCATACCCAATGAATTGGAGGTTAAAACGTATCCACCCATCCTGGTATTCACGGAACCACCAGTCATATGGTTTATCACATAACCACCCGTAAATTGTCCATGTACCATTGTAAAAATCATAAGACATAAAACAAATATAATGGAAAGAAAACATTTCCACACTTTGATCACAATATATCACTTAAATATATTGACATAACAAATCCATTATAAAAACCATTTTCAATACCAATATACATAAAAGATTATATGGTATTTATTTCATTTAAAAAAAATTACGGCTTGTTCAGGAAGCCAAAGACCAAATAATACTCGCGGCGGCGGAAAGGTCGTTGTCACTGCGTACATTAAAAAAACATTCCATTTTTGTCGTTTAGTAAAACGCTTCATAGAAAAATATTCCTTTTGTATAAAAGTAAAAGTCAAAGGGGTTTATACACCGTATAAATGAAAGTTGTGTATAAAACGAAATATGCCTCAATGAAAGGATATTGAGACGAAGTCCCTTACAAAGACGATATCCTTGGTTTAAGGATAAATCAATTACATAATTATGTGTGGAAAATGAATACACCCAATATAAGTGGATATTAAGTGTAAATAAATCAGAGGTTATTCATACATATTCATAGAATGACATATTCAAGGAGTACTAGTTTATCCCAAAGAATCAAATTTGGGTTAAGAAGTTCCCTTGCAAAAATTTGACGGCCTAACGGCGTCACTACAAAATTCAGAAAGTGAGTTGATGAGAGATAAAAAGGGGTATCTCATCACTTGGACATAAAATTTAAATCAAAAATGATATATAAGAACATATCCAAACATAATATTATGTGAATTAAAAGACATAACAAACGAAGTCTTTTACAAAAAGAGGAGGGTGAAATGTTCCCTTACCGACATGGGTATCTTTTGAGACATGCACCCCGTGAAAGAAGGATAATACAACATTGATGTAAATACTCATAAATGAAATTATATTACCCAATGAGTAAAATAATGGGTAGTACATACACCACTCAAAGGAAATTGTGGCAAATGTAGCATAAATCTCATGGAAATAAAAGTGAGATGAAAAATCCCTTACGAAAACTCGGCAGCCTAACGGTGCCACATAAAACTCAAAAAAAGATTGATGAGATCAAATAGGGTCTCTCATCATATTAACATAATGTTTACAGAAAGATGAATATAAAAGAACATCCCCAAACATTAAAAAAGGAGCTTAAAAGAAGTGACATAAAGGAGAGTACTTTAAAAGAAAGAGAGAGGATAGATCTCTTACAAAAATTTGGCAGCCTAACGACGCCACTCAAAACTTCCAAAATGGATTGATGAGATAGAATAGGGTATCTCATCATATGAACATAAATATTAAAGTAAGATTAATATAAAATAACATCTCAATAACAAGAAAGATGAGCTTTATAAGGAATTACAAAAAAGATTGTACTTAAAAAGAAAGAGATGAGTAAGATCCCTTACCTCGGGTCTGACTTGACTCGATCGTTCTTTAATATCCTGAATAATAAACTTGAGTTAATTAATAATTCCATAAGAACCTTTTTTAAGTTCATTATTCCTTTTATATCACTTATTACCATGTCATAGACATTATGTAATCATTTAAGTTAATAATGTTTGTTTTGTCGATACTTGGTTCTTAAGTCGAAAGTGGACTTCTAACAATTACATGTTGTTCTTGTGGTCTAAGGTTCAGTATATCCAGAATTGTATTCATGATGTATATATCATATATATCATATATATCCAGTATATTCATGCATTTATAATATTACATAAAATTTAGAGTTAAGAATGAAATGCACCGTTCATGGAGACGGTAAGCCGTACGTATGCATGAATGCTACTTCCATTTCTATTTCATATTTAATGGAATTAAAACATAATGATACATAATATTATTTTAATTCCATTATGGTATCATATTTAATATCATTAAATATATCTTTATACGTACCACATATGGTATTAACGAATCAAATCACTTTGAGGGGGAGGTAGTCCGCATTTCCTTAAATGAAGATATCGCGTTTACCCATAATGGAAACCATAAAGGTATGACATGAAACAAAAATACAGAAACTTAAGTAAAACATAAACATATTAGATATCATATATAAATATAGTGTCATCTTAATGGTCACCGTTGAAGGTATTGAAAGAATGTTGAACAATCATTGTTTCGGGAGGCCAAAATTCTCCATCCACGGAAATAGTATGTTCTTTAACCATTAGATGTAGGTGTGTGAAATTGTAGCTAGAATACTTATTATAAAAACATCCTAGTATATTGAAGATACTGGATTTGTTACAAAATAAATGAATAAAAATTGATTTTGGGCTTGGAGAAACAAAATAAAACAAAAGAACTCAAGTGTAGACATTACCTTTAAATCGGGTAACTTCTATTGATTTGAGCTCAAAGGCTTCCTTGGAATGGATTATGCCCCAATTAAGGCTTCAAGGAGTTATAGGGGGATGTTTAGAGTGGAAATGGGCAGAGTTTGGCCGAGAAAAATGCTTTGGAAGTGTGGGTAAGGAGGTAGAGGTGGGGGCCTTTTATAATAGGAGAGGAGGGGAACTCTTGGAATGTAAGCAAATGTTACTTTATTTGAAAATGATTATCGGATTTTAAAGGCCCAACATTGATATAATTCGTTGATAAGGTGATAAGGGTCCGAAATATACCGATCTGATAGGTTTTGGACATGTGTAGGTCTTAGATATTACATTATCTTTCCATTTTATTTAAATCGTTAAATGATGAGGTCATCGCTGCATTATCATGATGTCATAAATAATTTAATTTATTTAATGCCTAAAAATTATAAAAAAAATAATATGATGTAGGAAATATTTTTAGATTTCCAATGACTATTTATAGTCAAAACTCAGACTTGTATAACCCCATGTAAAAATCGGTTTAGTAAAACATCTCTTGTTTGTGTCATTTTTACTTTATCATTAAATAAAAATGTATTTATGTCATTTTCCAACCAAAGTTGCTTCATGGGGTCCCCAAGTTGACCCATGGATTTTCTTGGTCTTCCAAGCCACATCCAATGAGGGTAGGACATGTTTCTAGGTCATTTCATTTTATTAAAACATTATTTTTACCTTAAACTACACTAATTACCTCTAATCGCGATTAAAAACTTAATAACATACTATTCATCAAAAAATTATTTTAATACCATTGAATGACATTTTACTTCTTAATGGCAACCATGTATGTCAGATTTTTGAAATTCAAAACTCAAAGGTGGCAAAATTTCATTTAAACGGAAAATCAGTTTTTATAAGTACAACTTAGTGTTTTCACTATTCATCAATAATTGAAGTTTTTTAGAAAATTATCAAAAATTCACCCTAAGCTATATTTGATATTCCAAATTCAAAAATGATGTCTATTTTAAAAAAAATTAAACATATAAGTTTCATTAATTATTTTAATAATTAATTCCCGCTGTCAAAACAAATAGCGTGTTTTTATGAAACAAAATGTATCAAAAGATTGACAGTAGTTTAAGTGCGATTTCAAAGTGAAATTAATTCCGTCAACCACTATTGGATTAAATGGTAAAAATATATTCTAATTTCACTATAAAACCAATTCAAATGATAATCTAATCATATAAATAAATTAGATTAAAAAGAGTTTTTGAATTAAAAGACAACATTTTCACTATTCATTAACAATTTTAATTTTTCGGAAAAATACCAAAAATTTACACAAAGTAAATTTTGATGTCCCGATTCTAAAGAAGAATTTTATTTTTTCAAATATAACACATGAAATTTTCAAAAAGTGTATTTAAAAGAGTTTCGCCATCAAAAGTGGTTAATCGACCTTTTAAAGAATATTAGAATGTTTACGCTTAAAATTCGATTCATTCGCATTTTTAATATTCTAACATTTATTGTAAAAAGTAAAAATATTTTACAAACATATATAATCATTTTGTAGTTATTTATGTTCATTCCCTCCATTACAACGGCTAGGCATTAACTACCATTTAAAATAATATTATTTTATTATTAGAGTGCAACGTATGATTTCAATGGAACTCGTTGTTGGGTATTGGGTACGCCATCGAGCATAGAATCCCCTTTAAAGTAATATTAATATTTAATTCACAATTATGGATAAATATAAAGATTTAATGTTCTTTATTTACCTTGGGTGTTACATCCTTCCCCCCTTTTGGGAATTGCATCCTCGCAATTTTAAAATTGAGCTTGGAAACATCCTTGAACGTCCCACATCGAAACAAGAGTCGGTAAAATAATCACTTTAAAATAAAGAAAGATAAGTACAAAGGTCACCAGATTTAACCCATACTAGGATTCCATGTATGAAAATATAGACATGGAGGAAAAAAGGGTCATGTTCTGATGGAGAGTGATAGAAAACATGTTTAGGAGAAAGTTAACCACAAGAAAATCACAAACTTGTGATGGGTTAAACGGTATTCGATTCCCCAGTAGGAAAAGTTAATAGAAAACATTTTTGTTTGAAGTTACTTTTTATTGAGGAACTTATTCATCAGGAAACACAATCAGTTATCATTTGGACCTTCAACTTTTATTATATTCCTTTCACAAACTCATATTTTCTCTAAAAGACGATTATTTAGGAAGACTTGTTCACATTAAGAGTACTATAATCCACTTCTAGAGAATCAACTAATCCACCAAAGAGAACTATATATTTCCCATGACTTTATTAATTAACCAAAACCAAACCAAAAGGTTAGTACAAGATCATATAATCCAGAAACGGATAACCCTTTATAAAAAAATAAAATCTATGCTTAATCTTCAAAATCTGTCCAACAAAACCTAAAGTTCAATAAAGACCATTCGAAAAAAAAAATTCATAAAATTATTCAAAGTAAACCAAACTAAGGTTGAAACACAAATATTTTAAGGATTTAGTCACATAGTCTTCCAAGTTAAATTCTAACATTTATCTCCAAACAACATCAGTTTCTCTTAAAGTATCGTATTGAAAAGTAGTTAACCTAATCACATATCATCCATGATAGGTTAATAAATTTCCATAGATAACCCAAAATAAAATTACTCTTAATTCATACAATCATTTAACTAAAAAGAATCAGTCAAACTAACCAGGGACTTCATGTAGTCCAGTGGTAGGTGATAAATAGCAGTTGCACTTTGGTTGTGGGTTCGATTCCGGCAGCTTTGTCCAACGCGACGGGTTGTCACACAGTCTTCATGTTGTCCTTTTTATAAAACTCCAAAAATAACCCTAACATGTTTTAACCTCAATCGTTTCCTTATACCTTTAATTTTCATCCGAATTCGTTACGATCATAACATCTTAATTCTTGAAGTCTTATTTCACCACAATAAGATAAAATAAAATTATTCCCAAAATGAATAACATCATACCTTGATCATGGCGTCCACTCGGTTTCATCGTCATCTTGCTCACATAGGTAGAAGTCCCATGCATTACAACAATGATTTATTGATCCTTCAAAATCATTTTCTTCCTCCATCCAAATACACCTCGTACAACATGGGTCATATGGGTGTTCACAGAAAAACAGTTTTCGAAAATAATCATGTATGACATATAATTCCAAAACATCTGATAAAACATGATTTCTATAAAATAGTCAGACCGAAATTGAGTTGAAACATTCTATTATTGGACCTTTTAAAATACCATAAGTATGTGATGTGAGACTATATTTTAAAAGAAAATATAAATAGGTTGTGCAAGGGTCTCCTTACTCAGCACCATTTTTAAAATCATAATATGCTTCAAATTCTTTTGATAGGGTAAAATATTTGAAAATAACATGATAATATTTACCTTTCTTGAAAATATGAGAATATTGTGAAAATAGTATTTGTCTAAAAACAACCCATGATCCACGATGATAAAGAGGTATAGTGGAGGTGTTTGATTTCTCAAACAACTGCTTGCAAGTGAGTTGTATGCTAGAAAACGTTTCACAATCATCCAAAGATGACTTTGCAATAATTATTGCAAGAATGTCATCAGGAAGAGATAAGAATGCCGTTTGAGATTCTTCTCCTTCCATTCGTAACTGACTTTACTTGACCTAAAAAATGTTATAAAACAAGTATTTAATTGAAAAAAATGATATAGGGACTAATCATGTCTCTAACAAAAAATCACAATCCCTAAAGTTATCTAAACCGAACTCTGATACAAACTATAATGCCCCGGCCTTAAAACTTACTTAATATTGAATTAAATGAATAATTCACAATGAGGATATTTTCAGGTTTAGAGTTTTAGAGAATTAGGACATAACTATTACATCTCAATAAAAATTACAAAGTAGAAACCTCTACTATGTTTCCATAAAATAAAATCTCTTATAAAGAAACATGTCTAGTTCCATGTTATAGGTAGCATGACTTTCCCTTGATCCCATTATTTACCCTATTCCACGTTAAGTCCTGTGAAAAAAATTTCAAAAACATTTGATGAGCATAAAAAGCTCAGCAAGGGATACACAATGAATGAAAACTATTAGTTTTTCAAAACAACAAGTATAGCATGTATACTTTATCAAAGTAATAATTTTCTCCTTTTTGAAGTAGTAAAAACTCTTAAATGAATAAAAGTTCATTACATACCCTTATGTAACCAATATATTACCATAAAACCCTCATAAAGATCACAAAACATATAATGGTAACTTGGGACATAAACATACTTATGTGGAATAACCATACGGTCAACTTCCACACATACTTGATGGAATAGCCATTCAGCCAACTTCCATACATACTTAATGGAATAGCCATACGGCCGACTTCCAAACCCAATGCATTGGAGGTTATAATGTAACCACCCGTCCTGGTATTCACGGCACCACCCGTCATATGGTTTATCACGTAACCACTAGTAAAATGACCAAGTACCATTATAAAAATCATAAGACATAAAACAAATATAATGGAAAGAAAACATTTCCACACTTTGATCACAATATATCACTTAAAGATATTGACATAACAAATCAATTATAAAAACCATTTTCAATACCAAAATACATAAAAGAGTATATGGTATTTATTTCATTTAAAAAAAATTACGGCTTGTTCAGGAAGCCAAAGACCAAATAATACTCGCGGTGGCGGAAAGGTCGTTGTCCCAACGTACGTTAAAAAACATTACTTTTTGTCATTTAGTAAAATGCTTCATAGAAAAAAATTCCTTTTGTATAAAAGTAAAAGTCAAGGGGGTTTATACAGTGTATAAAATAATGTTGTGTATAAAATGAAATATGCCTCAATGAAAGGAGATTGAGATGAAGCCCCTTACAAAGACGGTATCCTTGGTTTAAGGATAAATCAATTACATAATTATATGTGAAAAACGAATACACCCAACATAAGTGGATATTAAGTGTAAAACAATCAGAGTTTATTCACACAAATTCATAGAATGACATATTCAAGGAGTACAAGTTTATCCCAAAGAATCAAATTTTGGTTAAGAAGTTCCCTTTCAAAAATTTGACGGCCTAACGGCGTCACTTCAAAATTCAGGAAGTTAGTTGATGAGAGATAAAAAGGGGTATCTCATTACTTAAACATAAAATTTAAATCAAAAAGGATATAGAAGAACATATCCCAACATAATATTATCTTAATTAAAAGACATAACAAAAGAAGTCTTTTACAAAAAGAGGAGGGTGAAATGTTCCCTTTCCGACATGGGTATCATTCGAGACATTCACCCCGTGAAAGAAGGACAATACAACATTGATGTAAATACTCATAAATGAATGTTTATTACAAAATGAGTAAAATAATGGGCAGTACATACACCACTCAAAGGAAATTGTGGAAAATGTAGCATAAATCTCATGGGAATAAAAGTGAGATGAAGAATCCCTTACACAAACTCGGCAGCCTTACGGCGCCACATAAAACTAAAAAAAGATTGATGAGATCAAATAGGGTGTCTTGACATATTAACATAATGTTTACAGAAAGATGAATATAAAAGAACATCCCCCAACATAAAAAATGAGCTTAAAAGAAGTGACATAAAGGAGAGTACTTTAAAATAAAGACAGAGGTTAGATCTCTTACGAAAATTCAGCAGCCTAATGGTGCCCCTCAAAACATCCAAAATGGATTGATGAGAGATAATAGGGTCTCTCATCATATGAACATAAAAATTAAAGTAAGAGTAATATAAAATAACATCCCAAAAACAAGAAATATGATCTTTAGAAGGAATGACATAAAAGAGTGTACTTAAAAAGAAAGACAGGAGTAAGATCCCTTACATCAGGTCCGACTTGACTCGATCGTTCATTAATCTCATGAATAATAAACATGAGTTAATTTATAATTCCTTAAGAACCTTTTTAAAGTTCATTATTCATTTTATATCACTTATTACCATGTCATAGACATTATCTAATCATTTATGTTAATAATGTTTGTTTTGTCGATACTTGGTTCTTAAGTCGAAAGAGGAATTCTTACAATTACATGTTGTTTGGGTGGTCAAAGGTTCATTATATCCAGAATTTTATTCATGATGTATATATCATATATATCATATATATCCAGTATATTCATGCATTTATAATATTACATAAATTTAGAGTTAAGAAATGAAATGCACCGTTCATGGAGACGGTAAGCCGTATGAACGCATGAACGCTACTTCCATTACTATTTCACATATAATGGAATTAAAACATAACGATACATAATAGTATTTTAATTCCAGTATGGTATCATATTTAATATCATTAAATATATCCTTTATACGTACCAAATATGGTATTAACGAATCAAATCACTTTGAGGGGGCGGTAGTCCGCACTTCCTTAAATGAAGATATCGCGTTTACCCATAATGGAAACCATATAGGAATGCCATAAATGAAAAATACAGATGATTAAGTAAAACATAATCATATTAGATATCATATATAAATATAATTTCATCTTAATGGCAACCTTTTAAGGTGTTAAAAGAATGTTGAACAATCATCGTTTCGGGAGGCAGAAATTCGCCATCCACGGAATCAGTATGTTCTTTAACCATCATATGTAGGTGTGTGTAAGTGTAGCTCAAATACATCTTATAAAAACATCCTAGTATATTTAATATACTAGAGTTTTTACAAAATAAATTAATAAAAATAGTTTAGTGGGTTGGATAAACAAAATAAAACAAAAGAACTCAAGTGTAGTCATTACCATTAAATCGGGTAACTTCCTTTGATTTGAGCTCAAAGGCTTCTTTGGAAAGGATTCTGCCCCAATTGAGGCTTCAAGGAGTTAGAGGGGGATGTGGAGAGAGTAAATGGGCAGAGCTTTGCCGAGCCAAAGGCTTTGGAAGTGTGGGTATGGAGGTAGAGGTGGGGGCCTTTTATAAGAGGAGAGGAGGGGCACTCTTGGAAATTAAGCAAATGTTACTTTATTTGAAAAGGAGTTTCGGATTTAAAAGGTCCTACATTGATATAATTCGTGGATAAGGTGATAAGGGTTCTAAATATACCCATACAAAAGGTTTTGGACATGTGTAGGTCTTAGATATTACCTTATCTTTCCATTTTATTTAAATCGTTAAATAATGAGGTCATCGTTGCATTATCATGATGTCATAAATAATTTAATTTATTTAATGTCTAAAAATTATAAAAAAATACTATGATGTAGGAAATATTTTTATCTTTACAAGGAGTATTTATAGTCAGAACTCGGACTTGTATAACCCCATGTAAAAAATTGGTTTAGTAAAACATCTCATGTTTGTGTCATTTTTACTTTATCATTAAATAAAAAGGTATTTATGGCATTTTCCAACCAAAGTGGATCCATGGGGTCCCCAAGTTGACCCATGGATTGTATTTGTCGGACATGACACATCCAATGATGGTAGGACATGTGTCTAGGTCATTTAATTTTATTAAAATATTATTCATACCTTAAACTACACTAATTACCTCTAATCACGATTAAAAACTTAATAAGTTGCTATTCACCAAAAAATTATTTTAGTCCCATTGAACCACATTTTACTTCTTAATGAAAACAATTTATGTAGGATTTTTGAAATTCAAAACACAAAGGTGGCAAAATTTCATTTAAACGGAAAATCAGTTTTTATAAGTACCACTTAGTGGTTTCACTATTCAACAAAAATTGATGTTTTTTAGAAAATTACCAAAAATTCTCCCTAATCTATATTTGATATTCCTAATTCAAAAATGATGTCTATTTTAAAAAATTAAAAACATATAAGTTGAATTAATTAATTTAATAATTAATTCCCACTGTCAAAACAAATAGTGTGTTTTTATGAAACAAAATGTATCAAAAGATTGACACTAGTTTAAGTCCGATTTCAAAGTGAATTTAATTCCATCGACCACTATTGGATTAAATGGTAAAAATATATTCTAATTTAACTTCAAAACCAATTCAAAAGATAATCTAATCATATAAATAAATTAGATTAAAATGAGTTTTTGAATTAAAATACAACATTTTTCTCTATTTATTAAAAATTGTACTTTTTCGAAAAAATACCAAAAATTTACACAAAGTAAATTTGGATGTCCAGATTCTAAAGAAGAATTTTATTTTATCAAATATAACACATAAAATTGTCAAAAAGTGGATTTAAAAGAGGTTCTCCATCAAAAGGTGGTTAATCGACCTTTTAAATAATATTAGAATGTTTAGGCTTAAAATTGGATTCATTCGCATTTTTAATCCTCTAACATATGTTGTAAAAATTAAAAATATTTGACAAACATATATAATCATTTTGTATTTAGTTCTGTTCATTCCCGCCATTACAATGGCTAGGCGTTAACTACAATTTAAAATAATATTATTTTATTATTATAGTGAAATATATGATTCCAACGGAACTCGTTGTTGGGTATTGGGTACGCCATCGAGCATAGCATCCCCTTTAAAGTAATATTAATATTTTATTCACAAATATAGATAAATATAAAGATGTCATGTTCTTTATTTACCTGTGGTGTTACAAAATATCTATCAAAATTGTTAGTGAATTTTTAAAACATTGGGCAAAAGTTTTGAAAATAATATTGTTCATGTCATATCCAAAAACACAATAAATCCCTTTACATTATAGGTCAAAATATAAAATATATAGTTTAGAAAAAAAGAATATTACTTTTAATTTTCCAGAAAATCATGATAGTGTAAAAATTTCATTAATAAATAAATGTAAAATACAAAATAATTTATTTAATAAATTTTTATAAAATATCTACATTTACAAAATAAGATATTACACCAATGATAAATATGATGTATTTTTGTTAAAAAATACATTAGAATATTGAATACTTTAAGGTATGAAAATTAATGGAAAAAATTTATTATAATGAAATTACTATAGGGGAATGAAATATGTTTCCAGATTGATATATAATAGGACTCCATTATTAGAAACTTAATCAGAAACAATCTTGAAAACTAATGAGATTTTGACATAAAAATGTTACCACATGTCTTTCTTCTGAATGATAAACCCTAAGAAAGAATAAAATTTAATGAAAATTTAAATATCATTTCAATAATGGTACACATGATATAACATATAATATGAGATTCATACACACATTATAAAAGTAAATATGTGTGTAACAAAACATATGTAAAAATGATGTAATTGTTTTTGAAAATATCCTACCATAAATCTTAACATTGTCCATATAAATTAGAAACCTCAATATAAAAAATATATGTTTATTATGAATATATTCTTGGACCATAAATATATATATATATATCTCATTCCAGATATAAATGTTATTGTAATTTAGTACCCATATATTAAAAATTCCATTTTAAAATCACGTTTCATGTTGTTTTTTCTTGGATATTCATGTATGATATGATTTTTTATTTTCAGACATGTTACATTGATTATGGATCTTTAATAAATGGATTGGAATCACGTCTATATAAATATAATATAAATAATAAATAATATATATATATATTTATTTATAGTGATCCATAAAAGTTATAGATAGAAAAAAATACAACAATCATGGAGAAAGTAGGTTGTATGAATTCTTGAATGTTGTTTCCATTTTCTTGAATAATAATATAAAATAATGTTAAATGATATATCAACTTTATAGAATCATTATTATTTCATATATATGAAATTAAGTTATTATATTTATTATTAATACCTTCTATATAATTCATTAGTGAATACGAATCACAATGCTTCTTGATGCGATAGTTGGTCATGAATGTTAGGGACATTATCATGTCTGCATGGGATCAGAAAAGGTATATTTTTTAATATTTTTAATAAAAAATTATTTAATAAAATTCATCAATTCTTTTAGATGTATCTCATTATCCTTTAATGATAAGTTTGGTTAAAAATTACTCAAATCAGTTTATGAGGCCGTATTCCACCACACACATAAAGAATGGTTTCGTTTCCCATTTAATATAAGATGAGATAAATATTGGTGATAAAATCAACATAATAACATATTATTATATTCTAGATATTATTTTTGTTATATTTTAATTATGAATATATGAATGAATATGGTAATATGAGATGTAAAATATAATGTGTTTTGTGAGAAAAATTACGCACACTTAGAGGGCCCCCCTTTGGATATCTTATTGAGGACCATAGGCTTCTATTTCGGGATTCAAAATAAATCTAGATAATGTATATGTATTTCAGAGAGATATTTGGATTAGTTATGGTCATTCCAAGTGGCCTAAGAAGTGTGATAATGTGAAGAGTGGGGATGGACTTCTATAGTGGAGGTAAAATGACCATTTTTTAAATACACAAAATAATTCATTAATAGGGAATAATGGTCAACCAAAATGATTCAAAAAATGATAAATAATGTGATATATGGATGATATTATCAATCCATACATCTATAATAGAAAATCATACATGTTCTAAAAACTTATTCCCTTATCAGAAAACATTCCTTACTTTTCTAATTTTATTTTTCCTTACATATACTAGTATAATAATATTAATAAATTAATATTTATAAATGTAAATAAAATATAAAATATTTGTTAATTTTAAGAGAATGGTTCTAAATATGAAATCCATTTATATAATTAAAATCATATGTATGTTGCAAAATTATATTATCATAAGAACATCAAATGCAAAAAATGTGGTTTTCTACCTTACCTATGTAACACAATATTTATTTGATAGTGGTCTATATAATTATTATAAAAGGAAAAGTTTTACTTTAAAGGATTTTGGTTGATATATTTAATCATATAAAAGAAAAAAATTAAAATTATTAATTATTTATGAATTTTCAATCATTTAATGAAATATTATCTATAATAAAATATAACTTTATGACAATTTTAATAGTATTCATATAATTTGACATTAATAATAACAAAACATATATTGATTCTCAGAATATTATTTTTGAAATATCATTATTGTGACTAATATTTCATAAAATTTTATGGAATATAATATGTTTATCAGTTTAAATTACATTTCATATTGTTAATCTTATTTGTTTTATTTTTCTATTTGTTTAATAATTTGATGTGTTTAAATTTCATGATTATTTAACATAATAATGTATGTTTAAATAAATTAGAAAATATTAAATCATAAAATAGATGTAATTATGAAAAAAAATTAAAATAACTATTCCTTCATATCATTCAATTATCATATGATGCACGATTATTGAAACTTAAAATGAATAGGGTTATATTTTAAATTTTTAATGAAATAAATATTTAAACTATAATTTTCAATGAAAAGTGTTCAATAGAACATATAAATAGATACTAACTTAATAATAGTATTAATATTTCAATAAATTATGAATCTTACCTGCTTATATCCCATTTTTCCTCCGATTTATTTTGTTAAAACGCTAGTAAACTTGTTTTAACCTTAACCATTCCAAATAAATTTTACTATTATTAATATTTAGTTTTTTAAAAAATCATGTTAAACATATATTATGATATTAATTATTATTATTCCACCTTCAGAAAACATTTTTATTAATTCATATTATAGAAGTAGAAAATTTAAATTTAAAACTAAGTAAAAAGTTGCAATGCAAACCAATTTTTTTAAATGGAAAATTTTGATAATTATAAAAATTATTAAAATCTAAATATAAAATCAAATTGATCTGAATGAATGAATTAGGATAAATAAATATCTAGTTTATATAATGTTTCTTATGAACCATTTTATATCAATTTTTAATATTGAAATCTATTTAACCAAAAAGGTACATTATAAAATAAAAATTTATTTTTCTTTATTCACCAAAAAAGGAATTATTTCAAAATATTATAAATATCCATAAGAGAATATTGGAATACTCATTTCAGATATTGTATTAGTTGAATCCTATAAATTTTTTAATAGGGTCTAGAATTTATTTTATGATTTTATGACAATATTAATGAAAAAAATTTCTAGGAACACTTATTTTCAATAAATATAGTGAAATTTCTAAAAATAAAAAACATTTTTAATAACATATTATAAATATATAGTATATATATACAAAATATGGAAATTTATATTCATACCACCGAATATTAATTTTAGGTTATATGATTTTAATTTAAAAAAATGTAAAATCTCATCCTTGAATATTAAAAATCAGTGATTCTCATAACACAAGTTATCAAATAAATTAAATTTATTATAAATATATTTCATAAAATATCTGGATGTGGCATTTTTTTACTCCTAAATATATTATAGAAGATGACCCCCTTATTTATTTTTCACAAATATAACCATTATAGTAAAATATATGTAGTTATATCTATAAGAACAAATCAAACTAAAGTTTATCAACACCTCGTCAAACAATTATTTATCCCATGATCTAAAATAGTTCTATTTGAGTTATGAAAATCCATGTTCCAGAATTCCTTATATTTTATCCTATAGGTGAGGTAAATTTTATCATTATAACAATGTTTTCATAGAAAAAAATAATTAATATATGGATGTTTACATGAATATTGTATGAAAAAAGGAAAAAATATTGGGCAATTATCTAGGGGAATAAATTAACTAAGGTTAATTTGTTAATTAATTTTTTCATATTAACTATTGTCCATAATGTTCGTAAAATATATCAAAAAATTGTGATCCATTATCCTTTTAGGGTTCTCTACCCTAAAAATATCAACATGATTCTTATCATATCATGTAAATATGATGTTTCTTATATTAGACTATAGGGGATCATATTGTTCCATGTTTTATCTAGTATCCCTTTTTTGAAGAATTTATTATGACTAAATGATATAGTTTCCCTATTAACACTTCCATCATCATCTATACCAATATCCAAATCCCTATAATCTCTCAACCATATCGTATATTATCACTATGTGAGGTCCCCCTCTCTCTAAAGGGACCCTATTGCACCAACAATGAAGAATGATAGAAAATGATCCCTGAATCCAACCTCAAACTAGACACGAGTTGGATACATGTGTTCGTAGTATGTAATCCATGACATGGGAGGAGTCATCCTAATAATGATTATGGATATAATAGAATGGATGGTTAAAATACACCAAAAAATCAAATCAAACAATATAAGGAATCAATTCAGGTATATGATGTGATTTCATATATTAATGGATACAAATTTTAAAAATATAGAAAATGTGTACTCCCTCAGAAGTGTTCATGTATCCCAAAACCCTCATAAACAAAATCTAAATCTAGTAAAATATAAATCGATAACAAACCAACTAATTCTAAAATATAATGAATTAAACATATTCTTTGGGTGAGAATAAATGTATACAGAGTTTAATCACCATGAAAAATATCATGTCACGTGAATATGAATTAATTTAATGCACATTAAATAAAAGAATGTTATTTACTCATCAATTAATAATATATAAAATTATTTTTTGATCATCACTTTGGATCACTAATCAAATAATACAATGAGTTATAACCACAATATTGATAACGTATATATATATATAAGAATGAAGGTACCCCTATCAGCATTTCTGCTTTTCTTCTTCAATAAAAACACAATTTCAAAAATAATTTAACATCAGATAAAAAATTAATTTCATAATTAAAGTGATGTAGAGCCTATACTTATCCACCAATGCCTTGTATAATGTCTAATGTCTTGGGTTGGCCATATTCAATTTATTGTTCTATTGATAATCAATTTATATTCTGTACCCTTGTATATATCCAAAAGTAACAACAGATTGTGAAAATATGTTCTACCTCAAGGCATATCATCATATGATAATAAACCTATGAGATTATACTTCCACCATAACATGGTTTTAAAATGTTATATATCACAAGACCTTAAATCTCATATGTAGATGTATTTTATAACCTAGGATATAATATCCCTATTTATAAAACAAAGAATACCCTCGTGCAATTATAACTTCAAGACACCTACTCATATACATTTTATGGGGGAGCTTGGAAGAGGTATAAGTCACCCAACATTTCCCTTGCCATCATGAATGATTAAAAGAACACTTCTAAATAATTTTTTTTAAATATATATACCAGCATGGGTGTTGTAAATTATGAAATCTAAAAATATTGAATAATATTAGGAATATAAACACTAAATTGAACTACCAATACATAGACTCATCTGTAACTATTTTCCATCATGACTCTTAAATAAAAAAAATATGGTAAATATATCAAATCTGTACACATGATTCATGTTCAACATTAATAAATTCATTATTAATTAATTAATATTCTTCTATATAAATTCTAAGGAAGATATTTTTAACTTATATACAATAGTAAGAGAAAAATATTAATTATTTTCCCGTTTTCCCATTTTTTTCATCATCATATACAAGAATATGTAAAATCCCCCACTCATTACTTATTTAATTATCATCTCATGTACTTATTATTATTCTTGAAATCATCATATTATTATAAATTACATTTTCTATATAGTTCACATTATCAATATGTGTCTAGTTTTTCAAAACATGTCATATAAGTAACAAATTTCCATTATCCGATACAAAAAATATCAACCATGTACTAATTATAAGGGGTAATACAAACTCTAAACTCATTAAAACAACCACATTATCCAACAAAATGGTAATTGTAATAAATAGATCCATCAAACAAATGCATTAATCATCAATGAAACACAATCCTAGTTCCAGTTATTAATCATTTAACCAATAATAATTGTAATAATTCAATCATATCAAGTCATTTTAACACCAAGATATTTTTGTAATAATATTTTTTGAATAAATAAAATTTCATGTATTGTTTTCATTAAACACAACCAAATGTTTTAACAAATATTGAATTACTATTTAAATTATTTGTTGAAAAAAAATTAATTACTGGGAAAGATAAAAGAAATCATGAATATGAATAAATAAATTTTAAATATGGTATATTATTATTTTATATAAACAGAATGTATTCTTAATAATAAATAAAATTTGTTTTTTTATTTATAGTTTTTGAAACTATAAATTTCCTTAGAAATGTAATATAATTTAATATTTTTGAATAATAATGAAATTAAATTGTGAATCAAATATAAAAATAATTTAATCATATAATCATAATTATTAAAATATTAGTTTTAATAATTGTTTTTTTGTTATTTTTATTTATTTTTTGAAGAATAATATTTTTTTGATCAATAGAGAAAATGCATGTTTTTTTAGAAAAATGAAATTTATTTTACAGAATTTATACTATTAAATTGAATTCAAAAAAGGATTTTGTGTATGATATGTAAAATTATGTATCCATTTATCAGTTATAATTCATTGGAATCAATTTAATATTAATTTTTTATATAAAAACATTTTAATGCGATGATTTTTTTAATGAAAAAAACATTCTTGTTGCGTTTGAATAATTAATTTATAGTTATATTTTCTCACATGAATTAGATGAATTATTTAAAATTGATTCCATATTATGAATAATTATATTTCATTTCATAAAATTAGAAAAACCAATTTTTACCATAATTAATAGTAAAAATATAAAAAACTATTTATTGTGGTTAAAAATAACAATGTTTTTAAATATGTTACACAAAAAATATATGGAGAAATTTTCTCCAAAACCTAAAAAACACAATTTTTATGGAGAAATGTCTTCCTTATAATGTATAAATACAAATAATGGTATATGTTCTTGGATTTTTTTGTGAGAAGCATGGTTATTAATTTTTCATTAAAAATTTTTAATTATGACAAAAACCATAGTTATAAAAGGAGAAAACTTTTCACTTCCTCTTCACACTTAAAAACCATTTGGTTCAGACAATAAAAACAATTCTTATAATTCGTCCTATAATACAAGATTCATAATTTATTCATAAACCTGTTGTATGAATTATTTTTGGAAATCATAATGATAAATCTTGATGAAAAGTTAATGTTTTTCAATGAGAATTTTTATTTCATTTCCTTCATAAACTCCATATATATTTCTAAATACAAGATGTCATAGTAAAAATTTAATTTTTACAAATACCAAGATGTTTTCAAGTCAATTCTATGACCTGCAGCCATCTCTAATTCCATTAAATGCGATAAGAAATCATCATTCGCGACTACAATGGACTACCACCTAACAAACTGATGTAATTTGTTTTAAATCACCACCTATGATGGCCATATATAATAATTGAGTAAAATTTTAAATATTATACATATTAAATTATTATATTTATGGTATTATTATATCACATATACCTTTTAACATAATTTTTTTTTGGAAATACAATTACATCTCTATACTCTACGACGAACTACAGAATCATGAAGTGGTGTGATTCATTCTGGCATTACATGAGATCTAATAAAGAATTATTTAATAAATATTATTTTATATATATTAATTTATTATTTTTTCCAATTGTAATATATTATTTACCATTATGTTTTTTAATCCATCTAGAAAATCGAAACAACATTCATGTTTACAAATGGTCTACAATATCCATTAAAGAGGTATCTCATTTTATACCTCTAGATATTTTAGTTCACTATAAAACATATATATTTAATATGTATTATATTTAGATTTTTTTTAATTATGGATATTTTGGATTCACAATTGATGTTGAAGAAAAAAACAGATCAAAAATTATACAAGAAATAATGTATTTAATGCCAAAAATATGACATTAAAATTGTATTGTTAATAAAATGTTTACCAAAGGTCAAAAGTTATACATATATAATGCCATATATATATATATGAGTTTTTAATATATTTATAAAATCCATATATTTATTATACCATTTGGTTTTCTTTTTAACATGGATTTAGAGGCGTATGGTAAGAGAATTTCCTCTCACTTTTTTATACTATGACACACATGCCATATTCACAAAATACTTACATAATGTGGGGTATATATAGAACATTCATGTATATTATAATTATAATAATTAAAATAATATGGAATTAATTATCGATTTTAGGATCACACTTTTAGGTGGTTTATGGGTTAAATGATAATAAGGACATAATGGATTTTTTCTCAATTTTCTTTCTTTAAGACAAATGATATGTTCTACACCTATCATATTTTATAATGTGCATGTAAAACACATTTAAAAAGTATAGTCATAAATTTATATAATAACATTAAATTATATATCTCATTTCAAATTATTAATTGATGGGTCTTACATTTCAATTTTACCAAAGTGGTAAGAGTTTTATGCTTCATTATCATCTTTCATCCTGATTACTTGTAATAATGATCACAAAATTGAAATAATATGGTATATATCCAAATAAACACATATTTATTCTTAAATAAAATCTATATGTTAATTTTCCCCATATATTTTCCTCTCATTATGTAGAAAATAGTTCAAAGTGAATTTTATGAGAAAAAATATATTTATTTATTTTTTCGGTTGAAATCCATTTTTTCCTAACAAAAATATTTTTTATAAATATAATCCAAAATATTTTATTATTATTATTTGTAAGATTAATAAATTAAATTTATAAAAATATATTACATTTTTTCAAAATTATATTGAATTTAACATATCTAACATTTTTACCCACATGCATCATTTTTTACTAAAAATGTGGATATAATCATTATATTAATATTTATATCATGAATGTGAATTTCACAAAATAATTATAATTAAATTATTAGAAAGAGAATAAATATATTTTATTGTTATTTTAAATAATTGTAATTTTTTTAATATTTTATTAATTTTAATTTATTAAAAACCAGATTTCATAATTAGGTTTTATGATCAGCAATAAACATTCCAATTTTTTTATAATTCAAAATAATTTCCTATCTAATATGAAATACAATGACATTACATATTATTTAATATGTATATTATATAAGGAAACTATTAATTTTATATTTTTTAGTGATTTATTTTAATGTTGACACAATATTTATGAAATCTCTTTATCATCCATGGTTTAGACCACGATTAAATTCATATGAAACCTAACTCATTTTCCCCAAGAAATTATTTTATTAAATGAGGAATGGAATATGAATCCTATTTATTTTCAACATGAATATTTATGATTAAATTGATATGATTAATATTTAATTTCATGGGTATCTATATGATTAATTTTTTAATATATTTGAAAACAAAAATATATGAACTTTCTAATTTTATGTGTCATTCTAATATCTCCACTGAATACATTGGGTTCATATTAATATCTCATGAGATAAAATGAAATTTATAGGGGTAGCGAACCAAATTTATTAGGGGATTATGAAAACTATAATATAATTTGGTGTGAAACATGATAACCATTATAGTTATTAAAGTGAACCCAATATTCTGTGATAGTATATGAAATGATCAATGAACTAATAAGGACACGATATTTATGTTTATTTTCATTCCTAGAATCTATGCTTCATTCAAGTTTTATGATGCTATAGTTACTGTTCATTTAATCTATTTTAGTTTTCATCTTATTAACATCCATGATTAATTAAATGATGCCAGTTTCAGATATATGATATATTGATAATTGTTTTAAAATTTTATTATCTTGTTCTCAAACACTAATATTTAGGATATTTTAATTTTTCTTTAATTACCCTTACTGAGCATTAATATCACATTTTCTTATATTTTATTTCCACAATTTTGGTATCAAGATGGACCACATTTGAATAGATTTATTATTATAAATTAATTCTACTAATGGTATGATGATCGTATCTCGGATATATGATTCCACTCTAATTGGTGTTTGTTGGAATGTTCTTCTAGGAAATCTTTTTATTCTTCCCCTGGTTGAATTTGATGTCTTCTTAGGAATGCATTGAAATTATATAGATATATCCCAAATCAACTATTGGGGTATAGAATTCACATTTTACATTCATACACAACCACATATATTTTGTTAATTCGATGATAGATTGAACATATAATGTTCAACCCATCAAGGATATGGTTCTTGATTCCAATTAAAAAGGTGGATTAAATCTCATATAGATGTGGCGGAATTGGCATCAATGAAATTAAAATGAGGAGTATTTTTTTATTTCTTCCAATAATACATTTATAGTCATAAAAAAATTACATGATTTTGTGTTCCTGATAGAAATCATACTTGTTTCAATACCTATTTTAATTAGACATTGTAAAATTTCATGGTTTGAGTTATAAGAATTTATAACATAGCTCGAAAATATCCTTGAAATTGGATTCATTCATAAAATTATGTCATGTTAGGGAGTATATATTCTTTTTGTATAAATGGGATATGAATCAATGTGACACTACATAGATGATCATGTTTTGAACATGATCATAATCATGAACAAGTACAACCTACCACCCTATATTGATAACTTACTTTAACAACTTCATTGAGATCTATAATTTTTTAAAAATGAATTTCGCTCTAGATTTCATAAATTTAATTAATTGATGGAGGATATTCCAAAGAAAATATTTCATTCAAAGTATAGAATTTATTAATACATAGTTATGCGATTAAAATTTAAAATTCCACCACAATCTTCATTAACTTAAGAAATATAGTCTATATATTTTTACATATTCTTGTTTTTTGTTTCGGATATATATTAATTTCTTAAATATTTAAATTGACATGACAAGAATTAAGTTCAATTATAAAAATTGGAAAATATTCTATGGAAGGAGAAAATATATGAAAATTTCACAAAATGATTTTTTTATAAAATATATTCATTTATGAGTCTTATAATATCAATATAGGTTATATCTATAGATCCATTAATTTTTCCAACAAACCATACAATCATTCTAAAGTCTATAGTTTTCTTGGATCACATTCATATTATCGATGGTGTGTAGAAGATTCCCCAAGATTATATACTATAGTCACCATGCTATCTTGGAAGGTATTAATGATCCTATAGATTTATGAATGTAGTGAAAATTTCATATAACTGATGATAGGATTTTTCATAGAAACTATAAATAAATTACTCTATAGTGGATATTGATTTTTTATATATTGGGATATGTTTTATAATGAATTAATATGTTCTCTTATAGAGAATGAAATTTTTATAGCACATTCCTTACAATAGATGAATGTTCGTTAAAAATATTTCCCATAATATGATTTATTATTATCCATTGGTAGTTTTAGAAAAATATATATTAAATAAATATATTTTTTTAAGTTTTATATATATATAATGATAAAAACAATTAATAATCAATATTCAAATAGGTGGGGTAGAATTTATTCTTATATAATATTGGTAATGTTGATTAAAGATTATTATTGGATTTTAAATTACCACTATGTAATAGTGAACAATTTATTGATGCATTATGTTTAATGAATGATGCTTTATTATGCATTATGATGATAAAAAATATAATATTTCTGCATTTTCAAAGGATGACATTATAAATCTTCCATGAATGGGAGGCATATTTTCATGCTCAATTAAATGTTCATGATTCTATCATTGTGTAAAACAAAGAGTTGGAGATATATGTTATAGAGATACAAAAGATAGAAATAAATATTGATCAGATTAACCATTATTGGAATGTAATTTCTAGGGATATAACGTTTTTATTTGTCCCATCCATAAGGGATTTTAAGAAGGATTCAATAGATGGATCTCATAATTAATTATCTAATCATTGTTGCTGTTGGACTCCCTATAAAAAATAAAGGGAATAATTTTATATGTGTTATAGCTGACCTCTGTAAAAATCCAACACACTTCATATCCATGAGAGAATATTTATCTTTGGATCAACTTGAATGGATATAAATTATGTATATGGTATGTTTTAAAGGATTTCCACACTCTATTTTTCATGATTTGGATCTGAGTATTACCGTAATATTTTGGAGTTTTCCTCATCACGATCTTGGTACATTGTTTTTTTTCAACAATATATATCATCTTGAAACATGCAGTATGTTATAGATAACAATTAAAACTAAATATATTTTTTAATTAAATTTCTCTCTATATTTTATGTATTTTTCTGAACAAAAAATATCTTAGGATGAGTTTTTTAAACAACAATATCTTTTATTAATGAAATAAAATAGTTTCTTATATTGAACTATGTGAAGTGAAGTGTAGAAAACTAGTATTTTGAAATGAATTTGGAGAATGAAATAAATTTTGAAAATAAATAGATTTAGAAATTACACATTATTTAGATATATTATAAATAATAAAGTAAGGCACAATGATAACGACAATGATATTCTGATAATGGTCAATGAGATCAAAAACTCAATTTTTTGGAAATTTCTTTCTATGAATATCTTCAGTGGAAAATGTAATTGAAATTTTAAAACAATGGAAAAACGAAATATTCAGTGTATTGCCATGTTTTTGATTTTTTATTATATCATGATGGTAGTCTATTGGGTTTCACTACTAATATTCCACTCCCACACTCTTCATGTGTTTAATTAATCTTTCAAATGGATGTATAGACATGATACTTCATAAATACTATACATAGACATAATATAGTTAGATAAATACCATTATTATTGTGTAAAATTGTTGTGTATTCTGGAATGTATAGTAAAAGTACTATGAAAAAATACCAGTTACCCTATCGATATTTTGTGGTAAAACCACCCTTTTTGGGAGGCTACATGGGAATATAATGATATTTTGAGGCATAAGGATAGTCATATATTTGTAATAGAGTGACCTAATTTTTAGAGAATGTATCATTTTATGTGG
Organism: Viscum album; assembly: GCA_963277665.1. Lineage (NCBI taxonomy): Eukaryota > Viridiplantae > Streptophyta > Magnoliopsida > Santalales > Viscaceae > Viscum > Viscum album. The sequence continues at coordinate 276,452 of CAUJRU010000252.1, forward strand.
TGTATAATTTATCACAGTAATATGTTCAGGAGTATTTTTCTATTAAATTAAATCACATTGATATCACTTATTACAAGCTACACCCAGTTAAATCGAACCATGAAAACAAATAGAATTATTATTTATACATTTTAGTTTTTACCTATCATATATACATGAAAAAAGGAATAATAATAAATTTTTTATTAATTTCCTTAATATTAGATTAATATAAATAATACAAATTGACAAGAAATATTAAATAATTAGTGAAGACTTTTTATGTTTTGAAGAAAAAATATCCACATAAATAATAATGTAATTTATTTATATAATAATATTTATATTAATATTTGAAAATTTTAGACAACAAATATTATATGATTTATATTATTTTTGAAATATTCCTATAAATAGTTTGTTAGTAATTTCTTTGGGGATTATTCTAAGATTAATACTTCTTTTATAAATGCTAGTAAACATTAATTTTTACTTAAAAGAGACATTTTGTTTAATTAAATTATTAACATTTTTTTAAAATAGGGATTAATGTAAATTAGATAAATAATATATCTATTAATCAACAGTAGATAATTATATTCATTTTAATATTGAATTTTAAAAATAAGACATTGAAAACATTTAAACATTTTTTTTAGGAAACTATATTTCTCATTACGTCTTAATCATTAATTTGAAATTTAAATTTACCAAATACTTGGCTGTAATTATGAAAATATTATTCTGTATTTTAAATCAAATAAAATTAATAATATCAAAAAATGTAAAATTATTTTTGTATCAAAATGAATATTTAAAACAATAAAAATAATTTACTACAGTTATTGTAAAAATGGGTTGGCCAAGTGTTAAAATAAAAAGATATTGGTTAAAAATAACCCTAAATTGGACCAAATCCTATTTAATTGAAATTTATAGACATTATATGGCCAAATAATCTATAATGGTCCATTTTGCATCTTTTTTCTTTGTGAAATACATTCGTATAACATTTTCATTCCAAAACGAATGATAATAGCAGTAAAAAAACTGATAAAAGGATACCATATTCCTATCATGTTCACTATAAAAATAATTTATACCACCAATACTTATCAACTTATCTTTCACAACTCACATCGATCATCTTTGAAGCCTTATTTTTACAAAACTCCAACCGAGTATAGAATTTGTCAAAATAATAATGAGGTTTGGTATAGAAAATGTTACTTTCATCGACAATAAACTTTTTTTATTCCACCGCCATAATATTAGATTAACCATTGCTGATATAATAATATAGGAATATTCCATATATGAAGATGTTTTTATGTTATAGTATATTCCTAAAACCATCACCACTTCTTTCAAATGTGTTACAAAATTTCCATTAATGTATACAGAGGACTACCACCTCACGAACTAATGTTATTGGCTTTCCATCATAAACCCTAATTAAATTATATATTGATATATGAATTGATTATATTCTATATTAATTATATTACTATAATTATCTAGTCATTATATAATATATACCTTCCTAATTTGTAGTTTATTGGAATACGACAACGTCGCTCATGTCTATGGCGGACTACCAACTCGCAATGTGATATGATTCATTATAAGTTTGCATATAATGTAAGAGGGATGGTGTTGATGAACATATTTATTAAATATGGAATAAAATATTTTTTATAATGATAATATATTTTTTAAATTTTTTTCTTTCAATATGTTGATAAAATCAAATCATCGTTCATTTGTATATACGGCAAACCATCTCTACTTAAATTGAATTATATTATCAAACTCTAACCATTTAAGATTACTCTAAATAACAATATTCTGTATGTATATTTTATTTGCATCATTGTAATAATTATGGAGTTTATGGACCATTGATCAAATTAGTAGGCACAAAAAATTTAATAATCTAATCACATAATAAAAGTAGAGTACTTCTTTCCTAAAATCAGATATTAACATATAATATAGAATAAATTTATCATAAAAGGATATATGTAAATATTATATTTTATGAATTTTATATATGTACATTATTTTTTATATACATTATAAACTATTATTTATTATAAATGATTTTTTAATGTGAATATAAGATGTAAAAAATTATGATATTGGATTTTTCATCACTATTTTTACATATGTGAGACACATTACATATTAAAAAACTATTAATATTGTAGTTTATATATGTCTGCTGAATTTATATTATAAATTTTATCCTTTTAATTATTTTCATTTTTATATACTTTTTTATGATATCACACTAATGGGGTTTATGGTTCTTATTTTATTAATGCATTGAGTGAATTTTATCTCAATTTTCCTTCTTCAATACATAAGTTATGTTTCCAACAATCATGTTTTATAAGGAATTGACATCCCATTTTACAAAACAACATTCATGGACTTTGTGGTTGGGAATATAAGAATTTTTTGAGTGATTTATGTATCAATTTTACCACCCTCAGACCTATTTTATGTTATGTTATTCACCTATCTTATTTTATCCTTATGATAATTTTATCACAATTACCATCATGGGGAATATGATTCAATGTTACCAAAATTATTAATCTTTTTTATGTTTCAATATTATTGTATATCAGGATTTCTCATGATTTATCTTATAACTATGAAATTATAAGATATAAAAATCATTACATTTATTCATTCTAATATCCTATGGTTATTTCATGAGATTATGGAGATGAACTTATTTTAACCTCCTTATATGCATAAGTTTTCAACATGTTTTTAATAGAAATTATAATTTGTCGCATTATTCAAAATCAATTTTCCTTCAAATTTTTTTTATCATAAATGAAATCAGAATTTTTTTTTCATTTCTGATATAATTTAATTAATCCATTTTTTTATATATCTTAATTTTTATAAATTAATTTAATATAATTATATTAATGTAATCTAAGAAAGAATCAATATAATTTTACAAAATGTAAAATGAATAATTTCCTTAATGTGTATGAAATGAATGAATATTTCTTGACATCAAGAACCTTATTTGATTTAAATTTTAAATTATAATTTTTCAAGGATACTTTTACTGAAAATTATTTCCAAAATATTTAATAATTAGTTTAAATTATTAAAAGGTTATTTTAAAATAGATGATATTTTCATCAAAATCATTCCTTCAAATCTTTTTTATAAATATCATTTTCATTATATGATAGAATAAATTGAATTAACATAAGATTTACATAAAATTACACAGTACTAACATATCTAGATTTTATATCATATATCATGAATATTTATTTAATTACATAAACTCAATCCTTAGGTATGTAATAATTAATTTTTTTAGAAACATTCAAACATGAACACTTTTCTTTAATATTTATACATCAAACTCCACAATGTTCATCATGAATATCACACTTGTTATATATGTAAAACCCAATATATGGATTCATAAGGATCAATAGGAATTATTTTGTTAAAAGTAATTATTTTTTGAAAACTCAACTAGTGGAAGGTTTTTTTATCTCAAATAGCAATGAAAACCATTGAAAAATATCAAAATATTTCCTCTATGTTTTGAATTTTTATTATGATTATCCAGTTTTCTATGAATGATAGGATGTTCTATAACCCAAATCTATATCAAGTGATCGATGGTTTCATAAATATAATAATGATGTAACCCTCAAATATTTTTCAAATATAATTAGATATCATAATCTAGAAACCCAAACTAATTCTAGAATGTATATCCTAGCATTATGATACATAAAGAAGTATTACATGATAGAAATGAGTTATTCTAACTTAGTAAAAAGATCCACTAAAACACAATATAATTATTACCATTTATAAATTTTAGAGAGTCTGATGACAAAAATCCATAGTAGTTTTTTCTTATTTCCATTCTAGTATGGTAAATGGATAAAACATCCCCTTATAATTTTTCTTCTCAACATTATAATGTTGGCCTTCCAAGTAGTGAGATTCAAACTCTTTGATATAACTTTTCATTCCATCCCACTGGAATTACTCTATAAGTTATTAATACATCTTTATAGTTCCCAGACGAACAGAGAAGGAATAACTAAAAAAATCATATAACAACTCCATATTCATTTCTGTTATGGAAGGACATATAAGATTGTTCAAAAACATTATCAGTCCATCATGATCAAGGTTAAACTCATGAATAGTTATAACATTATTCTGCAAGCTCTATATATTCCATCTACATGTATGAACATAGATCCTCATTTTAGTTATGGATTCGGTTCCCATATTTTTTTATTGAAATAATGAAAAGGGGATATTATATTACAGACATGTACCCAGCTTTCCACATACAGATGCATGCTAGTCGAGCAATACATAAAAACATAGTCATGTGGTCACCTGGTATATTGATTATGTCCTGCTCTAGTTAAGGATTCAACAAAGCATGTAGTTTTGACAAAACCACAATGTACAATATTTCATTTTAGAAATAATAGTGGGGTCACGTCTCAAGATAGGAAACATCTTCTTATACCCGTGGATCATACTAGAGAGTTGTGAATAGGAGGAATAACTCTGAACCCCTTCTGATTCTCAGTCTAAACACCAATTGAGACACCGTTGAGTGTGTTGGAATCCCCCCAGTGAGTTCTCAATTATTTTATAGCTTTCCATCTTAGTTATTCCACTATCAAGAGTTATTCAATGATAGTCATTTACCACCTTTTGTAGATGTACATAGACTTAGGCTAATTCAAGGTATAACATTTAATTAAATTGATCGTATGACATCGAGGTAGTTGTTTGGTGACCTTCTTTGTTCTTTTTTGTATAACATATGATTAAATATCCACATAACAATGATAGGGGTATTAATGGATATAGAATTAAACATTGTTCATAACCGGATATTTTTTGGTTGACTAGTAAATGGTTATTTATTATGCGTAAGGTTTGATACCTAATTACAGGACACCCCATGGGTCCGCTTCACATGATTGACTATTTGTGGCCATTTTTTCTAGGATTACTATTAGGTGTTCCTTGTTTTCCATTACTTGGATGTTTAGGATGGAGTTTTATTAATTATAGGAAATTCAAGGGATGTACTTGTGAATGATTATCTATGAAGTAATTTCAGATTACATGAGATGCTTGGATATTATAATCCCATTGGTTTTTCCCCTGGACTGTGAGAGCCTAGTACCATGAATACTAAAGGGACTTCTACATTATTTACACAATACAATGAGTTTCTTGGTTTAGATGATTAACACAAGGGTTTTTAACGTGAGAGCTACCTAGAAGGTAATTTATAATTACCATAAGCTTTCATGACCTTCAGGTATTGACCATTAGAGATACCCAGTCAGTAATTTATAAGTTTTGATGCCATGTTGACCTAGGGTTTTTGACCTTTGGGGTTGTGCAATTGATCATTTGTAAATGATTAGTGCTCTGTTAGACCAAAACATTTAGACTATAAGAGCTTCCTAGAGGGGTCTTATTTAAAAAATTAGTTCTATGTCATCCAAAATGGGTTGACCATGAGTTCATTCGTAGATGGTTGTTTATTAATGATTGAATGATAGTGATGAGTCTGTGAAGCCAAACAATATGTTTGGAATCATTCATACTTGATTGTTTTGTTGGTCATCTAAGACGTCTATTTCTTTACTATTACACCGGTGCGTATAGAGCATAGGTTTGATCTCAAGATTACAATATTAAATAAATGAATAATAAATTTAAATTATTTTAATTGAAAATGATAGGATTTTTTACATTTGAGTAATTCCTAGTTTATTGCTTCATTTCTACATATTACCCATTATATATAATCACTAATAGTTAGACACATATCTTTTGGGGGTGACTTCTGGGATTATTCTCTTATCATATTTTGGTCATGTTATAGTCCCAAGAATATTATATTATTTAATGTATTGATAAGATAATGCTCATTTCTTCATTAGGTACTTGATTCATATTGAAACTAGAGAGAATGGGACAATGTGGAGGCCTACGATGTAGCTGAAGTTTATTTTTTATTTTGTACATTCGTTTCTCTATTGATTTCTTGTGTTGTGACTTTATTGGATGTTTTCATAGATACATATGACATGAATCATATATATATATATATATATATATATTATCTAGTTTTTTTAGTCTTCCACAGTTTACTTTTGTAATATGGTATTATTGATTCCAGTGTTGTAATATTTGTTTTCCGTTATGTTTACTCTCACAATGATAGAAAATGTTCTCCACTATCACAAATTAGGCCATCACTACTAGTTTATATCCTCTATAGTTTAGGGAAATGTTCTTGATGATATGTATCCAACCGGATATGGGTCACCTTTGTGCGGTACCCGAAACCATTATTTTACAATGTGGTAGTAGAGGTAGTTTATTTTATACATTTCATTAATATTTCGTTCCAATAGACTGAGACATGATAGAATAGGGTAGTTGGTAATATTTTGGGCCTTATTGTTGCTAACCTATGTACAGGGAAAATCCATGACACATTGAATTTTTGAATTTTTGTTTTTTTCAATTTTTATAGATGATTTGATTTCACTATTGGGAGATTCACTTATTTTCTGTGGATTTGATTAATATCATTGTGGTTATATTTTTATTTCAACCAGATGTTGTGAGTGTATGTTATGTCATGCCTCACATATGTACTTTCTATAGACCACATGTCATGCCTTACTATCATTCCATTTTTTGTTCATTTATTATTGCATGCTACTATGATAGATGTTGTGATAGATATGTATGTTCATGTGATAGATATTATGATAGAAATACATTATATTTTCAATATGGTATTAGTATATTTAATTTTTCTTTAGGAAGTATTCCTAGAATTAGTTCTTGAGGTGTTATGTGCCATCTTTGATCAAAATTTGGGGAATCATTTTTGGAATTTAAATGAATTTGGTTATGATATGATATAAATAAGGATGCAAAAAATTTATTCTCATGGAGTATGGGATCTCACGGATCATAACATGGAATGAATTAGACAAATTTAATGATTTTTGGGGGTCCCAATGAAATTTTAGAAACTTACTATCTGGATAACATAGAAAACATATCATGGTTTGATATAAACAGACACCATGTGTCCTTATGTTCGGGAAGAAATGATTTTTCTCGAGTATGTGTTGTGCACCTTATGGATAGGTCGTGTAGTTATTGATTGTTTGACTGCTTGTTTGATATAAGAAATGGGGTTGGTAAACCATCGGTATAACACACCAATTTACTAGGAGTATACACTATGCGATAGTTGTTAGTGTGTCTGACCTCGTGACTAACGACATGGGCGGACAGAACATTCATAGTACATGTCATGTCTAGGGTGAACACATAGTGTAGTATTACAACAATAAGACCGTGTAGTTCTTGTCATGTAGATGTACATTACCAAGGGGGAATATTCAAGTACATGACTAGTCTCAAGAGGAACATGATGTGTGTATGGGGAGTTACATGACCAGGTGTGATGGAGTGCATGCCAATGTTTATGAATAAGGGAACATGTCATATAGTGGTTCTACACGCCGTGTAATCCATTTTTGTAATATTTGAATGCATTCCTTCTCATGTTCTATTCATGAACATTTAAGAGGTATTTCTTCATAATCGTGAACTTAGGTGTGAAGTTGACCTTTCAGAGTAATGCCTCCGAGATTTCATCCAGTTGTACACCTGGTAAATGGTGATGTTCAGACACTGAAATTGGTAGATCACATACTACTAGCAGATCCACTTGTTGTGCGTTTCTTTTCTGCAGTTGTTATATCAGACACATGGGCTGATGCACTGTTTTGTGAATCCTTTAAAAGGATGATGTATACATTTCATGGAACACAACATCCTACAAAAATTATTTTACATTTGACATGGGTGTTCGAACAGCCAAATACACTCACTTTTTCAGGGGATGGATGAACATAGGCTTCCAATTCATGGTTGGAGGTGATTCTTTCTATCTTTGAGCACCTATAGATGATTCTTAAAAGGAGGTAAAAGATTGTGATGAACATACCACAATATTCTTCCATTATATGTTGGGATGATAGATCATAGGTGGGACGTCATCAGGACATGGCTAAGGAAGATTTTCAGAGGACCATCTATTATTACTTCTACACAGAGAGGTTGATGGTCGATTGAGCCCTGAAGTTTACACATTTAGAGCATGGGGCTCTTTTAATGATAGATTTTTCTTCTAAATTTATAGATATATATTGAATCACTCCTGTTCTGGTGGGGGGTGTTTAAGAGATATCCCTGGAAAAGAGAATTGTGGATAGCCTCAGGTACAACATCTGATCACAAATGAATTTTTTAGGGTGACTTTGGTGATTGATTTAGTAAACAAGGACCAAACTTCTGAGCATAATCTATGGGAGTTTTGATCTGATTTATTGGGAGTTCCAGCATGTAGGGTTGATAATCCTTCTATCAATAGCGCGAAACATTGTAGGGAGTTTACACGTGGTGGTTCTAGAATAGGTAGGGATGTATCTTCATGAAGCCTAGTGAGGTTCTACCAGTGCGTGAAGAGTGGGAACTCATGACCTGAGTGCCCAAGTGACGGAATTGAGTGCCTATGTTGTGGAATGATGGGTCACCTTCAGCCTTTTTTCTAGATGATTTCACAAGAATCTAGTGAAATTAGATCTATATGACTCGATGTTTAGAAGCATGACCACCAGTTTATCTTCAGTATGGGAACTGATTTTTGTTAGGCCATTATGGATGAGGTGGTGGTCGTGGTGGTGGAATCTAGACAACATGTTTTTAGTGACTATATGTTGGATCATCTCTGGGTACCCAGGTAGGGTCACATGGCCAAGGTAAATTTCATATTTTTGTGACGGAACAAAACCAGTAAGAGCAATATGATAGACCCTATACGGTGAGAGGTACGATTTTAGTTTTCTTAGTTTTAGCTTCTGTACTTTTTTATATTGGAAATTCCATTGGTTTTATTTCTATTTCCATTATAGAAATATTTATCCTCTGTTTCAATAATTTTGAAGATGTTATAATGTTATACACTCTGTTGGAGATTAGGCTGACTAGTGTACATAAATGCAAGGGGTTCCTTCATGAGGTTGGTTGGTGACACTTCTTCTAGGACCTAAAAGTATAAGAGATGTGAGGATTAGATGTCACTCTTAGAATGGAAAAGTATTTCACCTTTCAGACATTTATTGACTGTTGTTGTCAAATTGTGAGTTTTAAGTCAACTAAGGGTGGATCCTTTTTACACAAGTGAGAATGGGATGTACATGCGAGCATATCTGGACCCAAGAATCATTGATAAAGAGGAATTAAAACCCATATTGCAAATTTATATATGGATGATATGGGGAATTCAAATTTGGACATTCTTACAGTGGTGGATAATTTTTAAGATGCATGTATGGATGAATTTATATGTATACCTTCAGGGTGAGAGGTGGAATTTTCTACTAATATTGTCCCAGCAGTGGCACATATGTCCTTTCCTCCATATATGATGGCTACACCCAAGTTATGTGAGATAAAGAAGCAGTTAGAGAAGTTATAGGAAATGGGTTTCATTTGATCTAGTACTTCTCCGAGGGGTTCTCCCATCCTAGTTGCAGAGAAGGAAGACGGTACCCTCAGACATTTTGTGGATTATGATAAGATGAAATAGTTTATGAATGATAGCTGATATCCCTAGCCAATGATTAATGAAATCATTGATCATATTCGAGGACTTGTGTGTTCCTGAAGATTAAATATTCATATGGTTATCTTCTATTGCATGTAAGAAAATCAGATATACCCCTTACAACCTTTTTTATAATCTATTGTTTGTAAGTGTATTTGGTTATTCCGTTCAGTCTCATTAATACGCTAGTAGATATAATGGAACCAATGAACATATTATTCCATCCTTACATGGATAATTTTGTCATAATCTTTATAGATGTAATCTTGGTATACTCACACACATTCCATGACCATGAAATCCTTCATGAGATCGTATTCACTACACTTATAAAGAGTCAGTTTTATACTAATCTATCAAATATGATAATTTTGGATGGACCATATTCATTTCATGGGTCATATCATCTCTAGTAATAGAGTATCAGCAGACCCATAGAATGTGAGATGGCTAGTTTCCTGGGAGAATTCGAAGATCTTCTTTGAGGTACGAAGGTTTATGTAGACAACATGTTAGTAAAGACCATTTATACATGACTTTCCATGTTTAGCAGTGCCACTGACTGGACTGTATAAGAATGGTGTGATGTACTTATGGATAGATTCCAATTATTAAGCCTTTCAAGAGATTAACGGGAGATTGTATTCTACATTGATACATGTGTTTTCGGAGTCAGTCACAAGTTAAAAAATTTTCAATGTTTTATCAAGCATTAGGCTGGGATAAGTACTTATTCATTGGGGAGGATTCATTACATATGGGTCTCTATTGATGAATCCAAATGAGAAGAAATACCCAATACCTGATCTTGAGTTAGCTACAATGGTCAATGATTTACCCTATTGGAGACATTATCTTTGGGAAGAGTTTTTTTGGTATACACTGACCACAAAATCCTAAATTTTTTCTTCATGTAGCATGATCTAAATTTATGAGATTGAAGGTGGGTAGAGGAAAATTAGTCCATTGAATTTAAGTTTCTTAAACACCTAGAAAAGGAAGCTCAACTAATGATGCTTTGATTATGAGGAATCAGATATTGGCAGCTAGGGAGGCCAACATTGAGTATTAGTTTATGGAACTCTTACCTCAGATGTATTTGGAGGTTTGTTAAAAATAGGAGTAGATGTTTCATTCATTTATATATGTTACCTATACACTTTTTTATCGATTGAGAATGAGGCATCAATTAGATTCTAAAGAACTAGTCCTATGGGATAGTGTGTAAGGAGAGGAATGTAGTCCGAGGAGGATTATAGGGGAGGACGATGTTTTCCATTTTCATGGTTGTGTATGGGTGTCAACATACATAAAAGGGGAGCGGTTGTGAGTTTCTTGTGCCCCATTTTGGGAGGTTCACCCTGATGTCAAAATTATTTTTTGATTTATATATCGTGAGTATTGGTTTCCATGCTTGAAGAGGGATATTTCTAGTTTAATTTTGAGATGTTCTTCCTAATAGTTGGTGAAGGAGAGGCATCAATGACATAGAGAGATATTAAAATAGTTACCCATTCTTGAGTGGAAGTGGAATGATTTTGAGATCGATTTTTTGATGATTTAACAATGGTAGTCTTGAAAAAATGAGGTAGAATAGGTTTTTATTAATAGACTCAAGACGATTTCACATTTATTTCCGAACAAAGAGAAAATCAATATTGATGAGCATTGAATGTTTTACATCCCTAACATAGTAAATTTCCTTGGGGATCATCAATCTACAATTTCAAATAAGGACTCATGGTTTACTTATTGGGTTTGGAAGTGACTATAGAGGGCTTTGGTATATATGTACTTCTGAGTACAACTTAGAATCCCAATGCATATGGCCAATCCGAGCACATGATTAAGGTTTTTTAGGACATGCTTCTATCATCTTCCCTAAATTTCATGTGCTCTTTGGAGAGTCACATACCCCGGGTAATGATTTCCTACAATAATATTTTTAGGAAATGATTATTATTGTACGTTATGAGGCTTTGTAAGGTAGGTCTTTCCGATCACCCCTGTGTTCGCCGGAGGTGGGAGAGGCAGCTATGTTGGGACCTCCTCTAGTCTAGGACACCACTGAGCATGTATAGATTATTTAGAATAGTATTGATACTACACAATCATTCAAGAAGTTTTATGCTGAAAAATAGATATTACCCATAAAAGGATTCATAGATCCAATGTTTTCTTAACAAAAATAAACATGTTAACAAAAAGGTGACACACTTGGCCAAATGAAACCATTATTAAGGATTTCACAGTGATTCTTTTGCAATTCGTTCAACTTAATTAGGAGAATTCTAGATGGACTATTGAAAAACAGTGTGGTAAAAGAAATGATTTTTATTGGGATCTCAACATCACCTTTTGGAGGAATACTATGAAAATAATCCTAAATGACATCAAATAATCCCTACATGATATTATTATCATCAATGTCATGTTTCTACATTACCATTTGATATAAACACCACATCAGTATGTGAATTAAGACCCATTCAATAGATGTGATATCCACCATATGTTCATGATTTTCACCACATATATATATATGATCGTAGGTTATTTTATGATATCAATCATGACTTCCAATCATTGAAAATTGATATGAGACTTTTGAAGACAAAGCCAATCCATGACTAAGATGACATCAAATTCAACTTGATTATGATTGATCAGATATCTAGAAAAACATTCTTATTAATTCCAACCAATGCATAATCATAATCATGAGAAGAAATCAATATACTATTAGGGTGTCTAACAAAAATTTATAAATATAACCATTTCAGTGATGTCTTTACATGTCAAAATATTTAAAAATGAATTATTTTTTAGAACTGGTGTCAAATAAATCATTAGTAGTTCTAGATTACATTATATGTGTAATATTTCTATTTCCCTCATCAAAATTAGTGATTTATTAATATTTCACCTTTTCTATAGGATTAAGGGGACAATAATGATGATCATCCTCATTAACCCTTTGTATTGGGAATTCGAGTAGGATAGGGTCCATTGTCCTTACACTTGATGCACCAAATGGGATATTTTTATGTTGCATTATCTCTATTTGCATCATTATCTAACTTAATACATCACATTGGTACTCAATTTCCCAAGAACCTACACTCTAATTCAAAAAAAAATTATCATATAATTAAGATATTTTCCTCCATGATTCTTCCCACACCTTGATAATAATGTAATAGTCATATTATTATCTCCGTGATGATTAGATTTTCTTTTGATCTCCATCATCATTTTTGTTTGAAAAAAAATTATATTGATAAATAAATCCAACCTACACTTCATTCTTGAGATAAAATTTGAAAATATCTCCATATATACTAATATATCTTATGTATAATTCACTTAATAAATATGGTTCTATGATTACAAAGAATATATTAAACTTACATTCAGTTTCTATGATAACACCAGAATCACACCTCGCATGACATATAGAATTATATTTATAGGTACCGACAACTTCATCATCATTTTTTCATTACTCAATAGAATACTTTTCAATCATTGTATGATGATCAAAATGAATTTAATTATTTTAAAAAATCATGGCCTTATATGAATCCATGGATTCAAATCCCACATATTTCATATTATTATTTATAAGATTCTTATACTGATCTCCATCACCATCGAAATGGTAGATGGAAAAAATGATTTATTTAATTACATAATCACTAGATAACTGAAAAATTAATTTTACTGATATTATTCATTAGTTTAGTTACAATTTTATAAGAAGACCCTCAGAATTAAAGATTACATTTCATTATGAGGTACTGAAAATGAAAATTTTCCCCCATTTTCTCATTTTGGACATTCTACCAGATTTTGGCCTTAGAAAACTATGTGATAATAGTAATAATATTTTCTATTCCAGCACCCAAAACATTTGTATTCCCTAGAGGAGATTAATTTCATTCATTGTAATACCTAAAAAAAATATCATAATTTTGTGTTCTATACATTGAATAAAACATCAAAGAAAAGTTTTAGGAATAGAAATTAGGATTGGGAAGCAGATAATCATTTAAAAATTTAATATTATAAATCAAATTATGACACCATCTTTTTATAATATTAAACCTTAGTATTTTCATAGGTCTTTCATATTCATATTCCATTTATTTAAATCAATATGGTTATTAATATTATCAATAATTTCTAATGAATATATCCTTAGAGATTCAAAATAATTGTGCAGCATATCCCATTGTCATGAACCAGTTCCCGATATAGTCTAGATCAATAAAATGTTTTCCATTTTTTACCCCTATGTACATCAATGCTAGATCCAAAACCACTAGTATTATTCATATAGGGATGCATTTTCATAGAAACTACTTTCTTAATACATAACCAAAATTCTATGACATTTTGTTATACATTAATTCATACCTATATTTAGATGTATACATGTCCAACAGAATATCCTTAGGGATCTCATTATTGATTTCTCATCCAGGTTAAATATAGATAACTAATCAAGTAGATAGATACCAAATAAATAAACCAATTCCTAATGTACATAGATATTACTTATGTTATGTTGAATATTTATTACATTACAAAAACACACCTAATTAGCATAATAATGTTGTGTCCATAAAAAGATAGAAACATAAACACTATTCTATAACTTTGTTAAGTCATTGAAAACTATGTTTTTCATAACTAGAACACATTTTTATGATTTTATTTATAATAAATGTTATAATAACATTGTTAAGGAAAAAACGAAATCATGAGATCATATTCTTATTAAGGGAATAAAAGGGAGATATGTAATAATAACATGATAATAAAAGAATATGAACCTTTGAGTAACTTCCGAAAATCATATCATGTATATCAAGGATCATAGTATAGAATAATGGAATAATTGTTGGAATAAAATATGGAATGAATGATAATATAATCCAATAACATGAGACATGTTAGAATAAAAAATGCATAAGACGTGGATTTGTGGCATCCACATATGCATTGAAAATATTTTCCTTATTTTTCATGGAGCATTGAGAATTCCAACAATGCAGTCAATGTCCATTACTATACAAATTACACACTTATATCCAAACATGTCTTACAGTACTGATATAATTCCTTTTTCCTATTGGAATTATTATTCTTTGTTTACACCCCATTCTATCCATGTCTATGTTATTAGATATATAAATCATTACCCAATTGATTAGGGGGTGATAAATATCTAACACATCTCAAAATAAAACCAATATTAATGTGTTCCACAATATCATAGTGATTCATCATATCATAAACCATGAAATTAAATTGGTGTTATAATTATTTAATCATATCATAACCTATGGAAAATATAAATGAATCAAAAACAGTTTATCATTGAATAACTTGTGAAAATAGGAAGATTTCATAATAATTTCATCATAGTTTAAACAATGATAGAGAAATGGGTATCACAGAAAAAAACCGATAAAAGAATAAAAAATTCGTACAATTAATAAGATTGGGGTCCTTGGTTAATATCCTTTGAAAGTGATGGGTAACATCAACCATTTAAATAATATATGTAAAATGATTTTGTTCAATCATTTAAATGATTTCTGTAGGAAAATATCATTTATGTTGAAAAATATATTTCCAAAACATGAAATATTACTTAAAATATATTCATTTAAAATATTACTAAAAAAATGCTCATAAATGAAATGATCGGTCATAAAATCATAATATTCGATTCATGTTTTACATTTTAAAAAGAAGATTCCTCTCAAATATTTAGCAAAATCCATAAAAAATAGTTCTGGAAAATGACATAATGAATCATTTAAAAATATATAAAAAATAAAAAATCCATAAATCCTATTTTTAATAATAATAATTTTTTCATAAAACAATGTTTAAATTTTTTTCATTAAAATTATTTTAATGATATAGATTTCTGACCGAATATAAAAATAATATGGGATTTTTATTAAAAAATATCATTTATCCGTACAACAAAAGAGTTGAGAAAATAAGAACATTACATGAATATAAAATCTATAAATAATGGATAATATATTTGGTGATATATATTGATATATGAATCATAATATTTCTTGTAACACCCTAATCTTCTACGGTATGCTTCTCTTTGAATAATGTGATAGTGTGTGTTGTACGCAACACCGAGTTCTAACACACCATAACTAATCAAACTAGTCTTTATGAATAGTAATACCTACTTTTTGAAATTATATATATTTTATATTTCAAAATGGACTTCATTTTTGGATTCGGAATATCGAATTTATCCTATGGTGAAATTTTGGTACTTTTCAGATAACTTTAATATTTTGATGAATAGTGAAAATTTCGAAATTTTAATTAAAACCAACTTTTTTAATCAAAATAATTAATTTTGATAAATTATGAATTTGAGTGGTTTTAAAGCATATTTAGAATATATTTTTACCATTTAATACAATTTTGGTCATTGGACATAATTTCACAATTAAACCGAACATAAACAAGTGTCAATCTTTTGATAGTTATTATCTCTTAAAAACACGCTTTTTGTTTTGACAACGGGAATTAATTTTAAATTAATTTCTTCCCCTTATGTTTTTTGAATTTAGAAAAATGGATTCCATATTTGGAATAAGGATGTTCAAATTGTGTAAATAGGTAACTTTTATTTTTAGACATTTTGAATAATTACTGCGGTAAATATTTTATTTACCATGGTTAAGGGTAAATCCGGTAAATAAGGGTTAAAAATAATATTATAATTATCCTAAACTACCCTAAAACGTGTCCTTGCCTTATTGGTTGATACATGATGTCCATAGGCATCTTTGGGTCGATTTTGGGACCCCATGGTGCCACTTGTAGGTGATAGGGACACATTATTTTAATTAAGTTAAAATGAATACAAAAATGACACAAGCATATATCTTTTAGCACAACAATTATTACATAGGGTTATATATGTTGGATTTTAGATTATAAAAATTAATTAGAAATATAAAAATATTTCATACATAATAATAGTTTATTTATAATTCTTAGACATTAAATAATTAAATTTATTTATGACACAATGATGATGAAGAAATTACTATAATAGTGAAAAATTAAAATAATTGATATTATAAATACCCAAATAAATAAAATATGAAACTTTCAATGAATTAAACTAATTATCAAGGATAATATGATATATTAGGATTTATTTAATTGACTTTGTTGGACGTAATAAATATGTTATGAGTTTCACAGAAATCAACTATTGAATAGTGTCACAATTGACATAAAAGAGTTCTTAAAAAAATATTATATTATTAATTGATATTAAATTCCTAAAAATCTAAGGATCGGCCATGTGACTTATATCATGGTAGGTTAATCGTTAATGGACCACTTGGGGGTCTCTTTGATGTATATAGTATGTTTATTAACCATATTATATAAAAATACAAAGAGACATTGTAAAAGTGAAACTAATTAACTTAGAGTTAATACTTAAATATAAGGTTAATATAAGTACCCAAACCTGTCTAAATTATATTGGTTGAGTTGTTTTAGACCCATACCCACCTTAAAATTTAAATAATCAACTTTTGATCCATTAGAAACTGAATATGAATTTATCATAAACTAATATTTCTAGCTTTTCCAAAGGTGCCCCTCACCCCTCTTATAAATAGGCACTCCTCCTTCTCTTTTCTTCACACCTTCAAAGCCTTTTGGTTCGGCCAAACTCTGCCCAAATACTATCCCAAATTCCCTCACTAAAACCTAGAGGCCTTAGTTTTATCATAACGCCAACCTAAGGAGCCCTTTTGATCAAATTAAAAGGAAGAAACCAAAGATAAGGTAATGATTTCACCACCCTTTTCCAAGTTCCTTTCGTTTTCCACTTCTTCTTCCTTTGTTGTTGCCATTATAAAATAATAACTCCATTATCATATATATATTGTGATATTATTATAAATATGGTACAACCATATTCAGTATTCAATCCACCCTTTTAATAACATGTCACCATACGTGCGTACGTACGGCTTACAGTCTCCACGTCGTGGTGTAATTGTTATTCAATATATTATTATTTGGATGGGTATAATAATGATGTGTAACTATTGTAAATAATAAATACAACATGTTAATAATTATGTATATATGATATAACATCCATTTATATATTATTTTAATATCAAAAGAATGATATTGTCGCTCGTGCGTACGTACAGACTACTGTCTCCACGAATGTGATGAGATTCATTCTCCATCATATCCATTCAAGTATAATTATCATTTGATGATTTAAAAATGATGTTTAAGGACTTGATATCATTCTGGATATTAATAATATAAAACTTATCCATTACAAACATGTCTTACATAACCAAACATATAAAAGAAAATGAGTAAGTTAATACCTGAAACAACGATAATACTGAGATATTATTAACAAAGCAAAGTTAAAAGATCATATATGATATCATATTAATATATATGATTCTTGTATATTTTAATAACAATTATATCACTATTATATAGGAGGTTAACCTACCCCAACCAAGTAAAAGTACAAGGTAAGGGTTATTTCACAATCTCTTCATTATCCGAGGTTGTTTATACGTAATAATCTATTGGGATCTCTTTATCATCCACATCCATGTTTCTTAAAAATGTATTTCAAAACATTTTTACTATTTACTAGAATATGAGTTAAAGTCATTTATACCCTTTTTGACTTTTATAAGTGGTTTATAAATGAATCTTTCCATCATTTTCAAAACAAGGCCCTTTTTAACCTTTTTGATGGAATTAAGGTAAGAATGTTTTTTTAACTTATACAGTGGGTGCGGCTAATTTCCGCCGTTATAAAATCTTCCAAGCTTCCCTTACAAGATTATAGGAATATTTTCAAAGAAAATTTTTTATTTTATAAATTTATTACTCTTAAATGATTTCAACATAGAAAGAGATATTTCTTTAAAAAGAATTTTGATTTCATCTATGTCAACATCCTTTGATGGATTTTACGCTTATTTAAAGTTGATTTATTATGATACAGAACTTCTATATTGTATTGAAGGTTTTTTGATATGTTTGACTATGGATGTTCTATTTTTATACCATTCAGGGTTTATGGTGAAAGTATTGACATTTCGTATTCTAGTTTTAATACGAATGATTATGTTATGTTTAAACATTTTCATATGGGAATACATTGGACTTAATATGTGACGGGTGGAGCCCACTATAGCTCCTCGATGCATCGGTAGGTCTCATGAGACAAACTAGTGTCTTGGCACAAGGCCTTGACAAAATCTTATTTGTAGTCTTGGCATGATGCCTTGGCTATGTGGTTATGATAGTCTGGCATTATGCATTCCATCATTATGAAAGTGGTTATTGATATTGCATATGATTATTCGTTTAGTAGAATATCCATGTGAATAAGTAAATGACATTATTTCATTTTACTTTTTCCATACTATGATGAAGTTAAATTTTAAAAGTCATTTGTTTTAGTTATACATTTCCTTAAATGTTTATGCTTATTTTGGAATGTTTCCGCTATGTTGTTATCCTTACTGGGCATTTGAGCTCATCTCTTTTCAATGTTTTATTTTTCCCAGGATGTGAAGAAGTATGTTATGAATGACCTGCAGGGATATTATGAGGGGATAATTGTGTGGACTATGGAGACATTATGTTGTTGTAGTATTTTTTCACTTTATGATGTAATGTAAGACTTATTAATATATCTAGTGTTTTCAAGGCTACTAAACCAATCGGTCTTTCGAGATTTGATCTTTCTTGTGATCATGCCAATGTTATGTAATAATGCACCGACTCTGGGTAACTAGGGTCGGGGCGTTACAGTTGGTATTAGAGGAAGTTTAGTACAACCCATGGAAGCTAGATTTAGATAAACACTGATTAGAGAATGTAGACCTAAGATGAACTTTGAGGATTAGTATAGAAGAACTTCCTAGAATTTTGGTATTCTTGAGATTTTGTGAGTTCTCCGAGCAATACATCCCTGTCTGGATACAAGCAGGTAGAGGCGGCTCTGGCACAGATTTACCTAGGGGTAAAACCCGAAAACACCGCTTTGAGCTAGACTCGAACGGGAACTGGTGCACGACAATGGGCCTTGATGCACTCTTGGTTACGACACTCCCGGGGGATATGCTTAGGATAACTCTAATTTATTTACAAATCATTATGAAGGGTTTATGAGTATATACTTCCTCAAAGAAAACATTCTTATGATTATGGATTATATCCATTAATAGTTCAATTTATGTTAAGTTTATTATAAGTATGGGATTATGTATTTTGATTCATAAACTGATCTAGTTTATTCCATTGTTTAGAAATGGCGCCTAGTGGAAGAAATGGAAACCGTATCAATGCACACACTCCATGTAGTGATTTCCCTCCTGCTCAAGATAATTATAGTGGAGCTGGTGATGCAACTGGTGCCGATCAGCTAATCACCATACTGGGACAACTAACTCAAGTTATTAATAATAACCTTACCCGTATGAAGCACCCTGATCCGCAGCGTGCAGGATCAATGTTAGATCGATTCATGAGGCAACAACCACCAACGTTCAATGGGAGTACAAATCCCTTAGTAGCTGAGAAATGGATAAATTCCCTAGAGAAAATATTTCAGGCTTTGGGGAGTAGTGAAAGGGAAAAAGTTATCATGGAAGTTTACCGCCTCACTGGAGATGCTGATCAATGGTGTTCATTGATTCAAAATATGAAGGAAGATGATGAAGTATCAAATATGGAAAGTAGGGAGTTCAAATATCTTTTTTTAGAAAAATACTTTCCTCGTGACCATCGAGCAGATATGGAAAGGCAATTTCTGAGTCTGAGACAGAAGGAGGATGAGAATGTCGCAAAGTATGAGGCTAAATTTACAAGGTTAGAAAGGTATGATGGAGATTATATACATAACCCAAGAAGTAAGATTGATCATTTCTTTGATGGGTTAAAACCATTTCTTCATCGAGCATTAGTCTCAAAATCCTTCCCGTCGTACGAAGACATTGTCTCATGTGCTATCAAGACTGAAAAGGAATTCTCTAAGTCTTGTGATTTTAAAGCAAAGGAACAGAATAAGAGACCTTCTGATCAATCTAGGAATGGAAATAAGGGGAAGAAGGGAAAGGTTGAATATCCATCTTGTGGTAAATACAGGAAGAAACACCCTAGTACTTGCTTGAAGGGAATGGGAGTCTGTTACAAGTGTGGTGAAAAAGGCCACCAAGCTCATGATTGCAAGGGGAAGAAGGAAGCTACCAACGTTCAGTGCTACAATTGCAGGGAGATAAGGCATTATGCAAATGAATTTCCTAAGCGTCAGGAGAACGTACCTCAGAAAAGGCCAAGGGATCAAGGCCAATCTTATGTTATCACTACTGCTGAGGTAGAACCTCCGAAAGACGTGTTGGAAGGTAATTTAATGGTTTCCTCGAGTTTAGAAAATGCATTATTTGATTCTGGATCATCGCATTATTTCATATCTTCCCAGTTTTCTAAGAAAATTAGATATTTCCAATTTGATTTAACAAGGGAGTTGTCAGTTAAAACTCCTAAGGGAAGTATCATTGCAACAATGTTTTGTGAATCAGTCCCCATTAGAGCACATAAATGTTCTTTATCTGCTGATCTCATCATCATACATATGATTTAGTTTGATAGAATCCTCGGTATAGACTGGCTTTCATACTATGATGCGAAGATTTATTGTAAGAAGAACGAGGTTACGATTCTTGATGATAATGATAAGGAACACCTTATCTTTAGAGCAGAATCGTCACCACCTAATTCTTAATTAGATCCACCCCCAGTAGCTCAACTAAATTCAATTATTGGGGAGTAATAGATTGAAATAACAGTGGGTGAGGAAAGGAATGTTCAAATAGAGGATGTACCTATTGTGAAAGAATTTGTAGATGTATTTCCAGAAGATTTACCTGGACATCCTCTAGAAAGAGAAGCTGACTTTTCCATTGATTTAATTCCGGGATCAAGGCCTATATCAAATACCCCTTATAGAATGGACACTGTAGAATTAGTTTAACTAAAGAAACAACTAGAGGAATTGTGTAATAAGGGATTTATTCGCCCTAGTGTTTCTCCATGGGGAGCCCCTGTTCTTTTTGTTAAAAAGAAAGATGGATCTTTGAGGTTATGTATCGAGTACAGGGAGATAAATGCTATAACAATAAAGAACAAGTATCCCCTACCTCGAATTGATGATTTATTTGAACAACTGCATGGAGCTAAATACTTTTCAAAGATTGACCTTCGATCTGGATACCATCAGTTGTGTGTGAAGAAGGAAGACATTCCGAAGATAGCATTTCGAACCAGGTACGGGCATTACAAGTTTACTGTAATGCCTTTTGGATTGACTAATGCACCCTCTGTATTCATGGATCTAATGAATGGAGTTTTCAAGGAGTATCTCGATGAATTTTTGGTGGTATTCATTGATGATATCTTGGTATACTCCAAAAGCTACGAATATCATAAAAATCACTTGCGCATTATCTTGAAGACTCTGAGAAGGCATGAATTATATGGGAAGTTTAGCAAGTGTGAATTCTGGCATCAGGAGATTTCTTTTCTTGGCCATATTGTCTCTAAAGATGGAATCTTTGTTGATCCTTCTAAGACCAAGGAAATCTGCGAATGGCCAGCACCTACAAGTATAATTGAGGTACGCAGTTTTATTGGTTTGGCAGGTTATTATCGACGTTTCGTCCAGAATTTTTCCCGATTGGCTAACCCATTAACGAAGCTCACGTGTAAAGGGGTTAAATTTGTTTGGACAAAAGATTGTGAAGAATGTTTCGAAGAACTGAAGAGAATATTAGTCAATGCTCCTATATTGAATCTACCATCGGGGAAAGATGGGTTCGTTATTTCTATTGATTCATCAATGAAAGGACTTGGTTGTGTCCTTATGTAGAATGATAGAGTTATTTCCGATGCATCACGATAGTTGAAAATTCATGGACAAAACTATCCTACTCAGGATCTCGAGTTAGCAGCTGTGATCTTTTCTTTGACGATATGGAGGCACTACCTCTATGGTGAAAATGTGAGATTTATACTGATCACAAGAGTTTGAAGTATATTTTCTCACAAAAAGAACTCAAAATGAGGCAAACGAGGTGGCTTGAATTACTCAAGGATTATGATTGCACAATACACTACCACCCGGGGAAGGCAAAAAGGGTGGAAGATGCTTTGAGTAGAAAAGACCATGAAGTTTTGAACAATATGATAATTGAAAGGGATCCAATCATCATGTATCTAGTGAAGATGGACATGGGAATAACCAGGAAAGGTGAAACATCAATGATTTTTCAAATGGTTTCCAAACCATCTTTACTAGAAAGGATTAAGAGTTCTCAGACCGATGATGAAGAATTTTAAAAGAAGATTATAGCTATGAATGATGAGTGATTGAGAGACTTTGTGTATGAAGATGGAATTTTGAAATTCGGGAAAAGACTTTGTGTTCCTGATATTCCTGATCTAAAAAGGGAATTGCTGGATGATGCTCATAGTTCCAACTCACCAAAATGTATATAGATTTGATGGAACATTTTTGGTGGGACAACATGAAGAGGGAGATTGCTGATTTTGTTTCAAGATGTATGGTTTGTCAACAAGTGAAAGCTGGAAGGCAACAGCCTGGAGGAGTCACGCAACCTCTTCCAATAATGGAGTGGAAATGGGACAATATTACGATGGACTTTTTGATGTGACTACCAAAGACTCTTAGAAGGAATGATGCAATATGGGTTATTGTTGATCTTCTTACCAAGTCAGCACATTTTCTTGCTATAAGAGAAGATCTACCACTGGAACGTCTAGAAAGACTATATATTAATGATGTTGTGAGACTTTATGGAGTACCCATATCGATTTTTTCTGATCATGATCCCCATTTTCCTTCAAGATTTTGGAAAAGTCTTCATAAATACCTGGATACTGAACATCATTTGAGCACTGCTTACCACCCTCAGATAGACGGACAATCAGAACGGACTATTCAAACCTTAGAAGACATGTTGAGATCATGCTCACTTGACTTTCAGGGTATGTGGGATCAGTATTTACCTATGGTAGAATTTTCCTATAACAATAGCTTCCATTAGAGTATACAGATAGCACCATATGAAGCGTTATATGGAAAAAGATGTCGTACACCAACCTGCTCGGATGACGTTGGTGATAGAAAACTTGTAGGCTCAGAACTGGTGGAGGAAACGATGGAAAAGGTGAAGGTAATCCAAAACCACATCAAAGCAGCTCAAAGTAGGCAAAAGAGATATACTGATAATCGAAGGAAGGATTTGGAATTTCAAGTCGGTGAACATGATTTCCTGAAGGTATCTCCATGGAAGGGAGTCGTACGTTTTGGTAAGAAAGGTAAATTGAGTCCCAGGTAAATCGGACCTTTCGAAATTCTAGAACGAATTGGCGTTGTAGCTTACTAATTGGCAATGCCGCCAAGTCTCCCCAAAGTTCACGATGTGTTCCATGGATCTCTGTTGAGGAAATACATGCCTGACCCAACGCATGTACTCACCTATGAGGAATTAGAACTGGAACCCGATCTGTCTTATTGCGAAGAGCCCGTCAAGATTCTTGATACAAGAGAACAAGTACTGAGAAACTGGATGACGCGTCTGGTTAATGTTTTGTGGAGAAACCATAAGATGGAAGAGGCAACGTGGGAACCCGAGGAACTTATGATGAATAACCACCCGAGTCTTTTCATGTGATAAGTATTCTAGAAATTTCAAGGACGAAATTATTTGAAGGAGGGGAGAATGTAACACCCCAAGCTTCTACGGTACACTTCTCTTTGAATAATGTGATAGCGTGTGTTTTACACAACACCGAGTTCTAACAAACCATAACTAATCAAACTAGTCGTTATGTATAGTAATACCAAATTTTTGAAATTATATATATTTTATATTTAAAAATGGACTTCATTTTTGGATTCAGAATATCGAATTTAGCCTAAGGTGAAATTTTGGTACTTTTCGGATAACTTTAATATTTTGACGAATAGTGAAAATTACTAAATTTTAATTAAAAACAACTTTTTTAATCAAAATAACTAATATTGGTAAATTATGAATTTGAGTGGTTTTAAAGTATATTTAGAATATAATTTACCATTTAATACAATGTTGGTCATTGGACATAATTTCACAATTAAACCGAACATAAACAAGTGTCAATCTTTTGATAGTTATTATCTCTTAAAAACACGCTTTTTGTTTTGACAGCGGGAATTATTTTTGAATTAATTTCTGCCACATCTGTGTTTTGAATTTGGAAAAATGGATTCCATATTTGGAATCAGGATGTTAAAATTGTGTAAATAGGTATCTTTTATTTTTAGACATTTTGAATAATTACTGCGGTAAATATTTTATTAACCATGGTTAAGGGTAAATCCGGTAAATAAGGGTTAAAAAATAATATTATAATTAAACTAAACTACCCTAAAACGTGTCCTATCCTTATTGGTTGATACATGTTCGACCATAGGCATCTTTGGGTCGATTTTTGGACCCCATGGTGCCACTTGTAGGTGATAGGGACACTTTAGTTAAATTAAGCTAAAGTGAATAAACAAATGACACAAGCATATATCTTTATGAAAAACAATTATTACATAGGGTTATATATGTTGGATTTTAGATTATAAATATTCTTTAGAATTATAATAAGATTTCCTACATAAGGATAGTTTATTTATAATTTTTAGACATTAAATAATTAAATTTATTTATGACACAATGATGATGAAGTAATTACAATAATAGTGAAAAATTAAAATAATTGATATTATAAATATCCAAATAAATATAATATGAAACTTTTAATGAATTAATCTAATTTTCTAGGATAATATGATATATTAGTATTGATTTAATTTACTTTGTTTGAATTAATAAATTTGTTATGAGTTTCAAAAAAATCAACTATTGAATAGTGTCAAGATTGACATAAATGAGTTATTAAAACAAATAATATATTATTAATTGATATTAAATTACTAAAAATCTATGGTTCGGCCAAGAGACTTATATCATGATATGTTAATCATTAATGTACCACTTGGGGATCTCTTGGATGTATATAGTAAGTTTATTTACCATATTATTTAAAAATACAAAGAGACATTGTAAAAGTGAAACTAATTAACTTAGAGTTAATACTTAATGATAAGGTTAATATAAGTACCCAAACCTCTCTAAATTCTATTGGTTGAGTTTTTTTCGACCCATACCCACCTTAAAAATTAAATAATCAACTTTTGAGCCATTATAAACCGAATATTAATTTATTATAAACTAATATTTCTAGCTTTTCCAAAGGTTCCCCTCACCCCTCTTATAAAAGGGCACTCCTCCTTCTCTTTTCTTCACACGTTCAAAGACTTTTGGTTCGGCCAAACACTACCGAAATACTCTCCAAACTTCCCTCACTACAACCTAGAGGCATTAGATTGATCATAAATCCAACCTAAGGATCCCTTTTGATCAAATCAAAAGGAATAAACCGAAGAAGAGGTAATGATTTCACCACCCTTTTCCGTGTTCCTTTCTTCTTCCACTTCTTCTTCCTTTGTTGTTACCATTCTAAAATAATAACTCCAGTATCATATATATACTGTGATGTTATTATAAATATGGTACAACCATATTCATTATTCTATCCACCCTTTGAATAACATGTCACTATACGTGCGTACGTACGGCTTACCGTCTCCACGTCGTGGTGTAATTGTTATTCAATATATTATTATTTGGATGGGTATAATAATGATGTGTAACTCATGTAAATAATAAATATAACATGTTAATGGTTCTGTATATATGATATACCATCCATTTATATATTATTTTAATATCAAAAGAATGATATTGTCGCTCGTGCGTATGTACGGACTATCGTCTCCACGAATGTGATGAGATTCATTCTCCATCATATCCATTCAAGTATAATTATCATTTGTTGATTTAAAAATGATGATTAAGGACTTGATATCATTCTGCATATTAATAATATACAACCTATCCATTACAAACATGCCTTTCATAACAAAACATATAAAAGAAAACGAGTAAGTTAACACCTGAAACAACGATAATACTAAGATATTATTAACAAAGCAATGTTAAAAGATCATATATGATATCATATTAATATATATGAATCTTTTATAATTTAATAACAATAATTTCACTATTATAACAGAGGTTAAACTACCCCAACCATGGAAAAGTACAAGGTAAGGGTTATTTCACAATCTCTTCATTATCCGAGGTTGTTTATACGTAATAATCTACTGGGATCTCTTTATCATCGAAACCCATGTTTCTTAAAAATGTATTTCAAAACATTTTTACTATTTACTAGAATATTAGTTAAATTAATTTATACCATTTTGACTTTTATAAGTTGTTTATAAAGGAATCTTTCAATCGTTTTCAAAACAAGGTCCTTTTTAACCTTTTCGACAGAATTAAGGTAAGAATGTTTTTTTAACTTATACGGCGGGTGCGGCTATTTTCCGTCGTTATAAAATCTTCAAAGCTTCCCTTACAAGATTATAAGAATATTTTCAATGAAAATGTTTTATTTTATAAATATATTAATCTTAAATTATTTCAAAATAGAAATAGATATTTCTTTAAAAAGAATTTTGATTTCATCTATGTCAACATCCTTTGATGGACTTTACACTTATTTAAAGTTGATTTATTATGATACAAAACATCTATATTGTATTGAAGGTTTTGTGATATGTTTGACTGTGGATGTGCTATTTTTATACCATTCATGGTTTATGGTGAAAGTATTGACATTTCGTATGCTAGTTTTAATACGAATGTTTTTGTTATGTTTAAACATTTTCATATGGGAATGCATTGGACTTAATATGTGACGGGTGGAGCCCGCTATAGCTCATCGATGAAACGGTAGGTCTCATGAGACAAACTAGTGTCTTGGAATAAGGCCTTGACCAAATCTTATTTGTAGTCTTGGCATGAGGCCTTGGATATGTGGTTATTATAGTCTGGCATTATGCATTCCATCATTATGAAAGTGGTTATTGATATTGCATTTGATTATTCGATTAGTAGAATATCCATGTGAATATGTAAATGGAATTATTTCATTTTACTTTTTCTATACTATGTTGAAGTTCAAGTTTAAAAGGCATTTGTTTTAGTTATACATTACCTTAAATGTTTATGCTTATTTTGGAATGTTTCCTCTATATTGTTATCCTTACTGGGCATTTGAGCTCACCACTTTTCTATGTTTTATTTTTCCTTGGATGTGAAGAAGTAATTTATGAATGACCTGCATGGATATTATGAGGGGATAATAGTGTGTACTATGGATACATTATGTTTTTGTAGTAGTTTTTCACATTATGATGTAATGTAAGACTTATGAATATATCTAGTGTTTCCAAGGCTACTAAACCAATCGGTCTTTCGAGATTTGGTCTTTCTTGTGATCATGCCAATGTTATGTAATAATGCACCAACTCTGGGTAACTAGGTTCGGGGCGTTACATTTCTTAAATGGATTAATAATAATAATAAATCATGATAAATGAAGAGATTGTAGTAGCAAACTTTTTATATATTAGAAGTGATGATTTATAGTCCCCATGAAATGGTAATAATAATTAATTATTAAAATTTCATTAAAAGAATAATATTTATGATATAAAAACTCATGGTCTCATTATATAAACCATATAAATGAATACAGTTTCACAACAAAACAATTTTCTCAAAAAATAAATGTTGAGACAAACTTCCCTGAACATTTGGTAACTTGGAAAAACTAAACCATATGAAATGGAGTTCATAAAATTTATTTGATTACAACAATAGTTTTAAATTTGTGAATCATAATATATATTCATGGTATGTATAAACCCCACATTTATGAATTTGGGGGTGAATATAGCATATGTCTCGCAATAGTAAAATGTGAGAAGGAAAACACTTAAAATAAGTCTTAATGTCCATCGTACAATTGTTTCATTAATGTGAAATAAATATAACATTATTATGAATATATAAAATAAAAATACTCTAATATAACATACCATATATGAGTTTCTTATGATATTTTACTATTTTGAATCTGTTGATATTCCAGGATAGGATTGGTTACTATTCCATAACGTTCAAAGTCAAAATTTGATGGTGTTTACATCATTAGAGGGGATTCTCTTGGTCATCGTTACCTTAGACCCCCAAATTTGGGTATCATTATTCCTTTTTGGGCCTTTTCAGGCCATTTTCAGCTTTTCTAAAGTACCAAACTAGAGTTTTGTTACCATTTTAAAATAAAAATCTATATGATGATGACATTTTGAGAAATTTGAAAAATAAATCTATTAACAAGGTTGTAGTCCCCTCTAAACACAAACAATGTTATCATATTATAAAAAATTGACACATAAAATTACGTGTCATATGGAACATACAAAATCCTAATGATATTATTAATATCATTATTATATTATATAAATAATATTTCCATCATTATTCCTTTCTTTGGGATTATGGGATGGAAAAACAAATGACATCAGTTGAGAAGGTGAAAGTCCATTGTACCCATGAATGAAACATTGCACGACATTTGAGGGAAGTGTGTGTGGTTTTATGTCCAAATATTAACATAAAAACAACACAATATATCTGAAGATCATATGTTGTTATAAAATAATGATACCGATATATATTTTTGTTTTTTGAGGAAGATATAATACATGAATGTTTATTCCTGAATATTGTCTCTTCTTCAAGGATATTCTTTTCATTTGCACCAAATTAATTTCATGGAAAAATATCATCCAAATGAATGTATCCTATTATTATAGTATTTATGTGTAAATTTGATTTGGGATGCTATAATCAGAAGAAATTTTTTATTAAGGTTCGATGACTTGAGGAGAGGTTGTATCCTTTCATAAGGGATGTGAGTGGCTCTTTTGGAAATTTTTTAACTTTGAGAATTCTACCATCATTTTTTCATGTATTTTATTTCAAATTATGGACTAATATTATTAAAATATTTTATAATGTATATTTATTTCCATATAATATTCATTGGAAGTGTTTATTGGGAATTTGTATCCTTATTATTAAATTTTTGACCCATGGAAACATTATTTTTCTCCAAATGACTGAGACTGATTTTAACTATTTTCAATGTTGTATTTGGTTATAAATTATGTTGGAAATATTAAAAATTAATAATTATTCTAATATAAAATATGGAATCTATTTTTCAAAATTTAATTACAATAATTAGAAGAAATTAATTTAATATTAATCCCATAAACGTGTCAAGAATGATTGTTTTTAAAAACAAAAATATCAAAATATCAAAATGTTATTATACCATATTTTAATATGATATATATTAAAATGAACTAAATTAGTGTATTTGATGGTTAATTTATCTACATATAACTTATAATGAATTTAAATTTTATTTTTTACATTATAAATTTATTATCTGAAAATGATGTTTTCAATTAAAATTATGAAATAATTCTTTTATTCCCAAAAATTTAATAGTTTCATAAAAATCATAAAATTACAATTTTTTTAAATTATGATAAAAAAATTATTAATATTTTATTTAAGTAATTTTAAAAAGATGTAAAAAATATATTATTTTCCAAAAATATAAAAATAAAGATGTCTTTTAGAAACATACATTGTCACAACATATAAAGACATTAATGAAATAATTTATTTTATTCTTCAAAATTTTTTCCTTATAGAAAAACGTTATATTAATAAATATTTTTTGTTATTCATACTGATAATCATAACATCTAGGTTATAATAGTCTTTTTTATGTAGATATTATTTATCATTTTTCCAAAAAAATCAGTATTCCATCTTACAAATGATATGCCAATGTCGCATTTAGTTCAATGATAAATTGGTGTTTCATATAGTAAAATACTTATGTGGTGTAGTTTTAAATGCATTAAATCAATGAAATTTAATTAATTTTAAAAAAAATTCCATGAATAAATGTTTTTTTTTCATTACATAGGATATGATATAAGTGTAATAGTCGTATTCTTCCATATAATGTTGTATATTTATGATGATATGATTTTTATGAATCCAATTTCACTTAAATGGATTATTCCTATAAAAAGTTATTATGAATCCAACTCACATTCACTTGGGTTATTTGTTGATGAACTGATGAATTGATTATGAACCACATTTCTTTTCAATAGGTTATGTTACAAGAAATTGTTGAAAAAGCAGTAATATTTCATGGGTTCTGTTATGATGATTGTTTTATGATATCATGGTACATATATGAATAGTCCAAATATGTGATATGTGGGGCTTATATCTATTAACAATTCAATTTAAAAAGATATATATCTCATGATATAAACTACACTATAATGTGTAGAAAAAACTAGTTCAGTAAGGACTATATCCAATAGCATAGTATTTGGAGTGAAACATGACTACTAAATATGCTTGGGGAGTGAACCCAATCCATTAATATAGTCTTTTAAATCAGAATTTAACTACTACATAAATTATTATCTGTATGTTTTTTGGATTGAAATCTTTATCTTAGGAAAAATTTATGCTGTCTTGATTAATGTCCCTTGATTCTATTATGATTAATGTCTTAGGAACTACCATTATTTATTCCATGACTCAATGTCATGATATATGACATGAATTCTATGGTTTTAAAATGTTTTTATCATTTCCTCATACCCCTATGCTCATGATATGTTGATATATTTCCTCAGTACAATTACAGAGCATCTTATCTCACCATTTATAATGTTAACTCTCACCACATTATAATGAATAACATCATGTATGGTATGTATAATTAGGGTTATAGTTTTTTGGAAATATTTGGAGATGAATAGTTCAATTATGGACTATTTATTTATGTGTACATGATTCCAATGTAACTATACCTTTACAATACCCATCCATGTGTTTTCGATATTTAACGAATATTCATATAAAAAATATAATATATATGAATTTGATGATTATGAAATTAGAGGATCTAAATGCATTCATCATAATTAAATATTAAATAAAGTGTTCCATAAATATATTTTTTAGGTTATAAAAAGGCTATAATATATTGAAGTTAAACCCTTCATAAAAAATGGTCCCAATGAACCATAATCAATTTATTATAATGAAAGAAAAAATTATTTTTAATATTTATTTAAAAGGAAATTATTAATTGTATTACCATATTATGAAACATATAGTAGTTTCTAAATGATGTTAAAATAAACATAACCTGCATTAGGAACTAAAGTCATTTTTATACAATTCCATGATGATTAAAATTTTACTACTATTACGGTTTTCATTAAATTAATTAGTATAGAGGAATTTACATTGTTTATAAATATCCAATCTTTAAAATTGTGATACATAAAATCCACTAAACTACTAGGTAGATATCACCATAACATGTAATTTTCAATAGTCAGTATAAAACACATTGGGTTACAATGATCCATCAAAATATTTAATTAACACAAAAAATAAATAAAATTTATACTTAGTATAAAATATTAACCAGTTTAATTATCTAATATATAGAACTATAAAATATTTATTATTATAATTATAAATGTTTTATAAAATCATGCCATGTAATCATAATTATTTATTAAAATAATAATTACAATGTGGAATATTATTATCTATCTCCATATATAATAATGTTTCGAGAGTAATTATCATTACTTTTTTATCATATGATAATTTTTAACAAAAAAATCATGTTTTAACCAAATATTTGATTTATAATATAATTTTATTAATTTTTTTCATCAATTATGTTTTTGGGATAATGTTTCGAATGTATCTGATTTGTTATTGAGTGAAAATATTGTTATTTGGAAAAATGAAAAGTTCATTTCATGAATATTCCTTATATGACGTGAATTTATGATGGGTATATCAAGTGAAATATTTTATTGAGTAATTGGATTTTCATTTTTATGCAGTTATGTGACCCTTGGTGTGAAAACAATTTACATTTAGAAAAGGTTTTCTAAAAAAATAAAACCAATATGACAATATAGATCATCTTTCATAATTTTATTCTAATTAAGAAAAAATGTGGGAATTAGTTATATTAATAGTCTTTATACACCAAATCATAAACCTACATACGGTTGTAAATCAATATATATTTCATTTTTATTACATCTAAACATAAATTGGTCTCTATCGCGATTTTGATTAATATTCAATATTTGTACTCCGATTTTAATGAATAAATAGGTGTTTAATTGTTGAAATCAATTTCTTGGATTTAATTTTTTAAATATTGTATTGTATATTCACATTATTCGTAAATAGAACCATCTATTGATATGGTAGTACATTGGTAATCTAGGAAATATTTCTTTTGGTTATATATATCCTGGGATATAGTAGAGGAATGTGAATAATATATCATATCTATGGAATAGTTTTAGATCTATCATCAAAATGAATTCAATATAGGTGGATACAATATAATTTACACTTCTTGAAATTTATGGATTATAATTTCTTTATATTTATTTCTAAATTTACCTTAATATATATTTTATTCATATTTTGAATTCAGTTAATTTGTTTTATATTGATATGTGGATTTATGAATGCTTTTGGGAAACCCCTTTTCCAATTATTTTAAATAATAATTTTAAAATTATGTTGTTGTTTTGAAAAATGAAAAATAGGAGATTAGTTTTTTTTTCAATTAATTAATATTATTATATTTAATGATTTGATATGTATTGTCGTATTGGAATGCACAATTGTGTGTTTCACTACTACAAAAAATGGACAAGGGATGCACTATGCTTTAATTAGCGGTAAAAAAGCACTGATATAGGTGGCCTTTATCATCCCTAAAAAATTCCCTGATAAAGGGGCCCCTTTATCATTGTTAAAAAAAGTGCTGATAAAGGCCCCCACTTTATCAGCGCTTTTTTAGCTCTCTTAAAGGGGACGCCTTTATCAGCGCTTCTTTTAGTAGCGCTGATAAAGGGGGGATTTATCACTGCTTTTCCATAGCACTGCTAAATTTTATGTTTCAAAAAAAATTCATGAAAAATAATATATTGTTATATTAGTATATTTATTTGTATATAAATATAATATATATTTTTTGAATATGTTATATATATATATATAAATAGACAATCACATTTAATATATAAGAGTTTTAGTGAAAATGGATTTAAAAAATTTCTAAAAAATATTATTAATTAATAATTTTCTAATTCTTATCAATTAAAAATAATTTAATAACAATTTGAAGACAGAAAAAATCATAACAATTAATAAATGATCTAAAATGAGTTTAAAATGAAACTCAAATATTAAATGGCATTAAATTTTGATTTGGGTGTCTGTTTGAGCTCTAAAGCATATCAAATCGAAACCTGCGACGATCACTACGCACGGCTGAATAAGGAAAATCCTCTGTTACAATTTTCAAGGCCAAAAAAGGCATAGAAGGCCTAAAAAACAGAGTTTTTAGTCAGGATACCCCGATTTGATAACTTTAAAACAAGTATAACTTCTGATCTGGATGTCTGTTAGGCCTGTACCACATATAATATCAAATATTGTTTCAATTTCATCGATTTTACTGGGTTTGGTGTTGAAACGGAAGTCTAGATTATATGTTATGGTCTTTTTGACATTTTATGGCATTTAAAATACACATATATATTTATTTATTCGTTGAAATATATGTGTCTCTCTGTTTGTGTGTGTCGGTCTGTGTGTGTGTCTATGTGATGTATATATATATATATATTTACTTATCAAAACAAATCAAAAACATATTTTTTAATAATGTATTAAAAACTAATCTTATAATTTATGGTCGTTTTAACATTATATGGCTTTCAAATACACATATATATGTATTTATTCGAAAATATATATGTTTCTATGTGTGTGTGTGTGTTTGTGTGATGTATATATATATGTATGTATTTATGTATTTATTTATTTATAAACAAAAATAAAAAACATATTTTTTTAAAATGTATTTAAAACTAATCTTATAATTATACCTTAATATAAAAATAAATATACTTATAAAATATTATAACTAAAAATATATATATTAATATATTAATTTACGAATGAATATATATATATACTAATTTTTGAATAATTATATTTATATTAAAATGAATCTATTTCAATATATGAATAAATATAACTATATGTATAGATATATCATTAAATAGAGAACAAAACGAAATGTCTTAGTGGTAATGATGCACCCTCAAAAGGGTGGAGGTCGCGGGTTCGAGTTCTGGTGGAAGTGTAGGGGATGAACGCGCGTATGAGGATGCACAATAAGGGAAGCGAGTGGGGGATCTCCTAGTGCTAATATAGGTGGTGTCAAGCACTGATAAAAGTACTCCCTAGTCTATTTAATTTTTAATTTTTTTTAATATTTTTTTGACCTTTATCAGCACTTTTTAAATGCACTGATAAAGGCCCCTTTTATCAGCGCTAATAAAAGCACTGATAAATGGGTCTTTTATCAATGCTTTTTTTAGGGCTGATAAAAGGGGCCTTTATTAGCGCTTTTCAGAGCGCTGATAAAAGGGACCCCCCTATATTAGCGCTGAGATTTATAGTGCTTTTTAGCACTGTTAAAGCTTGTCTTGAATGATGATATAAGCCATTTTTGTATTACTGTTTTCATATTGAATTTTACATGACCATATTCAAATAGACCTAGTTACCCAATATGAAATCATTAATGGTACATGGGAATCTATCACCATGTGGGGTTGTAATGGAGTATGAGGAACCAAATGTGGGTATTGCGTTTTCCTTTGGCATGCATCGCTGTGTTTTTGTGGGGGAGATACATTAATGGGTATTAAAAAACAAAATTAATCGATTATTTATTTTAGTTCATTTTTATTAATTAAAATGTTTTTTTATGATGAGATATTTTGTAAGTCGTACACTTTTTTCAATGATCTTTATCCATTATAAAATTTTATAATAATTTCTTTTCTGAGTGGCATGTGTTTTGGTGTCTCTAAATATTGCCTATATATTAACAAGATAACCCCCTTATTGATAATTTTTGTGTGTTTTTATATGTAATTTACCATTAAAATTGGATGGTGAATGTAACGCACATGTTTAGTGTTTTACCTTGATGATTCTATTTCAGATGTTGGAGTTGGAGTGTGGTTTGTCTTCCCTTATCACTTATTGTGGTTCCACTTTTGTCCTAAAGTCATTCTATTTTTCATCATATTCTCCTAATCTAATTTCTATTTACCTTTTCCATATTATTTTATTTGTAAGATATTATTTTTGGGTTTTATTGTTATTTATAGACACATCATATTTTTTATCTTGGTTGTATTTTGTTTCTCATATGTTTTTGTGCATATAGTTAAAATCATCATTAAATATTATTTTAAGGCGATAGGTTTATTTTCATCTATCAGTTCATTGAGGAATTATCCAATGGTTATAAGAACATATTAATATTTAAAATTCAATAAATTATTTTAAGGATCATATATACGGAATCAGAGTAGTTCATTCCATGTTTTGGGATACAATTATGGTGATAAAACATTATAACATGAAATTTAAAAAAACCTAACTAACCTATTTATATGGATCAACCTGATACTACAATCGATTGAGTACAAATGAGATCAACGACACAACTTGGTATGTTGTCATCTTCCCCTCATGTGATTATGTTACTCGTATAGTTTTTGATAGCATGCAAATCAGAGTTTCCTAGGATATCATTTTCATATTATAAATGGTGATTTTTGAAATGTGGGATAAATGGTAAATTTGTGAATATTTCAAATGATTATTATAATTATGATTTTATATTTTGAATTTGAATTTTTTATGACATCATGTATTTGAGAGAGATGATTAAATGCTTTTAATACATGGTTATATAAAAAGGAACAATGAAGGTGCTATTTAAAAGACTTCGAATAAGTGATATAAAATTTTGTTGAACCTTATCCTCTTGTAAACCATCAAATTGTTTAGTTTTGTTTTAAATATTCTCTAGATGTGGAGTTTGGTAAGTGAAAGAAATCTCCCTATATGGTTGTTATCCAAAAAAATATGTATTATAAAGACACAATTATTATTGAGAGAGTATTGAAATAAATATCACTTGGATTTCGACTATAGGGAGTACATTTGTCAATCGGGGAACATAGTGGTTTTCTAATGATGGGGAGAATCAAAATATAGATACATATTCCAATGGTTTTGAATCATCATAGAGTCATCCTAGATTATCAGTTAACAGTCATCGCCAAAACAATATAAATATTTACAATTTATTATGTTTTTTCTTCTCATATGAAATTTGATTTTATGACACCACATCAATCATGAATGAACTATCATGAGATGGGTTATAATAAACTTTTTTTTTAAAAAATAAAATGGATAATAATTTCAAGAAAATTATAATCTATATAATCATGAAAAGAAATGGTAAATCAATGAATATAATGAATCCTATTAATATTTAATATCACAAAATTAAGTATGTCTCAATGAGTGAATAAGAATCTATAAGGTTCTTATAAATGTGTATATAGGAACAATATTTTCCATCAATGGAACAATATACAGTTTTTTAAATTTTATTCCTATTCTTTTTATTTTCAAATTATGTGAAGAAAATTCATTCATTTCCTTATCTATTGTAAATATATTTGAATTACATATTTGAATTTAGCCTCAAATAATGAAAATCATGACAACCTATGGAAGCATGGAGTTCATGGGTTTTAAATGCATAGTCAGTTCCATCACAATTGAAGCATTTTATATCGAGTAGGATTTTTCTATTTTAGAGATTGTGGTATTTTATTTTATTTATGGAATAAAATTAATGGAGAGATTTAAAGCCCAAATTTAAAAGTTTTTTCTTGAAATGTTTAGTTTACACACCTATATGGAGGATTATTTAGATTTAAATATATGTAAATAAGGGCCACTAGTGATACCAAATGAAACCATATTTTCCTTGAAAACAAAAAATTACCTTAGAACCTAATGATTAATGTCAAAATGTGACTCTTTATGCTATAGTGGATTGATAACTGGATAAATTTCTAAAGGATTTCAAAGGGATCCCTCCCAAATAAGAAAAAATATTCTACTGGTCTACTCCCATGAATATAACCAAATTCATTACATTATTACATAATTACCCTATTTTATTTTTTAGAGTTAATAGTGATAATAAATTATTTTTAGTGGAAAGATATCATTAGACCTAAAAAATAACCATGTGAAATAGTATAATTATTTCAAAAAGAATTTGGTTCTTTCCAAATAATTTTTTCTATAATAAACAAAAACATATTTTGATACTAAATTAAAAATATTTTCCTCATATTTATTTTCTATCAGACTAATTAGTGTGACCAATGTAGTTCTCCAAAATTATTCTATACATTGGAGTCCATAGTATTGAGTTATAATATTTGATATTTTAGTTACATTATTATGGTTTGTCTCTTTCCATCATGAAAAATTTTTTATTCCCATTGGTCTTAAGAAGTCACTTGTAGCCTTTATAAAATAAAATTGTTGTATCATCTACATGCCACATTAATATTTTTTTATTTTTTTATAATATTTTGGTTTTCAATAATTTATTTATTAACCATAACGTGTGTTTGGAAATTATACACATTATATTCATGTAAAAATATTTTTATACCAAATATTATATATGAGTATACTTGATTAATGAAATTTTTTCATGGGAATTCCAATTCAATGGAAGGAATAACAGATCAACTATAAATAAATGATGACATTTTCTCTTGATAGAAACCAAATGAAATTTTGGATATAAAAAGATTCTTTGGAATAGATACCATTACCATATGTTTTTTCAGGGATTCTCTCAAAATACATACACAATTATTTCCATAAATTTAAACGGTGTTCAATATATATTAATTACTAACTTTTAGAAATGTTTACAATTGAATTACTTCCATCACATGATAGAAAAAAGATTGTATTTTCTAGAACCAGGAAATTGTTAGATGTATATTCTGATGTATTTTTATGTATTTGAATTTTCTTCATTTATAGGTATATAATGTTGAATAATATTTTTTTGGGGTTTCAAGAACATGATATATGATCTACATGACACGTGGATTGGAATTAGCTTCATTTTTTTAGGAATTAATGATCTTGTAAAAATTTTCATTTGGAGAAGTGGTCATGGTTTTCAGTAACTCTAAAATTTTGAAAAAACAAATCTCACCACAAAATGTACATGAGAAATTTAATATGAATGGAGTATATAAAAAATTATTTTTACATGGTATACTCAATTATTAATGTATATATATTTTTGCAATTAGGTTTTCCTGAAATCATATTTAAAATTTGTGTGAGAAACAGATATCATATGGAATATGATAAGATTCCAAGATGACATAGATCTAGAATATTCATAATAGAATGTTTATTTGGTTTTCCATCATGTAAATATTTTTCTAGACCTATCAGAATTTATATTATTGGGTTGAATTTTAGATCCTGATTGTATAACCATTTTTTCAAAACATAATATTGTGGATACTTTTAATAGATGAAATGAGGAAAACACACCATGTTGCATTTTTGTAATCATATTGTAGTCCATAATTCTTTCAATATCATATTAATTCACATTATAACAATTTTAATATGTATATTCATTCTAATACTCAAAAACTGAAAAAGGAAATGATATAACATTATGATTTATAATGCAGG
The DNA here is from genome assembly GCA_963277665.1 of Viscum album. NCBI lineage: Eukaryota > Viridiplantae > Streptophyta > Magnoliopsida > Santalales > Viscaceae > Viscum > Viscum album. The sequence continues at coordinate 316,139 of CAUJRU010000252.1, forward strand.
AGAAATAAAATTAATTAATATATGATGAAATGTCTATATTTTTTACCGGTATGGGATAAATATCAATCATAAGATGATATGTTATGATAAATGAGAAAGACTATATAGACAGTAAGAAAAATTTGAATGGGAATTTACATGGTGATATAAAGTATGTTTTTTGATGGATATTTTATTTCAGTAATTGGGGATTGAATTTCTATGTTAATACAATTTTTATCTATAAGAGAGGCAAACAATATAGATTATTTTTTAAATTATTATACAAAATAACAATTCATGTTACATTGATATATCATTTTTATTTTATTTTATATAAATCTTATATTAACAACTATAGAATTTATGTTGCAATAGTATGTACTAAAAATTCAACTTACCATGAAAATGAAATATCTAATTCAGATGGATGGTTTATCATAGTTAAAAATTCAGAGGGTTGAATATATCGTTAGAGATTGTATACTAGGAATAAGTGGTAATTAGGAAGTCTATCTATTTTTGGTGGATTTTTAATATAATAATACCCATAAAAATACAGTATATATAAACCCATTTAATGGTTTTTATTATGTTTCATTTCATGGTTCACTATGTTGAGATGAATCAAGAGATATATTATTTATTGAAATGTGTCATTTCTAATAGGGTATAAAAAAGATCCCAATGATCCGAACAAGGATTCCCTATCTAAAATCCAAATACATTCTTATACAAACTCTATTCATCAACCATTATCTCTCAAGGTCAGAGAGTGTTTTTTCCTGATAGTTTCTCTAAAATATTATCATCGATGTTTGGTAATGTTAGGTATTTTGGCCATTGTTAGTTGAGTAAATTAAATATTATTGAATAGATTATCAAAATTGACTATTGGCTGGGCTTACCAGAAAAATACTAAAATTTCTATAATGTCATTCATATTTCCCAATAAAATAACATTCATTTCGTTCCTCATCATATGAAAATTTGGGATCATGTTAATCTTGAACTTCATTTGACAATGAAACATGTATCTATTATAATTTTGGATTGATATTAAAAGATATTATGGGGGAGATATATTTTCTTTGTGTGTGTATTATGTTTCGATTGACATATCCACTAGAAAAATTGGGACCATGAAAAGTTTACAGTGGATTAATGGAATGATTTTTTTCACAAATTTTTTATCTCTAGTTTAATGAGGTTAAAAATACTAATGAAGGTGAGAATGTTTAATGATTAGTCTGAGGTGATCCATAAATCTATTAATTTTTATTCATTTTTTAATAATTTTTATAAATATTATTTTTATTATTAATCATGGGAATCATACCCTGATTTGTACTACAAAAAGATTGACAAATACAATTGGCCATTCAAAATGAGGATTGGATCACGAAATATTTCAAGATATATTTCATATCATTGTTGAAAGTAAATGTTTTAATTTATAAGGAGTCTAATGACATGAAAAAAACATCAAAAACATTTGTAGAAAATATCTTTAAGGAAATGTCTTTTTTTATGATACTCGTCGACTATTCACAATGTAAATTATGAATTCATGAAGGGAATGGATCAGTTAAAGCCTCTTTTAATATGGTTTTCAATTATAAAGCATTATTTTGTTTTCTTCCCTTCCAAATAAACATTGAAATTTATTGTTGGAATTTTGACATGATATTTGACGTATAGACTACAAATCCATTGAATATTCTGTATTTTGTTTTTGAAAATAAAAGAATTTTTTCTCATTATTCATTTTTGTGTTGTATAATCTAATATTATCTTGAATTGAACTATATATAATCATTTTTTATATCAGTATTGATGATTCTAGGTATATTTTGATGAGATAATTACAAGGACGCTATGAATTAATTATTGGGAGATTTCATATCAAAGGAAACATCATAGATCCAATGTTTCAAAAACAATTTTGATGTATGTTGTATCTATCTCATATCCACTTATTATGGAAACGTATTAGTCAATATAATTGAAATAAATTTAATTATTTACAAAATAAAATATTGTATTTTCCTATAAAAACAATATTGCTATTTTTTAATCATTTTATTTTTTTATGGTTTTTGAAAACCCAATTTTTTATAATATTTAAATGATGGTTTAAAATTACCAGATTGTTTTATTGTAATAGAAATTAATAATGATATATTTGAAAAGAAATATATTTTCTAGGAATTATTTCATATATAATATGGTATTATAATCCATGGAGGGATGTGTTCATATTAAAAATTTTAGGGCAAAGATGAAATATACTGGGTTTCCCAGTGAAAATTTATTTATAGTCATATTGGTGTTTATGACATTTGGAATAATTATTGGACATTGAAATTTGACTCATGGGTATGGAACTATCATTTATTATTAGTTTCTATTTTTGTGATATAAATAAATGTGTATTAAGACAATAATAAATGAAATAATAATTTTATTTATCTATTTTATTAAATAAACAAAAAAATTATTTCACTAAAACGTATTGACAATGAAATTATTATTTTAATTTGTTTACTTTCATTTCATTAATAGTTTCTTTATTAGTAAATATTTTTCATCTCTAAACCTATGTTTATTTATTCATCTACTTTATAAAATTATATTTAATAAGATGTTATTTCATGTTTTAATCTAATTGAATGTGATTGGAGGTATCTTGTGAGTATTTACTATATTTTATTTTATCACACTAGTTAGGAATGTTTTTGCATTTGAATATTTTAATTAAAAAAATACAGTGATGTGGAATATATCATTTTTTATTATTTTGTTACAGTATGTTTCAATAATTGTTAGTTAAATTAACGAAGTGGACTGCAAATTTGATGGTCTAGAGTTTTTAAAACCTTATTATTACTATATTTCCATCGTGGAGTCTAATCCGTTATTTTTTTGTTTTCCACTATTACATTCATTTAGTTATCTATTTTTATGTAATTAAGTTGTTCAATTATTTTAAAATGGATCATATATTTTTTTAGTATTGTTACATTCTTCATAAGTGTTTTGATTTATACAAAAAATCATCACCCAATTTTCACATAAAAATTCATTATTCGTTGAAATCCATTGGTGCCTTTGTGATGTAACCTCATGTTCGTAGCAGCTAATCTTCTTCCAAATCCAATATTTTAGGGTCTATATGTTACAACATGTGAAAAATAGTTTCTTTGTTCGACAATAATTTCCGTCATATAATGATCCAACATCACTTTTAATAATATATTTAAAAATGATATATTTTGTAACATTAAGATAATTTTATATATCCATGATATGAAATATTATTTCTAATTAATTTTTTAAAATAATTGTATTTAAAATACATCAAAAAAGTTGATATATTTTCCTAAATTATTTTTGACCTTTTCAATGATTAAAATTAAAAATTCATTATCATAACAATATATAATAATATTTTTATACACAAAATTACATATTATCAAAATATATGAAATCTAAATGAAAAACTTATACAATGTGAAATATAAATATATTTCATTTATTGAAATGTAAATTTATCATATTATAATTATTAAACATAATAAAATTATTATTAAAATTAAATATTATCATAAACATATGAATTGATGTTTATTAAACTAATAATTTAACCTACTATAATAGACATGATTCATCACTTAATGACTCAGATCAAAAAACGTAAACATTACATTTTTTTATTGGATAATGATAAATGTTATATAATTGTATCATTGAAACCATGATATCCAAATATACATGTTAGATCACTTGAATTCCAATATTCTATTTAGGGTTGTTGTGCAAGATTATCTATAAAAACTCTTATCAATATGGGTACATAAAGATCAATATTATCTGTTATACCAATAATTACATACATCGCGATAAGTCATTTTAATATTCAATGATAAATCATTAAAAATAATATTAATTTAGCATCATTCCATTAGTCCCATTGGAGATAAAAATAAGAAAATGGTGAGCTCATATTCTTAGTAAGGTTAAACAAGGGATATAACAATCATAACATTGGAATAAGAGAATATGAACATGAATACTACATTTGAACCTTATAAACATCATATAAAATATCATTACATTTATTCATAGAATAAATCATATACATTCAAAATTCATGAAAAATAAAATAACATGATCCATGAGGGAAAACATTAGAATATTGAATGGAATTGAGGCATACAATTATTTTGATAAGATTATTCCTCAAGTATTGATGGTTCATTGCAAAAACATATATGGTATCTCTATGGTGGGTTATTTATCCTAAGTGGGGAAAACCACCATCCCCAGTATAAGTCATTTCTTCATAGAGGAATGAGTTATCTACCAAACCCACCAAATTATTCAAGGTTAACTATCAATACCTTCATGGTGGACAACAACCCATACTAAATAATGTTCTATTCACATATGATTATTTAGTAATTAAAACATGTTCATGTTTCTATTTCTGTTTATTTTTTCTAGAAAATGTAAACTTATTGTTTCATATATTTTTTAATGAATAAATTTGATGTACCATTTTATTCTTATTTTACTAAACTGAGTTAACATAAATTTTTAGTCATATCCCAAGGAACTGAGTCCCCGTCTCATTTCGATCATTTCTTACTGAACTGATATCACGTCACATTTTAGTACAATCATACTAAATTGAGTACACATTTGATTTTATTATAGTCTTATTGAATTTAGTGCACTTCCCAATTCATTCATGTCTACCACATAATATATAAGTTATTACCCAATGCATTTTAGGGAGATATGAGTCCCAATAATTTAATAATAAAAACCATAAATATGTGTTCAACAATAAAATAAATCATATCAAAACCTGTGAAATGAAATTGGGGTTTATAATAATTTCATCATATAACAACATAGGGAAACAAAACAGTTTTAAAAATTTTCATTAATAATAATCAAAAACTAACAATATAAAATTAGTATAATAACATTGAATAATACTCCTAGTAAATACATAATAATTTCAAAAACATTCCTCCTATATGAAAAATAATTTGAATGATCGCATGAAATAATTCTTGAAAATAATAACATTAAATTTTTAAATCATTTATTTTTTTAGAGTAACACTATTTGAATGGACAAAATTTTCTTTTAAAATAACCTTGGAATCATGTAATTGAAACATCAAAGTAGTATGTAATCTTGATGTCGAGAAATTATTCTCATATAATTTAAGTTATAATAATATTATTTCCATATTATTATCAATAATGTAAATGATTCCCTCGTCTATAAATAGAAAAAAGAACATGTTCCAACCATTTTATAAAATTGATACATCAAGAACCATGGGTTCAAAAAATCACAGAATAATATTAAAAAAATAATAAAATTATAAGGCAAGGAATCGAAGAAAGAAATTCATTTAAGGGAAACATTAAATGATAATTTTTAAAATATTTTCCATTGAAAAAATTTATAATTATTTAGAGAAATACTAAATTAAATCAAGTATTTATATTTGTTTTAAATCCATATAAAATAATTGGAAAACAAAATTTGATAATAAAAATACATATCACAGATTATCTTATCATTACGTAGTCAATGAAGTATAATTTTAAAAAAAGGGTTGAAATATATTTAATAAATTCCATAAAAATTGGTATTAGTAAAATAATATTCCCCATTAATATAATAATAATAATCATATCACACATTAAATATGATGAATATAATTAGGAAGAGGATATGAAATATCAATAGGGAATTATATAAACCACACAAAATAAATAAGTGGTTAAATAGAAATATATCTTATTTAATATAAATTCATATGAGAAATCAATACATGAAGATTCTCTATAGTTGTTTATAAATTAACATCCTCTCAATTATCACCTCATTAAGGGACCCATTCAAGGACATGAAATTGGTGTTTGTGTGACTCTAGATGTTTGTGGCCATAAATACTATATTGATAAGGGTGTTTTAGTGGTATTAATTCTCTACAATAAAGTTAATGATTAAATTTTTAACGGCCTTTTATGGTCGAGAATCAATTAAACAAACCATTTAATACAATTATTTATTTATTTTAATATTTTACCTTTTAACCATTTCCTTCTATATTAATTTTTATGTACTATAATTAATACATTTTTACCACGATAACATATTTATGACAAATAATGGAATTTAAATTATAATCTAATTTGGAACTCTTGATTCCAAATATATGGAATAATTGTTTAAAAAATTATATTTAATATTAGATTTTAATTTAAACATTGAAAATTCAACAAAAATTGTTTTTTAAAATATGTTTTTATGCAAGAAAATATACTTATAGAAAAATAATGAATAAATATTATTTTAATTTAACTAAATATATTATGCCTAACTATTAATGACTTCTTTTTATTTTTGATCATTCTAAAATCGTAAAATTTCATTTTAATATAATGTTAATTGGAGTGGAATAAAAAGTGGTAATATTTTTAAAATGTTCGCTAAAAATATAATCTTTTTAAAAAATTCTCATAAATTATTCATAAGATGCTAGTAAAATTTTGAATCGGAATATTACATTAATCTTTACAAACATATGTACTAAATTTCGTAAAACATATATAATATATTTATTATATAAATCAATAAATATAACTTTTTAATAAATACATTTATTTGAAAAACAAAATAACTTTACTAAAAATTACTTGTTTATTACCTATAAATTTAATAATACACTAAAAAGTGTCTTCCAAATATATATTTCACAATGTGCTTAATATTACTAATTCCTACCATTTTCATTGGTAGTTAATAGAAGTTTTATTAAAATAATAATATTTTGTAGTACGTTTATGATCATTGTTTTGTGCAACACATGCTATTGAATTGTTTAAATGTTTTTCAAAGAGATATATCATAACATCATTGGGTGTTACATTCCATACCACCATAAAAATAATTTCTCCCTAAAAAATAATCACTCGTATAGAAGAAGATGATGATACCTCTCCCTCATCACATCATATGGTTCCCATGTATCTATCTCTAATTAGTAGTTTCACTAGAAATATTTAACTTTCTGAGTGGTATTTTTTCAATAATCATTATCTCAATGATCAAAAAATCTATAATGGTCTATATTTATAAGATTTCTATTTCTTAAATAGAAAAATATTTCACTTTTGTACAAGTGAATCCTTTGGAATGTTCTTCATCATGACTTATAAAAAGAACATATGATGAACATAATTAAACATCAGAGAAAATGTCAGTAGATTAGAAATCATCATGTATGATCTTGAATTCCAAAAACTAGTGTGCTCAAAATATAATATTTCACATAAAAAATAAGATGAGTATATTTAGATAATCATATATAGGAAACCAATATTTTAAAATGGGTTTATAAAAGTTCCTCATTCAAATAGGGAAAGTAAAAGGTGATGCTCACAAAAATCCATTTATACCAATTATAAGAACATTATTGGAGTGTGAAAATATGGAAATTGAATAATATTACTATTACGTTGTCATTATGTGGAATGATAGAGAAAATAAAATATAAAAAGATAACCATCAAGAAATATAATTTTTTATTGGTTATGAGTCCATTGATTACTGATTAAGAAATATATTTGGGTAAATCTTTTCTTAAAAATTATTTTTCTACGAGTTCAAGAATTATTTTAATACTAGGGTGTTAACATTAAAAAATATACAGACTAGCAAGGTAATGATTCATATTATAAACAATTTCCATGAAAATTTCAATTTTTTATTCTAATGAAAATTGTTGGGAAAAAACATCGAGGTGACATTGCATTGTGTTTAGATAATTATATTCATTGAAAAAGAGGGTTTTCTAGGGTCCTTTTTTGAATTCTAAAGATATTTTTTACTAGATATATTAACAAAGATAAATATTAAAGGGTGATTGGGCATAAATATAGTTATTTATCAATTTCAACGTCAGAAATGAACTTATGTTCTCTTGGAAATGTTGTGTGCAATGTAGCTAGATGGACAAAAAATTATGTGCAGGGTGAAGAGAAACGTATATAAATTATCAGATTACCCATATTTTGGTATCTCAACCCTTGGATGAATTCATAACTCATAATAAGGTATTATTTCTCATAAAGGGAGTTTTATATAAGGAGAGTTGAAAATTAAACATAATATTACTCCTATGATGTTTTTCCACAATATTTCACAGTGGTTGGGATTTATGCCCATAAATAAAATGTTTCACATAATATATTAATGTTTCATCCACAAAAAGTAATTTTTTTATATATGATATATGTTTCCAGTTATTTATTTAAAAATTGGTTGTACATCTATAAGATGAAATTGTATATTTAGGATACACTAAATGTGGTGTCAAAAAATTGATTCATGTCATCAATGATGTATCTTTTGATAGTACAATTAGAATAATTCAATTGAGACAGTAGAGAGCATTCAATTTGTGATTATTTATAATCCAGTATAGATATTGAGTCTTCTCCAAACACTATAATAAAAGATAACATTTTTTAGATATGTTATGTTATCACAATTTCATTGTATACAATCGGGATGTAGCCCGGTGAGGGTGAACCACTTAACATTGTTTTCTTATCATGCATTCTTTCATTTTTGTGGAATAATTACTACAGAAAATATAGATAAGAACGTTTTTTTGAATAAGGAATCAAGATCAAAAGGGGAGGTGGTATTAATCCTTTATAACATAATTCCCCTCACTGGGTATTAATCCAAGTTGGTATAACAATTGGTATCCATGATAAATGATAATATAAAAGATTCACTATATATTGTTTCAATAGTGGTTTTCAACCGTAAAATAATTAAGATAATTGATAGAAAGAAATTTAAATTCACAAACAATTCGATACAACACAACATCTTCTCATTAAGAATATATGTTTTACCACAATGATTCATGTAATTTTAACTAGTGTGGGAAAGGTGTTTTATTAGAGGCTGGCTATATTGAATTAGATATTAACACTAGGAGAATCAATGAATTAAGATGAGCCTAATTCTATTAAATTTATACATTGGTGATTTCATGTATTTGAACACATTAAATTTGGGAGAAGATATTAGATATCTATTAATTCAATTCAAAATATAATAAAATAAACAAAAAGTTATGTTGAATTGGTATGAGGATCTTAGAATGAACCACAATGAGTCTTTTGTTGATGTCTTTGACTGGGTAATTTTTTTTGTGGAATTAATGAATATTTGTGGAGATATTATTAATGATTTAAATATTGATAAAATAATTTTGATAAGACATCCAACGTGGTTCAATATGATGGATTCTCAATTGGAGGATAAAGATCCAAATGGGCTAACACAATTTGACTTATATTGTACTCTATGTGGAAAAAGGAAATTAAAAAACAAGTTCATTGAATTCTATAAAGTATCGTACCATTGAATATAGACATGAAGAAGAATATATTGATGAGTTAAGGTAATTAATTTCATAAAACCATCAAAGAGGAAAAATTAATGTTCCAAGGGACACTCCCACTTGCACGATTTTGAAGTGGAATTTTCAAAAAGCATGCTGCATGATTCCCCAGGATGTTCCAAGTTGATTATGAGGAAGATATTGAAATTAATATGTATAAATCTCTAGCCTTTGAAAATGAAAAAAAAATTAGGATATATTTTTGAGAAAAATAAAATATTCATTCACATGAAAATTACGAATTAGATGAATCTATAGTTGTAGACGTTCATAAATGAAACGATTGTGGAGAGAAGGATATGGTATATTTTTTTGGTAAGTCCTAGAAAAAGGACGAAAGAGACATTGAAGAAGAAAATGTAGAAATAATTTTTGATATGTAAAATGAATTTTAAACACCTATTGAAGAGATATACAATTAGACATCCAAAATGAAGGATTTCTAAAAAGTGTTTCATGATACCAAACTCTATATGCAGGAGAAGGAAGAAAATAAGATCATGCTAATGGACGAAATTGAGAATCTCAATTTTTTATTACCAGATGACTTAGAAATGGTTAATGAGAATAAACACACTATCAATAAAAATAAATGGTTGGTTAGTGGATTGAAAAACATAGGGAACGAACAAATAAATCATATTGGATAATTTGAAATTGATGTTTTCGGATTATGATGAAATGTTACAAGTAGAAGAAAAATCTTAATTCGTTGAATGCTATCATGAAATTAGATTGTCTAGTTGATTGGAAAGAAAGAAGTCGAGAAAAGAGTTCAAATAGAAATCAATCAATAGTAACATTTAAATGATATAGATGATAAGAGTCTTTCCCAAATAATATTATATGTTATTATTGGTATCATATCACAAGAACCGTATATGACATTGAATATTGTTTTGGATATGAAGAACAACATGAATAGTAATAGAACATTTGGGTTAACTAGTGGAGTAAAAGTAGCATGTTGGAATTCACACCTCATTTAGTGATATTGAAATATAATATTGGGAAAATCACCAAATATAGTTTCCATATCCAATAGAATATAAAGGAAATGATAAAAAATAATTCTAAATGAAGATCAATCCTTGCGAATATCTTTTGAGGGTCATTGTTCTTAGTTTTAAGGATTAGAATGCATGGACAAATATTGAAATTCAATAATAGATATGAATATGTCAAAGAATAACCAAATTGGAGTTAAGTAGTTATTCAATGATTCATTAATTGATATTTAAATGAAAATTCTATTTTCAATTATGTAGGATGAAGTTGGTCCTGGAAGCTCTGATGAAGAAAAAAAATTAATCTATAATTTTTTTAAAGTAAACAGTGTATAAAAATGTGATGGGTAGAATGAGGTTGTATAAATTCACCTTAAATAATTAGATCATTTTGGTCTATGGATCCCTAAATATGGATTCACATACCATATGGAAAAATAAGGATCATGTTATTGGAATAAAATATTCCATGTAAGGTGTTTTAAAATTTATGTATTATGAACAACTGATGATTATCTGGACGAGAAAATCCATGATTGGAGGTAAACAAATGAGTGGTGGTGATGTCTTAGTTGATTAAGTTATAATTCATAGATGTCAAATAGATAACTGGATGAGGCAATGCAGGAGTTTGATCACCTTGAGCGGAGCCTCGAAGAAAGATGGTCCGACTGGGCCTTTGAGGAGCTTTTCAATAGGAATGTGCTCCTGTCGGACATACTTCTAAAGCAAGAGAGGCAGGCTATAGAGGTGGCTCGAATCCAGTGGCTTAAAGTGGGTGATAAGAACATGGTGTTTTTCCATGATTTCATTAAGGAAAGGGAAAGATGGAGCAAGCCGAACACTGCCATGGGGGATGGTTCTTTCTCTGATGATCGTGAGGTGGTAGGGGAGCTATAAAGTTCTCATTTTCACACCTTGCTCTCTGATCCCAACCCAAACATTCCCAATGGATATATATGGAAAATTCAAGTTATTTGATAGAATCCAACCTACCTTCTCTACCCGAGATAAGGAATCCCTGGGTGTCATTCCACAAGAGGAATAAATTCACGATGCCATGATGAAAATTAATCCGGACAGTGCAGTGGGACAAGATAGCTTCCCTGGTACTTTTTATAGAGCTTCATGGGACATCGTGAAGGAAGACCTAATCATAGCCATTCAAGATTTTTTCAAGGGGGTCATCTGCCTCGGGTTTCATGTGCTACTACGGTGGTCCTCATTCCCTTATCTAAATCCCCTTCCTCCATTGAGCACCATCGTCCGATCAGTATGTTCAATTTGGCTTATAAGATTTTAGCCAACATCATCAACGTCAGGCTATCTGTTCACCTCCCAACGTGAATCTCCATGGAAGAACATGGATTTGTAAGAGGTTAATCCATATAGGGGGAGATCGGCTTGGACCTGAAAATGATGAGAGATCTTAATATGAAAACTTGCGGCTCAAACATGGCGTTTAAACTTGATATGAGAATAGCGTACTACCAGGTCGAATGGAACTTCATCAATAGGGTATTTTCAGGTATGGGCCTCTCCCCCTCGAACACTTATATCATCTTTCATTGTTTTAGTTCAGCTTAGTTAGATATCTCCTTCATGGAAAAAAACCTTTGGTTTCGTTAAATCTACATGCGGCCTCTGGAAAGGTGATCCCCTCTCCCGGAGCATTTTCATCATTATCTTGGATGTCCTCAGCCACCTCATTCTTCACAGCATCAGTATGGGTGAGATTCTTCCCTTCTTCCGATGGTCAAGGCTGGCCTCTGTTTCTCACCTTATGTTTACGGACGATACCATCCTCTACACCAACGCGTCTAATAGTTTAGTGCGAGGCATCAACAGAGATTTGGAGGCCTATTGTTTTTGGAGTGGTCAGATTATTAATAAGAATAAGAGCACACTCTTCATCTCTCGTAACTGCGCTGCATGCCGAGCTCTTAAAGTGAGTCTTTCTCTGGGAGTGCAATGTGGTAACCTCCCCATGCAGTACCTGGGAGCCCCCATTTCCCCGAAGGCCCTACACATTCGTGATTTCGATCACATTACCTATAGAATCTCAGAATGGGTTCTGAACTTGAAGAACCGCTTTCTATCCGTTGGCGGTAGAATAGATCTGATTAACAATGTTCTCATGGCTATTCCGATCCATGGTCTTTATGCTGTCAGAGTTCCAAAAGGGGTTATCCGTAATATGGAAAGGATTTTTTCTACATTCATCTAGGACCCAAACTCTGCGGGAAGGCGGCATTGGGTTTCTTGGAAGAAGATGGGTCGTCCATATAGTGAAGGTGTCATCAACGTCCATAGTCTCGATGATTCTCTCTCTTGCATGCATGTGAAAATGGCATGAAAGGTGCTGGAGAAGTGCACTCTATGGGGAATCACCATGAACGCCAGATCTACCGGGGATGGTGGTGCGGGAGGTAGACACCCCTTATGGAGGGAGATTAGTCCCCATCTGGAATCACTCAGGCCTCATACCCAATGGATTGTCGGATCAGGGGACATCTCATTTTGGCACGATAACTTGTGAGAGGAGATCATTGGTTTTCAGAGTTTCCCAATCACAAATATTTGTTTGAGGGAGGCCAACAACTACACATCTATTACCAATACTATCCTCACCAAGGAGAAGATGGACATGTTTAAACTCATTGGTATCACCCCAAAGCAGAACTAGTGTGTGTTCACTCCGTCTGCCTCAGGCTCCGTTTCATCCAAGGATTTTCGACTGGTTCATACCATGCAGGTCACATTAGATGAATGGGGTGAGGTTCTCTGAGATAAATCCATTCCCAAAAAATTCAACTTCTTATATTGGAGGATCTGAAACAGGGCAATTCCCACGGAGGAGAACATCAAATGTTGCGGTGTAAGCATGGATTCCCGGTGTGGTTGCTATAAGAGGCACTAGGAGGAAAGCTCTAACAATATTTTCTTTGATAGTGATTGGGCGCGAGTGATTTGGGAGTGCTTTGGGGCCTTCACTGGCTTCTCTGTTTCTTCAATGGCTGATTAGCCCTTCCTCCTACACTGGTTCCATGGCTCAGGAAACCAAGGCTCAGAGAAAAGAGCACGTACCCTGGTTTTTCTCGTAGGCTGTGGGAGCATGTGGCACACACAAAATAGATATCTGCATGAGGGTGTATCTTTGCCGGTGCGCACGATAATGTTTTTCACGAAAACTCTCTTTATTGATATGGTAAGGGCACTCAACCCCTGGAAGGAGGCTCCCACACATCAATGTCTTCTTCCCTCCCACCTCAATTCCCCCCATCCATCAACACACATTCTGGATACTGGGTGAAATGGAATCCTCCCACGCGGGGCTTTAAACTCAATACTCACGGGTCCTATGTCTCGGGAACTATGCGTGGTAGGGAGATCATCTATTCCTATTCTGGTTGAGCCATCATGGCTTTCTCTTCTAAGTTGTGACTTGGCACTTCTCTCCTAGCAGAGCCTAAGGCCTTGCTGGTGGGCCTCTGTGTGTGCCGGCAAAGGAGTCTAATCCTTTCGGAGGTTGAGACAGATTCCAAGACTGTGGCGAAACCTGATCAAGGTCTTGGTGTTGTGCCCTGGTCGACTTAATTTGTTATCCCCCAATGACTCTCAATTCTTGACAACAACACTAAGGGTTCACACACATGGCGAGAAGGAAACAGGGCAACAGACTACCTAGCTGCATGCGAGTCGCCTAATTTGGAGGGCACCCTTTATCATGACTTGCACAACCTACCTCATTCTGTAGAATTATTTTTAAGTAAGACGCCCTCAGTCTAAATCTCTTTAGACACCCCTTAAGATTCTGTGGGTATTTATTTCTCCTTGAATAAAAATTTTCATAATGAATGTAAAAGTACCAAAGTCAACAAGTGTTAATCAATTGGTGAACTAAAATGAATTTGGAGACATATATATATATATATGATAATTTGTATGAAAAATAATTAAATTATTTTAATAGATGATTTCAAAATGATTGAATGGTTAATTTATATTTGACACAATAACTATTCGTTCGGTTCCATAAAAAATTATAAGAGGGAGATAACAATGATACTTGGAAAAAATTTATGATGATTTGTACTGAAAATGGTATGTAATTTATTAATTACAAAGTAGAGTATTATCTAATGAAACATGGTATAAGAGATTATGTTAACACAATGAGAACTCATTATCAAATTTGAGTTGTTGAGAGGAAAAATCATATTATCATTATTCTGAAATTAATAATGCTTTTTGAAAAAGAACTATAAGTGAATTCCTAAAATTAATTACTCTTGACATGAGTTTACTTATCGAATTGGTTTATATTGTGTCTCATGGTGGAAAAGACTATGTATAAGATGTGTTGTGGAAATAGTCCACCATGGAAACAATTTTAAATATTATCAAGTAAGTTTTTATTACAAATAATGAGAAACGTATGATATTTTAGTATTGTTTAGATAAAGAAGTATTCAATGAATACTCATGAAATGGAAAATAAAATAGGTTCTTCAATAAGGCCATATAAAAAGTATTTGAAATAAATGATGTCATTGTTGTGGAAAATAAATAGAATTATCAAAAATTTACTGAACAATTACTTGAAGGATGTGATGAGGATGTAAGAAATATCGAAAGAGAATTAGTGTATAATGAAGACTCAAAGATAGATATTGATAATTAGAAGATTAAAAGAAAATATATATCGAAACAAAATCAAATTTTTCGAGCTGAAATTGAAATGAAAAATATAATTGGTGATCATAGAAGACTATTTCAAACAAAAAGAATAAAGTATTTACAAAATATAAATTATTTATCCATTGTTGATCAAAAATGTTTTTTTGGAATTTTTTGGTCATGAAATCTAGTTCCAGGCTATGAATGATGAGCTAGACCAAAATGGGAAAACCATACGTGGGAGAATTTTGGATACCAATACATAAGAATGTTATTTATATTAAATGGTCCTTTCATAATACGATTAATGGGAGTGGAGATGTGATTAAAAATTTATCATCCAGTGTGTAAGGGACACTCTCAAATAGGGGTTATCAATGTTGATGAAAATTTTCCACCTATTTAAATGAAAGAGAAAATCAGATTATTCAGGCCCGTGTAGTGAAAATAGTGTTCATGGTTTTCCATTTGAATGTCGAGTCTTCATTTAGGAATGTAGTTCTGGAACAAGGTTTTTAAATTGAGAAGCTATATTTTGTTATCATTCATGTAGAGGAGAACAGGGTGCGATAGCTAGGTAAGGATCTATATGGTATGAAGAAAGCACCGAGACCATTGTATTCATGGATCGATCTGATAGAGAAGCTAAATTTCTTGTCATTAATGAAGATTAGAACATAGTATTTTGGTTGATTAAGGATATATAAGGGATAAATAAAGCATTGAGACCATGGTATTCAAGGATTGAATTTTTTCAAGATACTCTATTTTTAATGTGGTTGAGTTTATTACTATATATAATCCAACAATGAATGTAGTGGAAGGATGATGGTGATGGTGCATGATAAGGACAAAATATGTGTTGGATCTGATGAAGCATGTTACAAGCAGTTTACTAAATTCATGAAATGTGAGTTGAAAATCGTGTTGATTCTATAAGTTACCTTTTTACATGGTTTACAATTTTTTCATTAAAGATATGGAAGTTTTTTATCTTAATAAAAATTTTCCAATGAGGATGTAAATAAATTATTGTGGAAAAATATGAGGAGATGATGAATTTGGTGGCATCCCATAGGAAACTCTCCTTTGGTAATGAATCCAGTTATGGTAATGTATAATAATATATTAAACTCATTAATGGTATTTTTTACAATTTAATGAAAATTTATGATATTGCTTTCACCACATTCAAGGAAGAAAATTTTTTTTTTCATTTCTATGGAAATCAACAAGCTTTTAGTGAAATGAATACCTCAGTATATCAAGGGAAAAATGAATTTTCGTAAATTATAAAATGAAAAATCATCACAATAGTTATGGGGATATATATATTCATGTTGGTCTGAATTAAGTGATTATAGGAACTAAATGTAAGGTTGTTCATTCAATCAAAGTGGATTTTTTAGTTCTTGGATAATAAAATGAACACTATTAACTTTCATTTAGGACATTATAATATGAATATATTATGGCTACCCATGTATTCACATAGTTATTATGGATGAAGTATAAGTTAGATTATATAGGGTTTGAAGAGTTGTCTTAGATATGAATCCATTATGATTAATGAAGTGAAATAATTATTATAAAAAATGAATTGCATTACCTAAGGGAAAATCTCATTGATATCAAATATTATATTTTCATTTTGATGGTTGAGAATATTCTTATGATATTGGTATATGTTCCTTGAGAACTACAAATTTCATATATTCTAATGAATGAATTACCAGAAGAATAATTTGGAAACCATCGAATGGATATAGTTGTTCAGATGACTCACAACACCTTATAATTTTTGGATGTATGATCCCATATCCTATAGGTATGGTGTGTTTTCTAATAATATAATGTTATGGGTTCCTTACCCTATGAAAAAGTAAAAAGTATGGACAATTGGGTTCATTGAAAAAGATTGAGATAATGTGGCTATTAAATAGGGGAAAATATCATCAATTAGAGTGGGTAGAATCTTATTGGTGCATAAATGAAATATGAGGAGTTTCAACATTTTAAATAAGGTTGTTTTTTGAAATTTCATGAAATGATTCCATTACATGATGAAAATTAGGTGTTTTGAGGAAATTGATCATGTATATCCAATCATATCATGAACATATTTAAGCATTCAAAAAATAAGATCCAATGTATTGAAGTTGGGAGATTATTAAATCTTATGATGCTAAAACTGATCGATCAAAGGATATACATAATGATAGATTGAGTTTATATTTAATGTCGTTGAGTGGTTTTTGAATAATGTGGTTCATTGATGAACTTTTCGTTTTACTATTTTTCTCATATTGATAATGGATCATCTATGCTTAGAGTATGTGTTGAGTTAATCATTGATCTCTTAGTATCAAATGAATTTAATGATAGATAAGGATGGAATAATCATCAATGAGGTAACATAATGTGAAAAATTTTCAAAAAACCCCAAGGGGTGATTGATGGGAATAAATCGACCATGGTAAAATTGTATCTTTTTTGGTTTTATTTTGTTAGTTGATAAATAAGTTTTTACTAGTTCATTTTTTGATTTTTAGAGTAATATTTGAGAATCCATTCTGTAGAAGATTCCAATAAAATGTAGTGGTTCCTCTAGAATGGTGTAAAGGACCTGAAAGTGGTGTATGCATGATCTGAAATTTCATGAAAGAATAACTTACATGGAACATGCCATGTCACTTCCAACCATAAAATAAAGATGAAGAGAATTTCATGAAACAGAGTAATGCACTAGATGGATCCTAGAAATTGGTATTACATGCTCAGGGGAAATGTTTTGTGAAAATTAGATTGTGGGAGATAAACATGGGCACTGGGATGGACAAGTCTATAATTAACGGCTACCCCCTCTGTTTGGTTGATTAAAAAATTAGGAAAATCTAGGTTTTGAGTCACATATGAGATGCATGAAAGGGTATTTCCAAATAAATATATTTGAGTGTAAATAAAATAATTATCATGGAAGGGGGTTTTCCAAAATAGTTCACAAATTTTGGGGTCTCTACACATAAACTAAAATGTTTCATCCATAGGGTAAAAGTTATGTGCAAGACAGATAATGGATGCATGAAAAATAGATGTCGCATAGTAATTCTCTATTGAAGGATTATTTATCTAGTGGATGGAAGTGGAACATAATGATACAATTTATGAGGTGGAAAAAATATTGATTCATGTGATCAAATATGTTTCTTTTGATATATAAATGAGAACACATTATATGAGGGATAAGTGAGATTTTAATTTTTGAATGTTTATAAACTATGAGGGATAGGGGATCCACTCTAATTTATATAACAATAGTGCACATTTATTAGATTTGTTACACATAAAATTACAATAGTATTCTACTATGATTTCACCTAGTAAGGGTGAACCACATTAAATTTTTTTGTCTTATGCATTCATTAATTTATATTCATACATTTCTATTGGAAATAGATAAAAAACGTTTTATTTAACAGTGATGCACGAACTAAATTGGATTTTTTTTTAAAATTTTCATTCCTAGATTCACCCCTTAAAGTATTTAACATATATATGCTAATGAGTATGACAATTTTTTATTACATTAAGAATTAGAATTTACAAATATAGATCAAGATATTAATAAAATAGAAAAAAATGTACTCCTCCTATCATTATAAATGAAATTGTACTAATATAGAGTATAAACATTATGATAAATACCAAAAATAATAAAACATTATGTACTGAAATCAACATTAATCGACCAAAACCAAATATTAATACCCAAAAATAATACAGCTTCTGATTGATAAAAAAATAATAAGAAAGTTTGAGGACATAATTTTCCAAGATAAATTAAATATTTTAAAAAAATAAATAAATTTGATGTCTCATACATAAATTGTCACGACCCGTCACAGTGAGGCCCGCATTGTGACTCCCCAAACCCGTCTCCAATAGGCTAGGGGCTGGTGACTAGCACTGAGTAGGCATGTCACTAACATGGGAAGCATTTCCTATGTACTTGTACACACACACACATCTCCATGCCCACAAATGCTGAAATGTAATACACTAAGGAACAAAAATTCATGCATAAAACTAAACCCAACCAATAGAGTACAACGAAAGGTAGAGTACTGTAAAATTAAACTGGGTCAGAATACAAGCCCACCAAAAGCAAGAGTCTAAAAAACTACAAAGTCCAACCTGTAAGCACAAAGGTACTGGGCAACCGCTCATAGCCGTAGGAACGCCTCGGCCTGTAGGGAACTCAGAAAGCTAGTTCTTTTCATGGTATTCCCTAGACTCTATAAAAAGGCTACTCATATGCACAAGACACCAGACGTGCGGGAAAAGCCCGTGCAGGGGTGAGTATAACAGTACCCAGTAGAGGACCCTAAAAACCACAAAGCAGTACACAAAGTAAAGGTACAGTCATTTATGCACAGTATATGTCTACAAAACATATAGAACAAACAAGATATACTCAAAACCTAGACCCGTGGTTTAGAAACAAGTCACACGACCGCATACCCCCGCAAGGGATTCCGTTCTATGATTATGTGATACACTCGTTCCGGGAGGACACACTCTACGAGGCTTATAGATCTTATGACATTCGTCCGAGAAGTGCTGTTCGTTGGGAACCATCACGAGATATGGCTACACTCATTACAGGATACACACTCTTGAGGGGAAGGGTTACGATAGATAGAAGCACTCATTATGGTAGACACACTTCTGAGTGGGAAAGATCTCGATACACAGATGAGGATCACTGTTAGGGCCATGGCGGATACCGTGAATCATCTGGAATTCACCTACTAGGTATAGGATCAACTCCTGGTATTGTTGGTCATGTCAATGCCTGACTTTACCTAGGGTCTGGAATGGATAGAGGATCTCGATCCGGGCCTCTCGGATGGATGCCTGACTCTATCACAGAATTTCCTGCTGAAGAGATCAAAATCCTACGTGAGGGACAGATGCCTGACCCTCAAGGAAACAAGAAGACGGGGCACTAACCCAATCAAAAAATGTTTAAGGAATTTTGAACAAAAGGACTAATCCGTTTTCCAAAAAGTACATGGCGTGTAGAAATGATACATGTCGTGTTGTCCGACCTCGGGTACTGCTCGTATACCACGGCCCGTGTCGTGAGGCTGGTCATGTAACGCCCCGACCCCAGTTACCTAGAGTCGGTGCATTATTACATAACATTGGAATGATCACTAGAAAGATCAAATCTCGAAAGACCAATTGGTTTATTAGCCTTGGAAACACTATATATAATCATAAGTCTTACATTACATCATAAAGTGAAAAACTACTACAACAACATATTGTCTCCATATTCCACACTCATATCCCCACATAATATCCTTGAAGGTAATTCATAATTTACATCTTCACTTCCTGGGAAAAATAAATCATAGAAAATGGGTGAGCTCAAATGCCCAGTATGGATAACAATATAGCCGAAAATTTCATGAATAAGAATAAACATTTAAGTCAATGTATAAATAAAACAAAAGCCTTTTAAACTTGAACTTCAACATAGTATGGAAAAAGTAAAATGAAATAATTCCATTTACTTATTCACATGGATATTCTACTAATCGAATAATCACAAGAAATATCAATAACCGCTTTCATAATGATGGAATTCATAATTCCAGACTATCATAACCACATAGCCAAGGCCTCGTTCCAATATGACAAATAATATTTTGCCAAGGCCTTGTGCCAAGATACCAGTTTGTCTCATGAGACCTACCGATGCATCTAGGAGTTATAGAGGGCTCCACCCATCACTTAATAAGTCCAATTCATTCCCATATTAAAGGGTTTAAACATGACATAAACATTCGTATTAAAACTATCATACAAAATTTCAAAACTTTCTCCATAAACCATGAATGGTATAAAAATAACAAATCCACAGTAAAACATATCACAAAACCTTCAATACAATACAATAGTTTTGTATCATAATAAATCAACTTCAAATAAGCTTAAAATCCATCAAATGATGATGACATAGATGAAATCAAAACTATTTGAGAGAAATATCTCTTTTCTCAAAATCTTTTAAAAGTCACACATTTATAAAGGAAGTAATTTAAAAGTGATTTTTGAGTCAAAGTGTCCCATACCACTTTGAAACTATTGAAAAGAAATATCATTTCAAAACATTAAAGTCCATATTAATAAATCCTTAAAATTATTTTGAAAACATTGACATTAATTAAAAATATTTAGAAAGATAAATCTTTAAAACAATTAAAATTATGATCTTGATAAAGAATACCTTTCACAAATTCTTAAAATATTCATTTTGAAATCATTTAAAGTCCCATAATTATAAAATAAAACATTTACTTTGAAAATATTCTTATAAGATTGTAAGTGAAGCTTCAACGATTTTATAACGGCGTAGAATAGTCGCACCAACTGTATAAGTTAAAAAAACATTCTTACCATAATTTTGTCGAAAAGGTTAAAAGAACCTTGTTTGGAAAACGACGGAAAGATTCCATTATAAACCTCTTATAAAGAGTCAAACAATAGTATTAATGACTTCAACCCATATTATTTGTAAATAGTGAAAATGTTTGGAAATACATTTTTATGAAACATTGATGTGGATGATAATGAAACCCCAGTAGATTATTACATATAAACTACTCGGATAATGAAGAGATTGAGAAATAAACCCTTACCTTGTACATTTTCTTGTTTTAGGGTAGGATAAACTCCTGTATAATGGTTAAATAATTGTTATTAAATTATAAAAGAATCATATATATTAATATGATATCATATATGATCTTTTAACATTGCTTTGTTAATAATATCTTAGTATTATCGTTTTTTCGGGTGTTAACTTACTCATTTTCTTTTATATGTATTGTTACGTAAGCCATGTTTGTAATGGATATGATGTATCATAATAATATCCAGAATGATATCATGTCCTTAAAAATTATTTTTAAATCCTCAAATTATAATTATACTTTAATGTATATGATATAGAATTAATCTCATCGCGTTCGTGGAGACGGTAGTCCGTACATACGCACGAGCGACAATATCATTCTTTTGATATTAAAATAATATATAATTGGATGTTATATCACATATATAGAATGATTATCATGTTATATTTATTATTTACATGAGTTACCCATCATTATTATACCCATCCAAATAATAATTTATTGAATAACAATTACACCACGACGTGGAGACGGTAAGCCGTACGTACACACGTATGGTGACAAGTTATTCGAAGTATGGATAGAATACTGAATATGGTTGTACCATATTTATAATGACATTACAGTATATATATGATACTGGATTTATTATTTTGGAATGGTAACAACAAAGGAAGAGGAAGTGGACGAAGAAATTAACTTGATAAAGGGTTGTGGAATCATTATCTCTTCTTCTGGTTCTTCCTTTTGATTTGACCAAAAGGTCTCCTTAGGTTGGCTTTCTGATCAAAATAAGGCCTATAGGTTGTAGTGAGGGAATTTGGGAGAGTAGTTTGGTAGTGTTTGGACGAACCAAATGGCTTTTAAGGTGTGAAGAAATGAGAAGGAGGAGTGCCCTTTTATAAGAGGGTGAGGGGCACCTTTGGAAAAGCAAGAAATATTAATTTATAATAAATTCATATTCGGTTTATAATGCCTCCAAAGTTGATTATTAAAATGTTAATGTGTGGATTGGTCGAAAACCATTCAACCAATATAATTTAGACAGGTTTGGGTTACTATATTGACCTTATCATTAAGTATTAACTCTTAGTTAATTAGTTTGACATTTACCATGTCACTTTGTATTTTTATATTATATAGTTAATAAACTAACTATATACATCAAAGCGACCCCCATGTGGTCCATTAATGATACAAATATCATGATATAAGTCTCTTTGCCGAACCTTATATTTTTAGTAATTTAATATCAATTAATAATATAATATTTGTTTTAAAAACTATTTTTTGTCAATTTTGACACTATTCAATAGTTGATTTTTTGTGAAACTCATAACAGAATGATTACTTTGAAAAAAGTTAATTAAATAAATAATAATATGTCAATTATCCTAGAAAATTATTTTAATTCATTAAAAGTCTCAAATTATATTTATTTGGCTATTTATAATATCAATTATTTTAAATTTTTACTATTATGGTAATTACTGCATCATCATTGTGTCATAAATAAATTAAATTAAGTAATCTCGAAAAATTATAAATAAAATATCATTATGTTGTAAATCGTTTGGGCTTTCTATTGAATATTTATAGTCTAAAGGCCAACATATATAACCC
Organism: Viscum album; assembly: GCA_963277665.1. NCBI lineage: Eukaryota > Viridiplantae > Streptophyta > Magnoliopsida > Santalales > Viscaceae > Viscum > Viscum album. The sequence goes on from CAUJRU010000252.1 coordinate 339,649, forward strand.
TATTTAAAAATTATTTTGCTAAAAGATATATGCTTGTGTCATTTTTGTATTCATTTTAACTTAATTAAAATAAAGTGTCCCTATCACCTAAAAGTGGCTCTATGGGGTCCCAAAATCGACCCAAAGATGTCTATGGTCGAACATGTATCAACCAATAAGTCTAGGACACGTTTTAGGGTAATTTAGTATTATTATAAAATTATTTGGTTAACCCTTATTTACCGGATTTACCCTTAACCATGGTAAATAAAATATTTACCGAAGTAATTATTCAAAATGTCTAATAATAAAAGTTACATATTTACAGAATTTGAACATCCGGATTCGAAATATGGAATCCATTTTTCCAAATTCACAACACAGAAGTGGCGGAAATTAATTTAAAATAAATTCCCGGTGTTAAAACAAAAAGCGGGTCTTTAAGAGATAATAACTATCAAAAGATTGACACTAGTGTATGTCCGGTTTAATTGTAAAATTATTTCCAATGACCAACATTATATTAAATGTTAAAAATATATTATAAATATACTTTAAAACCACTCAAATTAATAATTTACACTATTAATTATTTTTATTAAAAAATATGGTTTTAATTAAAATTTAGTAATTTTCACTATTTATCAAAATATTAAAGTTATCTGAAAAGTATCAAAATTTCACCTTAGGCTAAATTCGATATTCCGAATCCAAAAATGAAGTCCAATTTGAAATATAAAATATATATAATTTCAAAAAGTAGATATTACTATTCATAACGGCTAGTTAGATTGGTTGTGGTGTGTGTTAGAACTCGAAGTTGCGTACAACACACGCTACTATATTATTCAAAGGAAAGCATACCGTGGAAGCTTGGGATGTCTCATTGTAAATTTATAATTTCCCTATTCTAAAAAGAAACTTTTTTAGTCAAATTTAATATATAAAAGTTTAAAATATTGGAATTAAAAAGGGTTTACTATTAATAATGGGTAAAAGTGCAATACTGAAAATGAATTTGTTCTAACATTATGTCTAAGAAACTAATAATATGGATTCTAAAATTATAAGGATTATATAAAGTTAAAAATTTAGTTAATACTATTCATAACTTCTTTTGAAAGGCTTGTTTGGTATGTCATGGTGTGATTGAACTCGGTGTGGTTTGTAGCGCAAGTTATTGAATTATTTTGGAGAAATAACACACTATGAAATCTTGGGGTGTTACATTCTCCCCTCCTTCAATAAATTGATTCCTCGCAATTTGAAATTGTTCTTCGAAAATAAAAGGTTAAATATAGAAAATATCTTTGTGGGAAAACCCACATTGGAAATTGGGTTGATAAAGTTTAGTCTTAATATGAGGAAATGTGAAATGAAAGGGTCACCACCAAATTATGATCTCTATTTGGAGCACATTGGTGGTAATTAAAGACATATAATTGGAGGAAAAATGTAAATATTTATAAATAGTGATTGAGGTCATCAATCACAAACAAGTGTAAAATTTAGGGCCCTAAATTCATCAATCTATGATGATTTAAAATACCATCGGTTCAGCAAGACATATGGTATTAAGATAATACATTTTTTTAATATCCCTTCACTAATGTGTAAGAATTAATTTCTTCACTGAATAAGAGAAGATGAAAAATATATACTTGAAAAGTAGAGTCTCATCCATTAACTATGTTCTACCACAAACTCATATTTTACTATAAAAGATACTAGAACTTAAAAATAATATTCTATTTATCCTATTTGAATAGGGTTAAAAAATGAATTTATAATTCATCTAGAAGAACCATTAAAAAATGACATTATTCAAACCAGGACATCATGTGGTTCAGTGTTAGGTGATACACCCTTGTCGCCCTTCGGTTGTGGGTTCAAGTCTCGCGGCCTTGCCAGACGCGACGGGTTGTCGCCCGACCTCCGGGTTGTCCTTTTATGGCAGTCCAAAATAATCCAAACTAGAACTATATGAAATACTTCATTCCAAAATTTATAAGGAAGGTAAACACAATGAAGATCCCTTTTTTTCACGTAATAACATGTGATCACCTTCATCATGTATTCTTTTAAAACACTGCAACATCCTGAATTATCATAAAACCTTATTGATTACATTCATGATCCCTAATTCCTTATAGAATAATAGATATACTCCTTCAATACAAAAATGTTGTGAACCCCAACAATGATGGAATATACAAATCATTAATCAGTTTCAAGGTAGTCAAGAATATCCAATATAATTTTTCCAAAACAATCATGTATTGTTCTAAAATCACTACCTTAGTATCAGAACCATATTATGGTTTATCTTTCTCTCAACCATATATATTCCAAAAATTTAACCTGCTATTGAGTCACTTTTCTTTGTTCCACACAATCTCAAGTCCATAATGAAATAGTACTGCAGTACAATCCTTATATACTCCATAATTATTATAACGAGTACATTGTTGATACAACACTCAAAAGACATAATCAACATAAGAACTCTAATCATTCCTCTTCATCTGTGGTAGTATCATAACTTGATTATTATCCAATAGCATCATTTGTGGAATATTATGATGACTGAGACATAGGTTCGCATAGTGTCCAAACTCCTTGCAAATGAAGTATTGTACATTTGAAACCATTTTCTTACCCTTGTAGTCACGTACTTTGTGCCCTTTTCCTTCACACTTATAACAAACTCCCATTCTTTTCAGGCATGTTCCAGGATGTTTCTTTCCACATTTATCACATATGGGAAAATTCTTCTTTTCCCTCTTCCCTTTATCCATCTTTCTCTCTTCCATCCTTTTCTTCTCTTGCTACCCTTCAAAGACATAGGACTCAGTAAACTCTTTACTTATCCTATCAACACATGATATTATTTCTTCATATGATGATAATACATGTGAGACTATTTCTCTTCTAAATTCTGGCTGGAGACCATGAAATATATGATCATTCTTTCTCTTTGTATCATGTGCATTGCTGGAGTTCTCATTCCTTCTACTGGGCGCCATTTCTAAACAATGGCATACACTATATTAGTTTATGGATAACAATACCTAATCCCAAACTTGTAAAACACAAAACATAAATTAAATAGTTTATGGATATAAACCATAATCATAAAAATGTCTCCTTTGAGGAAGTATATACTCATAAACCCTTCATATTGGTTTGTAAAGAAAATGAGAATTATCTTAAGCATATTCCCCGAGAGTGTCGTAACCAAGAGTGCAGCAAGGCCCGTTGTCGTGCACCAGTTCATGTTCAAGTCTAGCTCAAAGAGGTGTTTTCGGGTTTTACCCCTAGGTACATCTATGCCAGAGCCGCCTCTACCTGCTCGTATCCAGACATGGATGTATTGCTCGAAAAACTCACAAAATATCTACAATACCAAAATTATAGGAAGTTCTTCTATACTAATCCTCAAAGTTCATCTTAAATCTATGTGATCCAATCAGAGTTTATCTAAATCTAGCTTCCACGGTTTGTACTAAACTTCCTCTGATACCAACTGTAATGCCCCGACCCCAATTACCTAGAGTCAGTGCATTATTACATAACATTGGAATGATCACAAGAAAGATAAAATCTCGAGAGACGGATTGGTTTAGTAGCCTTGGAAACAGTAGATATATTCATAAGTCTTACATTACATCATAAAGTGAAAAACTACTACAACAACATATTTTCTGCATATTCCACACTCATATCCCCATATAATATCCCAGCAAGTATTTCATAATTTACTTCTTCACTTCCTGGGAAAAATAAAACATAGAAAAGGGGTGAGCTCAAATTCCCAGTAAGGATAACAATATAGCGGAAACATTCATAAATAAGAATAAACATTTAAGGCAATGTATATTTAAAAAAAAGCCTTTTAAACTTGAACTTCAATATAGTATGACAAAAGTAATATTAATTAATGCCATTTACTTATTCAAATGGATATTCTACTAATCTAATAATCACATGCAATATCAATAACCGCTTTCATAATGATGGAATGCATAATGCCAAACTATCATAACCACATAGCCAAGGCCTCGTGCCAAGACTACAAATAAGATTTTCCCAAGGCCTTGCTCCAAGACACTAGTTTGTCTCATGAGACCTACCGATGCATCGAGGAGCTATAGCGGGATCCACCCGTCACTTAATAAGTCCAATGCATTCCTATATTAAAAGGTTTAAACATAACATAAACATTCATATTAAAACTATCATACGAAATGTCAATACTTTCTCCATAAACCATGAATGGTATAAAAATAACACATCCATAGTAAAACATATCAAAAAACATTCAATACAATACAAACGTTTTTTATCATAATAAATCAACATCAAATAAACCTAAAATCCATCAAAGGATGTTGGCATAGATGAAATCAAAACTATTTGAGAGAAACATCTCTTTTCTCAAAATCATTTAAAAGTCACACATTTATAAAGGAAGTAATTTAAAAGAGATTTTTGAATCAAAGTGTCCCAAACCACTTTGAAACTTTTGAAAAGAAAAATAATTTCAAAACATTCATGTCCATATTAATAAATCTTTAAAATTATTGTGAAAACATAGACATTATTTAAAAATATTTAGAAAGATAAATCTTTAAAACAATTAAAATTATGATCTTGATAAAGAGTACCTTTCACAAATTCTTAATATATTCATTTTGAAATCATTTAAAGTCACATAATTATAAAATAAAACATTTACTTTGAAAATATTCTTATATGATTGTAAGGGAAGCTTCAACGATTTTATAACAGCGTAGAAAAGCTGCACCTGTCGTATAAGTTAAAAAAACATTCTTACCTTAATTTTGACGAAAAGGTTAAAAGCACCTTGTTTAGAAAACAACATAAAGATTCCTTTATAAACCTCTTATAAAAAGTCAAAAAAGGGTATAAATGAATTTAACCCATATTCCTTGTAAATAGTGAAGATTTTTTGAAATACATTTTTAAGAAACATGGATGTGGATGATAAAGAAATCACAGTATATTATTACGTATAAACAACCTCGGATAATGAAGAGATTGCGAAATAAACCCTTACCTTGTACTTTTTCTTGTTTGAGGGTAGGATAACTTCCTGTATAATGGTGAAAAATTTGTTATTAAATTATACAAGAATCATATATATTAATATGATATCATATATGATCTTTTAACATTGCTTTCTTAATAATATCTTAGAATTATCTTTGTTTCAGGTGTTAAATTACTCATTTTATTTTATATGTTTTGTTACGTAAGCCATGTTTTTAATAGATAGGATGTATATTAACCATATCCAGAATGATATAAAGTCCATAAACATTATTTTTAAATCCTCAAATTATAATTATACTTGAATGGATATGATATAGAATGAATCTCATCGTGTTCGTGGAGACGGTAGTCCGTACGTACGCACGAGCGACAATATCATTTTTTGATATTAAAATAATATATAATTGGATGTTATATAAAATATAAAAAATCATTATCATGTTATATTTATTATTTACATGAGTTACAGATCATTATTATACCCATCCAAATAATAATTTATTGAATAACAATTACACCACGATGTGGAGACGGTAAGCCGTACGTACGCACCTATGGTGACATGTTATTCAAAGGATGGATAGAATAATGAATATGGTTGTACCATATTTCTAATGAAATAACAGTGTATATATGATACTGGAGTTATTATTTTATAATGGTAACAACAAAGGAAGAGTAAGTGGAAGAAGAAAAGAACATGAAAAAGGGTGGTGAAATCATTACCTCTTCTTCGGGTTCTTCTTTTTGATTTGATCAAAAGGGCTCCCTAGGTTGGCTTTATGATCAAACTAAGGCCTCTAGGTTGTAGTGAGGGAAGTTGAGAGAGTATTTGGTCAGATTTTGGACGAACCAAAAGGATTTTAAGATTTGATGAAATGAGAAGGAGGAGTTCTCTTTTATGAGAGGGGTGAGGGGTACATTTCGAAAAGCTAGAAATATTAATTTATAATAAATTCATATTCGGATTTTAATGGCTCCAACATTTATTATTTAAATTTTAAGGTGGGTATAGGTCGAAAAACATTCATCCAATATAATTTATACAGGTTTGGGTTACTATATTAACCCTATCGCTAAGTATTAACTCTTAGTTGATTAGTTTGATATTTACCATGTCACTTTGTATTTTTATATTATATAGTTAATAAACATACAATATACATCCAAGAGACCCCCAAGTGGTCAATTAATGATAAAAATATTATGATATAAGTCTCTTGGCCGAACCTTAGATTTTTAGAAATTTAATATCAATTAATATTATAATATTTGTTTTAAAAACTCTTTTTTGTCAATTTTTCAACTATTCAATAGTTGATTTTTTGTGAAACTCATAACAGAACTATTACTTCGAAAAAAGTTAATTAAATCAATAATAATATGTCATATAATCGTATAAAATTAATTTAATTCATTAAAAGTCTCAAATTATATTTATTTGTGTATTTATAATATCAATTATTTTAAATTTTAACTATTATTGTAATTACTGCATCATCATTGTGTCATACATAGATTAAATTTTGTAATCTCTAAAAATTATAAATAAAATATCATTATGTAGTAAATATTTTTATCTTTCTAATGAATATTTATACACGAAATGCCAACATATATAACTCTATGTAAAAATTTATTTGCAAAAAGATATATGCTTGTGTCATTTTTGTATTCATTTTAACTTAATTAAAATAAAGTGTCTCTATCACCTACAAGTGGATCCATGGGGACCCACAATCGACCCGAAGATGACTAAGGTCGAAAATATATCATCAAATAAGTCTAGGACACGTTTTAGGGTAATTTAGTATTATTATAATATTATTTTTGTAACCCTTATTTACCTGATTTACCCTTAACCATGGTAAATAAAATATTTACCGAAGTAATTATTCAAAATGTCAAAAAATAAACGATACCTATTTACACAATTTGAACATCCTGATTCCAAATATGGAATCCATTTTTCCAATTTCAAAACAGAGAAGTTTCTGAAATTAATTTAAAATTAATTCCCGTTGTTAAAACAAAAAACATGTTTTTAAGAGATAATAACTTTCAAAAGATTGACACATGTTTATATCCGGTTTAATAGTAAAATTATGTCCACTGACCAAAATTATATTAAATGGAAAAACTATGTTCTAAATATACTTTAAAACCACTCAAATTCATAATTTATCACTATTAATTATTTTGATTAAAAATGTTGGTTTTAATTAAAATTTAGTAATTTTCACTATTCATCAAAATATTAAAGTTATCCAAAAAGTACCAAAATTTCACCTTAGGATAAATTCGATATTCCAAATCCAAAAATCAAGTCCATTTTGAAATATAAAATATATATAATTTAAAAAATTAGGTATTACTATTCATAACGGCTAGTTTGATTGGTTGTGGTGTGTGTTAGAACTCAAAGTTGTGTACAACACACGCTACTATATTATTCAAAGGAAAGCGTACTGTGGAAGCTTGGGATGTTTCATTGTAAATTTTTAATGTCGATATTCTAAAAAGTAAATTTTTTAGTCAAATTGAATATATAAATGTTTAAAATATTGGAATTAAAAAGTGTTCACTATTAAAAGTGGGTAAAAGTGCAATACTAAAAATGAATTTGTTCTTACATTATGTCTAAGAAACAAATAATATGGATTCTAAAATTATAAGGATTATATAAACATTAAAATTTTGTTAATACTATTCATAACCTCTTTTGAATGGCTTGTTTGGTAAGTTATGGTGTGATTGAACTCTGTGTGGTTTGTAGTGCAAGTAATTAAATTATATTAGAGAAATAACAAACAATGAAATCTTGGGGTGTTACATTCTCCCCTCAATCAATAAATTGTGTCCTCGCAATTTGAAATTTTTTTTGGAAAATAAAAGGTTGAATTTAGAAAATATCTTTGTTGGAAACCCACATCAGAAATTGGGTTGATAATGTTTAGTCTTAATATGAGGAAAAGAAAAATGAAAGGGTCACCAGAAAATTATGATCTCTATTTAGAGCACAGTGGTGGTAATTAGAGACATATAATTGGTGGAAAAATGTAAATATTTATAGGTAGTGATTGAGGTCATCAATCCCAAACTAGTGTAAAATTGAGGGCCTTAAATTCATTAATCTATGATGATTTAAAATACCATCAGTTCATCAAAACATATGGTATTAAGATAATACATTTTTTTAAGATCCCTTCACTAAAGTGTAAGAATTAATTTCTTCATTGAATAAGAGAAGAAGAGAAATATATACTTGACAAGTAGAGTCTCAACGATTAACTATGTTCTACCACAAACTCATTTTTTACTTTAAAAGATAATAGAACTTAAAAATAATATTATATTTATCCTATTCATATAGGGTAAAAAAATAAATTTATAATTCATCTAGAAGAACCATTAAAAATGACATTATTCAAACCAGGACATCACGTGGGTCAGTGTTAGGTGATACACCCTTGTCGCCCTTCGGTTGTGGGTTCAAGTCTCACGGCCTTGCCGGATGCGACGGGTTGTCGCCCGACCTCCGGGTTGTCCTTTTATGGCAATCCAAAATAATCAAAGCTAGAACTATCTGAAATACTTCAGTCCAAAATTTATAAGGAAGGTAAACACAATGAAGATCCCTTTTTTCACGTAATAGCATGTGATCACCTTCATCATGTATTCTTTTAAAACACTGCAACATCCTGAATTATCATAAAACCTTATTGATTACATTCATGATCCCTTATTCCTTATAGAATAATAGATATACTCCTCCAATACAAAAATGTTGTAAACCCCAACAATGATGGAATATACAAATCATTAGTCAGTTTCAAGGTAGTCAAGAATATCCAATATAATTTATCCAAAACAATCATGTATTGTTCTAAAATCACTACCTCGGTATCAGATCCATATTATGGTTTATCTTTCTCTCAACCATATATATTCCAAAAATATAACCTGCTATTGAGTCACTTTTCTTTGTTCCACACAATCTCAAGTCCATAATGAAATAGTACTGCAGTACAATCCTTGTATACTCCATAATTAATATAACATGTACATTGTTGATACAACACTCAAAAGGCATAATGAACATAAGAACTCTAATCATTCCTCTTCATCTGTGGTAGTATCATAAGTTTATTATTATCCAATAGCATCATTTGTGGCATAGTCTGATGACTAATACATAGGTTCGCGTAGTGTCCAAACTCTATGCAAATGAAGCATTATACATTTGAAACCATTTTCTTACCCTTGCAGTCACGTACTTTGTGCCCTTTTCCTCCACACTTATAACAAACTCCCATTCCTTTCAGGCATGTTCCGGGGTGTTTCTTTCCACAGTTATCACATATGGGAAAATTCTTCTTTTCCCTCTTCCCTTTATCCATATATCTCTCATCCACCCTTTTCTTCTTTTGCTTCCCTTCAAAGCCATAGGACTCAGTAAACTCTTTACTTATCTTATCAACACATGATATTATTTCTTCATATGATGATAAAACATGCGAGACAATTTCTCATCTAAATTCTGGCTTAAGACCATGAAATATATGATCATTCTTTCTCTTTGTATCATGTTCATTGTTGGAGTTCTCATTCCTTCTACTGGGTGCCATTTCTAAACAATGGCATACACTAGATTATTTAATGAATAACGATACCTAATCCCAAACTTGTAAAACACATAACATAAATTAAATAGTTTATGGATATAAACCATAATCATAAAAATGTCTCCTTTGAGGTAGTATATAATCATAAACCCTTCATATTGGTTTGTAATGAAAATGAGAATTATCCTAAGCATATCCCCCGGGAGTGTCGTAACCAAGAGTGCAGCAAGCCCCGTTGTCGTGCACCAGTTCTCATTCGAGTCTAGATCAAAGCGGCATTTTTTGGTTTTACCGCTAGGTAAATCTGTGCCAGAGCCGCCTCTACCTGCTCGTATCCAGACAGGGATGTATTGCTCGAAAAACTCACAAAATCTCTATAATACCAAAATTTTAGGAATTTCTTCTATTCTAATCCTCAATGTTCATCTTAAATCAATGTGCTCTAATCAAAGTTTATCTAAATCTAGCTTCCAAGGTTTGTACTAAACTTCCTCTGATACCAACTGTAACGCCCCGACCACAGTTACCTAGAGTCGGTGCATTATTACATAACATTGTCATGATCACAGGAAAGATCAAATCTCGAAAGACCGATTGGTTTAGTAGCCTTGGAAACAGTAGATATATTCATAAGTATTACATTACATCATAAAGTGAAAAACTACAACAAAAACATATTGTCTCCATATTCCACACTCATATCCCTAGATAATATCCCTGCAGGTCATTCATAATTTACTTCTTCACTTCCTGGGAAAAATAAAACATAGAAAAGGGGTGAGCTCAAATGCCCAGTAAGGATAACAATATAGCGGAAACTTTCATAAATAAGTATAAACATTTAAGGCAATGTATAACTAAACCAAAAGCCTTTTCTACTTAAACTTCAACATAGTATGGAAAATTTAAAATTTAATAATTCCATTTACTTATTCAGATGGATATTCTACTAATCGAAAAATCACATGCAATATCAATAACCACTTTCATAATGATAGAATTCATAATTCCAGACTATCATAACCACATAGCCAAGGCCTCGTGCCAAGACTACAAATAAGAATTTTCCAACGCCTTGTGCCAAGACACTAGTTTGTCTCAAAAGACCTACCGATGCATCGAGGAGCTATAACAGGCTCCACCTGTCACATAATAAGTCCAATTCTTTCCCATATGAAAAGGTTTAAACATGACATAAACATTCGTATTAAAACTAGCATACGAAATGTCAATACTTTCTCCATAAACCATGAATGGTATAAAAATAACACATCCACGGTAAAACAAATCAAAAAACCTTCAATACAATACAAAAGTTTTGTATCATAATTAATCAACAACAAATAACCTTAAAATCAATCAAAGGATGTTGACATAGATAACATCAAAACTATTTGAGAGAAATATCTCTTTTCTCAAAATCATTTAAAAACCACACATTTATAAAGGATGTAGTTTAAAAGAGATTTTTGAATCAAAGTGTCCCATACCACATTGAAACTTTTGAAAAGAAATATCATTTCAAAACATTCATGTCCATATTAATAAATCCTTAAAATTGTTTTTAAAACATTGACATTAATTAAAAAGATTTAGAAAGATAAATCTTTAAAACAATGAAAATTATGATCTTGATAAAGAGTACCTTTCAAAAATTCTTAAAATATTCATTTTGAAATCATTTAAAGTCACATTATTATAAAATAAAACATTTAAATTGAAAATATTCTTATAATATTGTAAGGGAAGCTTCAACGATTTTATAACAGCGTAGAATAGCTGCACCCGCCGTATAAGTTAAAAAACATTCTTACCTTAATTTTGTCGAAAAGGTTAAAAGCACCTTGTTTGGAAAACGACGGAAAGATTCCTTTATAAACCTCTTATAAAAAGTCAAACAAGGGTATAAATGAATTTAACCCATATTCTTTGTAAATAGTGAAAATGTTTTGAAATACATTTTTAAGAAACATGGATGTGGATGATAAAGAAATCCCAGTAGATTATTACGTATAAACAACCTCGGATAATGAAGAGATTGAAAAATAAACCCTTACCATGTACTTTTTCTTGTTTGAGGGTAGTATAACCTCCTGTATAATGGTGAAATAATTGTTATTAAATTATAAACGAATCATAAATATTAATATGATATCATATATGATCTTTTAACATTGCTTTGTTAATAATATCTTAGTATTATCTTTGTTTCGGGTGTTGACTTACTCGTTTTCTTTTATATGTGTTGTTACGTAAGCCATGTTTGTAATGGATAGGATTTATATTAATCATATCCAGAATGATATCAAGTCCTTAAACATAATTTTTAAATCTTCAAATTATAATTATACTTGAATGGATATGATATAGAATGAATCTCATCGCGTTCGTGGAGACGGTCGTCCATACGTATGCACGAGTGACAATATCATTATTTTGATCTTAAAATAATATATAATTGGATGTTATATCATATATAAAAAATCATTGTCATGTTATATTTACTATTTACATGAGTTACACATCATTATTATATCCATTCAAATAATAATTTATTGAATAACAATTACACCACGACGTGGAGACGGTAAGCCGTATGTACGCACGTATGGTGACATGTTATTCAAAGGATGGATAGATTAATGAATATGGTTGTACAATATTTATAATGACATCACAGTATATATATGATACTGGAGTTATTATTTTAGAATGGTAACAACAAATGAAGAGGAAGTGGAAGATGAAAGGAACTTGAAAAAGGGTGGTGAAATCATTACCTGTTCTCCGGATTCTTCCTTTTGATTTGATCAAAAGGGCTTCTTAGGTTGTCTTTATGATCCAACTAAGGCCTCTAGGTTGTAGTGAGGGATTTTGGGAGAGTATTTTGGCCGAGTTTGTCCAAACAAAAAGGCTTTTAAGGTGAGAAGAAATGAGAAGGATGAGTGCCCTTTTATAAGAGGGGTGAGGGGCAGCTTTGGAAAAGATAGAAATATTAATTTATAATAAATTCATATTCGGTTTTTAATGGCTCCAAAATTGATTATTTAAATTTTAAGGTGGGGATAGGTCGAAAACCATTCATCTAATATAATTTATACAGTTTTGGGTTACTATATTAACCTTATCTTTAAGTATTAACTCTTAGTTAATTAGTTTGACATTTACCATGTCACTTTGTATTTTTATATTATATAGTTAATAAACATAAAATATACATCCAAGAGACCCCCAAGTGGTACATTAATGATACAAATATTATGATATAAGTCTCTTGGCCGAACCGTAGATTTTTAGGAATCTAATATCAATTAATAATATAATATTTGTTTTAAAAACTCTTTTATGTCAATTTTGACACTATTCAATAGTTGTTTTTTTTGTGAAACTCATAACAGAATGATTAATTTGAAAAAAGTTAATTAAATCAATACTAATATGTCATATTATACTAGAAAATTATTTTAATTAATTAAAAGTGTCAAATTATATTTATTTGGGTATTTATAATATCAATTATTTTAACTTTTCACTATTATTGTAATTACTGCATCATCATTGTGTCATAAATAAATTAAATTATGTAATCTCTAAAAATTATAAATAAAATATCATTATGTAGGAAATCTTTTTAGATTTCTAATCAATATTTATAGTCGAAACTCCATCATATATAACCCTATGTAAAAATTTATTTTCTAAAAGATATATTCTTTTTTCATTTTTGTATTCATTTTAACTTAATAAAAATAAAGTGTCCCTATCACCTACAAGTGGCTATATGGAGACCCAAAATCTACCCAAGGATGTCTATGGTCGAATATTTATCAACAAATAAGGCTAGGACACGTTTTAGGATAATTTATTATTATTATAATATTATTTTTTAACCCTTATTTACCTGATTTACCCTTAACCATGGTAAATAAAATATTTACCGAAGTAATTATTCAAAATGTCTGAAAATAAAAGTTACCTATTTAAAAAATTTGAACATCCGGATTCTAAATATGTAATCCATTTTTCCAAATTCAAAACAGAGAAATGGCATAAATTAATTTAAAATTAATTCCTGTTGTTAAAACAAAAAGCGTGTTTTTAAGAGATAATAACTATCAAAAGATTGACACTTGTTTATGTCCGGTTTAATTGTAAAATTATGTCCAATGACCAACATTATTTTAAATGGTAAAAATATATTCTAAATATATACTTTAAAACCACTCAAATTCATAATTTATCACTATTAATTATTTTGATTAAAAAAGTTATTTTTAATTAAAATTTAGTAATTTTCACTATTCATCAAAATATTAAAGTTATCCGGAAAGTACCAAAATTTCACCTTAGGCGAAATTCGATATTCCAAATCCAAAAATGAAGTCCATTTTGAAATATAGAATATATATAATTTCAAAAAGTAGGTATTACTATTCATAATAGCTAGTTTGATTGGTTGTGGTTTGTGTTAGAACTCTATGTTGCATACAACACACGCTACTATATTATTCAATGGAAAGCGTACTGTGGAAGCTTGGGATGTTTCATTGTAAATTTTTTATGTCCCTATTCTAAAAAGTAAATTTTTTAGTCAAATTGAATATTTAATAGTTTAAAATATTGGAATTAAAAAGGGTTCACTATTAAAAGTGGGTAAAAGTGCAATACTGAAAATGAATTTGTTCTTACATTATGTCTAAGAAACTCATAATATGGATTCTAAAATTATAAGGATTATATAAAGTTTAATATTTAGTTAATACTATTCATAACCTCTTTTGAACGGCTTGTTTGGTAAGTCATGGTGTGATTGAACTCGGTGTGGTTTGTAGTGCAAGTTATTGAATTATATTGGAGAAATAACAAACTATGAAATCTTTGGGTGTTACATTCTCCCCTCCTTCAATAAATTGCATCCTCGCAATTTTAAATTGTTCTTTGAAAATAAAAGGTTGAATATAGAAAATATTATTGTGGGAAAACCCACATCGGAAATTGGATTGATAATGTTTAATCTTAATATGAGGAAAAGAGAAATGAAAGGGTCACCACCAAATTATGATCTCTATTTGGAGAACATTTGTGGTAATTAGAGACATATAATTGGAGGAAAAATGTAAATATTTATAGGTAGTGATTGAGGTCATCAATCACAAACAAGTGTAAAATTTAGGGCCCTAAATTCATCAATCTATGATGATTAAAAATTCCATCGGTTCATCAAAACATATGGTATTAAGATAATACATTTTTTTAAGATCCCTTCACTATAGTGTAAGAATTAATTTCTTCAATGAATAAGAGAAGAAGAAAAATATATACTTGACAAGTAGAGTCTCAACCATTAACTATGTTATACCACAAACTCATATTTTACTTTAAAAGATAATAGAACTTAAAAATAATATTCAATTTATCCTATTCATATAGGGTTAAAAAATGAATTTATAATTCATCTAGAAGAACCATTTAAAAAACGAAATTATTCAAACCAGGACATCATGTAGGTCAGTTTTAGGTGATACACCCTTGTCGCCCTTTGGTTGTGGGTTCAAGTCTCACGGCCTTGTCGGACGTGACAGGTTGCCGCCCGACCTCCGGGTTGTCCTTTTATGGCAATCCAAAATAATCTGAACTAGGACTATCCGAAATACTTCAGTCCAAAATCTATAAGGAAGGTAAACACAATAAAGATACCTTTTTTTTAACGTATTAACATGTGATAACCTTCATCATGTATTCTTTTAAAACACAGCAACATCCTGAATTATCCTAAAACCTTATTCATTACATTCATGATACATTATTCCTTATAGAATAATAGATATACTCCTTCAATACAAAAATTTTGTAAACCCCAACAATGATGGAATATAAAAATAATTGATCAGTTTCAAGATAGTCAAGAATATACAATATAATTTATCCAAAACAATCATTTATTGTTATAAAATCACTACCTCGGTATCAGAACCATATTATGGTTTATCTTTCTCTCAACCGTATATATTACAGAAATTTAACCAGGTATTGAGTCACTTTTCATTGTTCCACACAATCTCAAGTCCATAATGAAATAGTACTGTAGTACAATCCTTATATAATCCATAATTATTATAACAAGTACATTGTTGATACAACACTCAAAAGACATAATCAACATAAGAACTATAATCATTCCTCTTCATATATGGTAGTATCATACCTTGATTATTATCCAAGAGCATCATTTGTGGCATAGTCTGATGACTGAGACATAGGTACGCGTAGTGTCCAAACTCTTTGTAAATGAAGCATTGTACATTTGAAACCATTTTCTTACCCTTGCAGTCACGTACATTGGGCCCTTTTCCTCCACACTTAAAACAAACTCCCATTCCTTTCAGGAAAGTTCCAGGGTGTTTCTTTCCACAGTTATCACATATGGGAAAATTCTTATTTTCCATCTTCCCTTTATCTATCTTTCTCTCTTCCATCCTTTTCTTCTCTTGCATCCCTTCAAAGCCATAGGTCTCATTAAACTCTTTACTTATCTTGTCAACACATGATATTATTTCTTCATATGATGATAATACATGCGAGACTACTTCTCTTGTAAATTCTTGCTTAAGAACATGAAATATATGATCATTCTTTCTCTTTGTATCATGTGCATTGCTGGAGTCCTCATTCATTCTATAGGGTTCCATTTCTAAACAATGGCATACATTAGATTAGTTTATGAATAACAATACCTAATCCCGAACTAGTAAAAAACATAACATAAATTAAATAGTTTGTGGATATAACCCATAATCATAAAAATGTCTCCGTTGAGGAAGTATATAATCATAAACCCATTATATTGGTTTGTAAAGAAAATGATAATTATCCTAATCATATCCCCCGGGAGTGTCGTAACCCAGAGTGCAGCAAGGCCCAGTGTCATGCACTAGCTCCCGTTCAAGTCTAGATCAAAGTGGTGTTTTTGGGTTCTACCCCTAGGTATATTTATTCCAGAGCCGCCTCTACCTGCTCGTTTCCAGATAGAGATGTATTGCTCGAAAAACTCACAAAATATCTACAATACCAAAATTCTATGAAGTTCTTCTATACTAATCCTCAAAGTTCATCTTAAATCTATGCAATCTAATCAGATTTTATCTAAATCTAGCTTCCAAGGTTTGACCTAAACTTCCTCTGATACCAACTGTAACGCCCTGACCCCAGTTACCTAGAGTCGGTTCATTATTACATAACATTGGCATGATCACAAGAAAGATCAAATCTCAAAAGACCGATTGGTTTAGTAGCCTTGGAAACAGTAGATATATTTATAAGTCATACATTACATCATAAAGTGAAAAACTACTACAACAACATATTGTCTCCTTACTATACACTCATATCCCCAGATAATATCCCTGCTGGTCATTCATAATTTTCTACTTCACTTCCTGGGAAAAATAAAACATAGAAAAGGGGTGAGCTCAAATCCCAGAAAGGACAACAATATAGAGGAAACTTTCATAAACAAGAATAAACATTTAAGGCAATGTATAGCTAAAACAAAAGCCTTTTAAACATGAACTTCAGCATAGTATGTCAAAAGTAAAATTAAATAATTCCATTTACTTATTCGGATAGATATTCTACTAATCTAACAATCACATGAAATATCAATAACCAATTTCATAATGGTGGAATGCATAATGCCAGACTATCATAACCATTTAGCCAAGACCTCGTGCCAAGACTACAAATAATATTTTTCCAAGGCCTTGTTCCAAGACATTAGTTTGTCTCATGAGGCCTACCGATGCATCGAGGAGCTATAGCGGGCTCCACCCGTCACTTAATAAGTCCAATGCATTCCCATATGAAAAGGTTTAAACATAACATAAACATTTATATTAAAACTAGCATATGAAATGTCAATAATTTCTCCCTAAACCATGAATGGTATAAAAATAACACATCCACAGTAAAACATATCAAAAAACCTTCAATAAAGTACAAAGGTTTTTTATCATAATTAATCAACATCAAATAAGCTTAAAATACTTCAAAGGATGTTGAAATAGATGAAATCAAAACTATTTGAGAGAAATATATCTTTTCTCAAAATCATTTAAAAGTCACACATTTATATAGGAAGTAATTTAAAAGAGATTTTTGAATCAAAGTGTCCCATACCACTTTGAAACTTTTGAAAAGAAATATCATTTCAAAAAATTCATGTATACTTTAATAAATCCTTAAAATTATTTTGAAAACATTGACATTAATTAAAAAGATTTAGAAAGATAAATCTTTAAAACAATTAAAATTATGTTCTTGATAAAGAGTACCTTTCAAAAATTCTTAAAATATTCATTTCGAAATCATTTAAAGTCACATAATTATAAAATAAAACATTTACTTTGAAAATATTCCTATAATTTTGTAATGGAAGCTTCAACGATTTTATAACGGCGTAGAATAGCCGCACCCGCCGTATAAGTTAAAAAACATTCTTACCTTAATTTTGTCGAAAAGGTTAAAAGAACTTTGTTTGGAAAACGACGGAAAGATTCTTTTATAAACCTCTTATAAAAATTCAAACAAGGGTATAAATGTATTTAACCCATATTCTTTGTAAATAGTGAAAATGTTTTGAAATACATTTTTAAGAAACATGGATGTGGATTATAAAGAAATCTCAGTAGATTATTACGTATAAACAACCTCGGATAATGAAGAGATTGCGAAATAAACCCTTACCTTGTACTTTTTCTTGTTTAAGGGTAGGATAACCTCCTATATAATGGTGAAATAATTGTTATTAAATTATAAAAGAATCATACATATTAATATGATATCATATATGATCTTTTAACATTGATTTGTTAATAATAGCATAGTATTATCTTTGTTTCAGGTGTTGACTTACTCGTTTGCTTTTATATGTTTTGTTATGTAAGCCATGTTTGTAATGGATAGGATGTATATTAATCATATATAGAATGATATCAAGTCCTTAAACATTATATTTAAATCCTAAAATTATAATTATACTTGAATGGATATGATATAGAATGAATCTTATCACGTTTGTGGAGACAGTAGTCCGTACGTACGCACGAGCGACAATATCATTCTTAGGATATTAAAATAATATATAATTGGATGTAATATCATATATACAAAATCATTATCATGTTATATTAATTATTTACATGATTTACACATCATTATTATACCCATCCAAATAATAATTTATTGAATAACAATTATACCACGACGTGGAGACGGTAAGTCGTACGTACGCACGTATGGTGACATGTTATTCAAAGGATGGGTAGAATAATTAATGTGGTTATACCATATTTATAATGAAATCACAGTATATATATGATACTGGAGTTATTATTTTAGAATGGTAACAACAAAGGAAGAGGAAGTGTAAGAAGAAAGGAACTTGAAAAAGGGTGGTGAAATCATTATCTCTTTTTCGGGTTCTTCCTTTTGATTTGATCAAAAGGGATACTTAGGTTGGATTTATGATAAAACTAAGGAATCTAGGTTTTAGTGAGGTAAGTAGAGAGAGTATTGGGGTGGAGTTTGATCGAACCAAAAGGCTTTTATGGTGTGAAGAAAGGAGAAGGAGGAGTGCCCTTTTATAAGAGGGGTGAGGGACACCTTTGGAAAAGCTAGAAATATTAATTTATAATAAATTCATATTCGGTGTTTAATGACTCAAAAGTTTATTTTTTAAATTTTAAGGTGGGGATAGGTCGAAAAACATTCATACAATATAATTTAGATAGGTTTGGGTTACTATATTAAACATATCTTTAAGTATTAACTCATAGTTAATTAGTTTGACATTTACCATGTCACTTTGTATTTTTATATTATATAGTTAATAAACATACAATATACATCCAAGCAACCCCAAAATTGTACATTAATGATAAAAATATTATGAAATAAGTTTCTTGTACGAACCTTAGATTTTTAGGAATTTAATATCAATTAATAATATAATATTTGTTTTAAAAACTCTATTATGTCAATTTTGACACTATTAAATAGTTGATTTTTTGTGAAACTCATAACAGAATGATTACTTAGAAAAAAGATAATTAAATCAATAATAATAAGTCCTATTATCCTTGAAAATAATTTTAATTCATTAAAAGTCTCAAATTATATTTATTTGGGTATTTATAATATCAATTATTTTAAATTTTCACTATTATGGTAATTACTTCATCATCATTGTGTCATAAATAAATTAAATTATGTAATCTCTAAAAATTATAAATAAAATATCATTATGTAGGATATCGTTTTATCTTTCTAAAGAATATTTATAGTCTAAACTCAAACATATATAACCATATGTAAAAATTGATTTTCTAAAAGATATATGCTTGTGTCTTTTTTGTATTCATTTTAACTTAATTAAAATAAAGTGTCCCTATCACCTTCATGTGGCTCCATGGGGACCCAAAATCGACCCAAAGATGTCTATGGTCGAACATGTATCAAAAAATAAGTCTAGGAGACTTTTTAGGGTAATTTAGTGTTATTATAATATTATTTCTTTAACCCTTATTTACCCGATTTACCCTTAACCATGGTAAATAAAATATTTACCGAAGTAATTATTCAAAATGTATAAAAATAAAAGGTACCTATTTACACAATTTGAACATCCTGATTCCAAATATGGAATCCATTTTTCCAAATTCAAAACACAGAAGTGGATGGAATTAATTTAAAATTAATTCCTGTTGTTAAAACAAAAAGCGTGTTTTTAAGAGATAATAACTATCAAAAGATTGACACTTGTTTATGTCCAGATTAATTGTAAAATTATGTACAATGACCAAAATTATATTAAATGGTTAAAATATATTCTAAATATATTTTAAAATCACTCAAATTCATAATTTATCACTATTAATTATATTGATTAAAAAAGTTGTTTTTAATTAAAATTTAGTAATTTTCACTATTCATCAAAATATTAAAGTTTTCTGAACAGTACCAAAATTTCACCTTAGGCTAAATTTGATATTCTGAATCCAAAAATGATGTCCATTTTTAAATATAAAATATATATAATTTCAAAAATTAGTTATTACTATTCAGAATGGCTAGTTTGATTGGTTGTGGTGTGTGTTAGAACTCGAAGTTGCGTACAACACACGCAACTATATTATTCAATGGAAAGCATACCGTGGAATCTTGGGTTGTTTAATTGTAAATTTTTAATTTCCCCATTCTAAAAAGTAAATTTTTTAGTAAAATTAAATATATAAAAGTTTAAAATATTGGAATTAAAAAGGTTTCACTATTAAAATTGGGTAAAAGTGCAATACTGAAAATGAATTTGTTCTTAAATTATGTCTAAGAAACTCATAATATGGATTCTAAAATTATAAGGATTATATAGAGTTTAAAATATAGTTAATACTATTCATAACCTCTTTTGAGTGGCTTTTTTGGTATGTCATGGTGTGATTGAACTTGGTGTGGTTTGTAGTGCAAGTTATTGAATTATTTAGGAGAAATAACACACTATGAAATCGTGGGGTATTACAAGTCATGTAGAAAAACATAGTACACGGCGTGTAGTACAGAGTACATGATATGTCTGGGTAACTGTGGTTGACTCCGTGTACTCTGGCCATGTGCCCGTACATGGTCACCAACCCATTTACTCCAAACCGTGCAATATGCACACGGGGTGACCTGTGCTGTTGACCCCGCTTGGCCGGGTGATGAAGTACACAACCGTGTACTCCATCCCGTGTCTGTGTATCCCCGGGGTACACGGCGAGCTCCGCGTAGCCGCCTCTGTCGTGCTATACATGTCATGCCGCCTGAAGCCATGTAGAGCATCTCGTGTCCATGTACTACCCAGAGTACACGCCGAGCTTCGGGGAATGTCCAACACACCGTGTGACCGAGGTCACACGCCATGTGATTCTTCTCTGACCCTTAATCCCTAGTCTCCACCATCGGAACAACATGGCGTGTTCATCGAAGTTCATGCCGTATATTCAGGAAATTTCCAGAAACAGCGCTCTTCGCAGGAGCGCCTCCCGTGCTGCTCTGATCATCAATCCGGTCATCCGATTGCTGCAAAACATCTAGGTTCGGGTTTCCCCGACCCCATGAAGCCGCTTCCATCGTTTTTGGGCCTCCGATCGGCTCCGAAAACTAGTTTCTATCTTCCCGCATGAATAACACTTGAAGAATGCTCTTTCTGATCCATTCTGATCGGTCACCCACCATCGTCACCGCATCTCCACAAGGACGTTGTGATGTAAAACCTTCGATTTGGGATCGTTGCATCACAGAACGGATGCGCAACGATCCATTTTTCGTCGCCCCGCGAAGAACGTGGAGAACCCACAGGGAAAAAGGAGGAAAAATCCAAATAAACAAATTTAGGAATGAACCTCCATCTTCGTTTGTTACGGAGTTGATTCACTCCGGTTAATAGGCTTAAACAGGGAAAGAATCAACAACAACTTAAAGAATGGATCAATTCCCCATAATCTTCCTGAAGAAAAACCCCTCCCGCAAGAACGTACGATTCCACGGATCAACTTGTTTGTGGTTGATCTGCATTCGTCCTTTAAACTCAACTACGGGGAAAAGAAATCGAAATAAAAATCCCTAACATTCGAATGGATCGATCGTTGATGAAGGCGTCATGCTGCCATTGTTGTCGAGATCCTTCAATGTCGGTGCAATGATCCTTGGATTCGATCCGTTGACGTTCGTCGTCGAGAATTTTCTCCAATGCACCGCAGATTCTGCAGATGTTCCTCTCTCTACGCTTCCCATGACGTACAATTTCTTAACCCATTAAAAAGGGGGGGAAATAGTCATTTAATTACGCGGTATTATTAATGGTGTTGAATTTCCATTTCAAAGTCATTAAGACGCACCATCAATTTAGGAATAAACTACACTATAGCCACGCTGCAGCGGATGTTTCCTTAAATAAAATAAAACAAACTGGTTAATGTGTTTTATTTTGTTTTACTTAAAATGTCAAAAATTTATCTTTTTCCCTCGACCCATGACGATCGAGGTTAGCCTCATTCTTAGGTAAAGTCTTCATCTCGGATGCAACGGTTCACTCATATATTTAATACGGGAATCAGTTTGGAAACTGCCACCACCACGCACAAGTGCCAACTCACTTAACTAAAAAAAGGTCAAACCACCATTTCGGTCTCACAGGATCTCGGAATGATGTTCCGTCTTCGTGCCCGGTCTTGAAATAATTCCATATAATATTTAAAAATAATACATGAAAAATCCAAGACATTTCATTCTCCCCACCTTGGGGCTTTACATCCCCGAAAATCCAAAAAAAAGGGCTATTCAAAAAGATGAGGGTACTGGGCACGGATCTGAGCCTCCCTCTCCCACGTGCTCTCTTGAAGATTCTTGTGCTGCCACCGGACACACACTAAGGGAATCGATATCCCAATAAGGATCCTCTCCTGCCAATCCTCGATCTCCATTGGGCACTTAGTAAAGGTCACTCCATCCTCGATGTCCAGCTCGCCCCAGTCGATGACGTGCGATGGGTCATGCACGTACCTCCTCAGCTGCGACATGTGGGAGACATCATGTACCCGATGAAACTGTGGCTGTAGAGCCATGTGGTACGTCAACTCGCCAACTCTGACCAGGATCTGTAAAGGTGAGACAAACCTTGGAGATAGCTTGTCGCCTCAGCCAAATCCATGCAACCCTCGTTGAGGTGAGACCTGAAGGAAGACATGGTCTCCCTATTCAAACTACAGAGGACTCTGTCGCCTGTCAGCATAAGACTTATGTTAGCTCTGTGCAGTCTTAATCTGCTCCCAGATGATCTGCACCTTCTCTTTGGTAGCTCAAAGTAACTCTGGACCCATGAGTGCTGACTCTCCGGGGTCGGTCTAGCAAAGCGGTGACCGGCAGGGTCTCCCGTACAAGGGCCCGAACAGTGCCATACCGATGGTGGAGTGGTACCTGCTGTTGTACGCAAACTCCGCCAGTGGTAGGTGGTCCTCCCAACTATGACCAAAGTCCATGATACATGCTCGCAACATATCCTCCAGAACATGAATGGTCCTCTCCGTCTGACCATCTGTCTGGGGATGAAACATTGTTCTCAAGCGTAGCTGAGTCGAAAAAGCCTCCTGCAATCCCATCCACAGCCGGGATGTGATGTGGGCATCTCAGTCTGAGACTATAGTCGAGGGGACTCCATGAAGTCGAAATATCTCTTGTACGTAGTGGTGTCCCAAGCTCTCTACTAAACTCTGCTCCTTGATAGCTAGGAAGTGGGCCGACATGGTGAATCGGTCAATGATCACCCAGATGGAATCGTGCCCCATGGACGTCTGTGGTAAGCCTGTCACGAAGTCCATCGATATTCCATCCCACTTCCTCTATGGAACTTCCAGGGGGTGAGCTAACCCTGCTGAAACCTAGTGCTCAGCCTTCACCTGCTAGAATGTGAGGCATCAAGAAACTAACTATGCTACTGCCTTCTTCATTCCTGAACACCAGAACTATTGTCGGAGGTCCTGGTACATATTTGCTAGTCCAGGATGTACCTCCAAAGGGGATGTATGGAACTCCCTCATGACCTCCTCCTGCAATGCCACTGGTACAACAGTGCGTCCTCTAAAAATAAGTATGTGCTCCCCACCTTGCGAATATCCATCAGGAGCATGTCCTATGGATAACTGAGCATGTATGTCCACACAGTTGACATCCCCAAGATGTGCCTCCCTAACTCGATGTAATAGTGGAGGGTTGACAACCATCGACTGTAGGTAATCTTTATCCTCTCCATCCATGATGGATAACTGTAACGTTGCTTACTGATGTGTCGCGTCAATCAAAAATTGTGATCTCAACCTTCACCTGAGGGCATCTACCACCTTGTTCCCCTTTCCAGGAGTATATATAATCTCAAAATCGTAGTCCTGGAGGAACTCTAGCCAATTCATCTGCCTCAGATTCAGATCTTTCTGTGAGAAGATTCACTTGAGGCTCTTGTGGTCATAGTAGTCAATGAACCGCTCTCCCATAAGTTAGTGTCTCCACATCTTCAATTCGAATACTACCACTTCCAACTCAAGATCATGGGTCGCATAGTTCTTCTCATGTGGCCTAAGCTGGCGTGAACCATAAGAAATCACTGCATGTTGCTGCATTAGGACACAGTCGAGCCCGGTCCCTGATGCGTCGTAGAAAACTATGTACTCAACACCCTCCTCCGGAAATCTCAAGACTGGGGCACTCGTCAAACTCTGTCTCAACTTCTCGAAAGTCTGCTGGAAATTTTCTGTCCACACGAAGGGTTTCCCCTTCCTGGTCAAGGCTATCATTGGTGCTGATATCCGAGAGAAATCAAGGATGAATCTCTATTTATATCCTCCCATCCCAAGGAATCTCTGCACCTCTATCAAGCTCTGAAATGGCTCCAATGCTAACACAGCCTCTTCTCTGGCTGGGTCCACATCTACTCCATCTGTTGAGATGACATGTCCTAGAAAGTGGACTTCCCGAATCCAGAACTAACACTTTGAGAGCTTCCCATAAAGTTGGTGCTTCCGATGTACGTCCAGAACCATCCCAAGGTGTCTCACGTGCTCCTTCTCTAACGCCGAGTACACAAGGATGTCGTAGATGAAGACCACTACGAACCGGTCCATGTGCGGCTGGAAGATCTGGTTCATCAACTCCATGAAAACTGTGGGGGAGTTTGTCACACTTTGGCATCACCGAGTACTCATAGTGAATGTAGGGACATATGAAAGCCATCTTCGGTATATCCTCATCCCACACTCGTAGATGGTGATAGATTGATCGAACGTCAACCTTCGAGAACTACTCTGGCCCACTTAGCTGATCAAAGAGGTCATCAATTCTCGGTAGTGGATTCTTGTTCTTAACCGTCACCTGGTTCAGGCACCGGTAATCCACGCACAACCTCAAACATTCGTATTCCTTCTTGTAAAACAAGACTGGAGCCGCCTAGGGTGAGACGCTTGGTCTTACGAAACCCTTACATTGAAAATCATCCAATTGCACCCTCAGCTCGCGTAGCTCCGCAGGAGCCATCCGATAATCTAGTGAAGAAATCAGTGTCATCTCAGGTTGTAAGTCGATGTAGAAGTCAATTTCCCTGCAGGGAGGTAACCCTTGAAAATATTCTGTAAAGACGTCCCCATACTCCGCCACCACTGCTGGGAACTGAGAGCTTTCAACATCTACTGCTCTGAGGGTAAGGAAAGCCAACTCATGATTGATGGGTTTCACCCTCTTATGCATGAGCCCATTTTGTGCTGCCTGGGTTTCCATTTCTCTGACAAAGAAAAACATTGTTCTATCATGGCTGACACACCACACTCTTCACCTAAAACAGTCAATCTAGGCATGGACCGAAGATGACCAATCCATACCGAGAATGACGTCGTAAGGCCTCGCCGCTACCACCAAGAGGTTCCAACCGAAACTCCCACCTCTAAGGGTAAGATCACACTGTCTCCAAAGGTGTGTGATCGTTGAGTCTCCTCCCATAGGTGTCTCCAAGAGTAATGATCGAGTCAACGGTTCTACAAGAATCTCGAGGTTTGGTACAAGACATGTGGCTATAAAATAATGACCGGAACCTGTGTCTATGATTACTGTATCTAAGGTAGAAAAGACACAGATCATACCTCGAATCATCCCTGGAGCCCCTGGGTTTTATGCCTCGACCGCATGCAGTTGTCCCCATCCTTGTCCCCTAGCTCTCTGTGCCTGGTGCGGACCTCCTGGGGGTGGTGTTGGAAGTAAGTGGAAGCGTCTACCACCTACTACAACTCTCCCTGCTCCTCTGCCATGTCTGCCGCCTAGTGGATCTAAATGCTTCGTTATTTGCCTCTACCTCGGTGGTCCATCCACCACTTCCCTGTCAACAGCTCGACGTGTCGGGAAATCTCTAGAAATATTCCCCCTACCATCGCATGTGTAGCATCGCTTTTCCCTAGGCTGACTGGATCCATCCTGAGGGCCTTGGAATGTCGATCCCCTGTCCTAGGTCCTCCTATGACTTCTCCCACATCCGGATCCCTACGTCTGATGTCGGCTCCCTGCTTCCGGTGTCTCCACACCTGTCTCCCTGCTGCTGACTGTCGGCGGCTATCTCTGCTCTGCCAAGAATCTCTCAATCACCAAGGTCTGCTCGAGCACTCCAACATAGGAAGATATGCATAGAGTCACGACACTAGCTCGGATTTCTCTTTGTAGACCTCGCTCGAAGGTCCAAGATCTGAAGTACTGATCTCTGACCATATCCATCGAGTACCTGGCGAGGTTGGTGAACGTCGATGAATAGTCATCCTCCGTCATATTGCACTACTAAAGCTGAAGAAGCTCCTGGATGCACACACCTCTCAGTGTAACAGGATAGAACTCCTCCCTGAAGAGTTTCTCAAACATCGTCCAAGAAAGAGTCTCCATGTCGTGAGTCTGTGTGGTCAGACTCCAACATCGTCCTACCGAACCCTAAAGAAAGATCGCTTCTAGGACCACCATCTGGTCTGCTGGTGTCCTCACTAGACAGAAAAATCTTGTCACTGCCTCAAGCCAGTACTCAGCCACCTGGGGGTCGGGATCACCTCGGAACCTAAGGGGTCTCTGTCTCTGAAACTCTTGGAGTGCGCTAAGCCCGTGCTCCTCGCTGGTCGGTACTGCAGGTACCACTGGCTGCTCCACTGGTGGTATAGCAGGTTCACCACATGGTGGAGATGCTTGGGGAGCTAGTCCCTAAATCGAAGCCTCATCACTGAGGGGGTCATCCTCGTGATCGTGCTGGAGAATCCTAGTGGGTATGCGTCGTAGGGGAATCCTGTAAAGAAACTAGATGTGTCATGGTCAATGAGTATATCTGGATAGCTAAAACCAAGGACCTGGAAGACACAACCCATTCCTATATGATGCATGTACCTTTTATATCCTCAAAACCATTGTTTTTGTGAACCGGGTCGAAAAGCAGGTTATTAGAGTCCTGGTGTATGGATAGGTTGGTCGCCACACCAACACTGGGGTCCCTGGCCTGAAAGTCGAACCCGAAACACTTAACAATGTTTCCCCAAACAAAACTCATAGACTCTTGGTCCTAAGGTAGAACTGACCACTTCTGATACCACTTTTTCATGACCCGTCCCAGTGGGGCCGGCACCGTGACTCCCCAAGCCCGCCACCAATAGGACAGGGGCTGGTGACTAACACCGAGTAGGCATGTCACTAACATAGGTGGCATTGCCTAAGTACCTGTACACACACACACATCTCCAAGCCCACAGATACTGAAATGTAAAACACTAAGGAACAAAAATGCATGCATACAACTAAACTCAACAAACTAAGTACGACGAAAGATTGAGTACTGTAAAAGTAAACTGGGCCAAAATACTAGCCCACTAAAAGAAAGAGTCTGAAAAACTGCAAAGTCCAAATTGTAAGAACAAAGGTACTAGGAATGTCACTCGAAGCCATCGGAATGCCTCAGCCTGTAGGGATCTTAGAAAGCTCGGTCCTTTCCAGGTCCTCCCAAGACTATGTAAAAAGGCTTCTCATCTACACAAGACACCAGACGTGCAGGAAAAGGCCGTGCAGGTGTGAGTATAACAATACTCAGTAGAGGACCCCGAAAACCACAAAGCAGTACACAAAGTAAAGGTACAGTCAGCTTTGTACAGTATATGTCTACAGAACATATAGAAAAAACCAGATATACTGAAAACCCTGATTTGTGGTCTAGAAACAAGTCACACAACCGCATACCCCCGCAAGGGATTCAGTTCGATGATTCCGTGATGCACTCGTTTCGGGAGGACACACTCCACGAGTCTTATAGCTTTGACGACGTCCGTCCAAGAAGTGTTGTTCGTCGATGAATGATGTGAGGGGTGGCTACACTCATTACAGGAGACACACTTCTGAGTGGAAGGGATACGATAGTTATAAGCACACATTACGGGAGTCAAATTCTTGAGTGGGAAAGATCTCGATACACAGGTGAGGATCACTGCCATAGCCATGGAGGATACTGCGACTCATCCGGAATTCACCTGCTATGTAGATGATCAATGCCCGGTAGAGTTGGTCAAGTCGATGCCTAACTCTACCTAGGGTTTGGAATGGATATATGATCTTGATCTGGGCCTCTCGGATGGATGCCTGACTCTATCACAGAAATTCATGATGAAGGAATCAAAATCCTATGAGAGGGAAAGATGCCTGACCCTCAGGGAAACAAGAAGAAGTGGCACTATCCCAGACGAAAAATGTCCATGTCATGGTGAACAAAAGGACCAACTTGTTTTCCACAATGTACACGGCATGTAGAAATGATACACGACGTGTTGTCCGACCCTGGGTACTGCCCGTGTACCAGGGCCCGTGTGGTGGGGCTGGTTATTTAGAAAAACATAGTACACGGCGTGCAGTACGGAGTACACGCTGTGTCTCGGTAACTGTGGTTGGCTCTGTGTACTCTGTCCATCTGCCCATACACGGTCACCAACCCGTGTACTCCAAACCATGAAATCTGCACATGGGGTGACCCGCGCTGTTGACCTCGCCTGGCCGGGTGATGGAGTACACGACCGTGTACTCCATCCCGTGTCCGTGTATCCCAGGGATACACGCTGAGCTCCGCATAGCCGCCACTGCCGAGATATAAACGTCGTGCCTACTGAAGCCGTGTAGAGCATCCTGTGTCCGTGTACTACCCAAAGTACATGCCGAGATTCGGGGAAGGTCCAACATGCTGTGTGACCGGGTTCACACGTCGTGTTATTCTTATCTGACCCTGAATCCCAACCCACCACCGCCAGAACTACAGGGCATGTTCTTCGGAAGAACACGCCGTGTATTCTGAAAATTTCAAAAAACGGCGCTCTTCGCCGCCACACCTCTTGTGCTGCTCTGATCATCAATAATGTCATCCGATCGCTACAAAACATCCAGTTTCTGGTCACCCCGACCCCCCCCCCCCCCCCCGAAGCCTCTTCCGTCGTTTTTGGGCCTTCGATCAGCTTCGAAAACGTGTTCTGGTTTTCCCACAGGAAGAACGCTCGAAGAACGCTCTTTCGGATCTGGTCTGATTTGTCTTCCACCATCATCGTCGTACGTCCACAAGGACGTTGCGATGTCTAACCTTAGTTTTGGGATAGTTGTGTCACAGAACGGATGTGCAACGATCCATTGTTTGTCGCCCCGTGATGAACGCGAAGAACGCGTGGGGAAAAAGGAGGAAGAAATCCAAATAAACAAATTGATGAACGAACCTCCTCTGTCGTTCGTCACGATGTTGATCTGCTCCCGTTAATAAACAAAAATGGGGCAAGAATCAACAAAAATTTAAAGCATGTATCAATTCCCCATAATATTCCTGAAGAAAAATCCCTCCCTCAAGAACGTACGAATCCACGGATCAACTTGTTTGTGGTTGATCCGTGTTCATCGTTTACACTAAAATACGGGGAAAAGAAATCGAAATAACAATCCCTACCTTTCGAAAGGATCGATTGTTGATGAAGGAGTCGTGTTGTCGTTGTCGTCGAGATCCTTCAATGTTGGTGCAACGATCCTTGGTTTCGATCCTTTTCCGTTCATCGTCGATAATTTGCTCCAACTCACCGTGGATTCTGTAGAGGTTCCTCTCTCTACGTTTCCAAGGATGTACAATTTCATAACCCATTAAAAAGGGGAAACAAGTTGGAATTTAATTACGTGGAAGTATTAATGGTGTTGACATTCCATTTCAATGACATTAAGACACGCCATCAATGTAGGAAACAGATAGGCCATCGCCACATTGTAGCAGATGTTTCCTTAAATGAAATAAATTAAACTGGTTAATTTATTTTATTTTATTTTACTTAAAACATCAGAAAATTAACATTTTCCCTCGACCCGCACCGGTTGAGGTTGGCCTCATTCTTAGGTAAAGTAGTAGTCCCAGACGCAACGGTGCACTCAGATTATTAATCCAGGAATCCGGTTGGAAACTGCCACAACCATGCACAAGTGATGACTCACTTAACTAAAAAAAGTTCAAACCACCATTCCGGGCTCACTGGATCTCGGGATGATGTTCCGTCTTCGTGCCTCGTCTCAAAATAATTCCATATAATATTTAAAAATAATAAATGGAAAATCCGAGTCATTACATAAATTTTCATTACCTAGACATAAAATTTCAAATATATGATAACAATTTTGATAAATTATATGAATCACCACATAATACCAAAAAAAATAAAATATTTATTCAAATTATTTTAAATCCTTTTTAATAAAATTACATCCCATATTCTTGTATTTAAAAGAATATAATAAGGTTCCAAAAATCAAAATATTTGAAAACAATAATTTCATATTATCCTAGAAATAGAATATTATAATTGAAGGTGTTGTACCCTTATAACCCTTTGGTTATGGGTTCAAACCTCAGAGAAATTATAGATATTATGTGTTCACATTCTCCTAATGGTTTTTCCAATTTCTAAAAAATATAATTCTTATAAAATTCATTGAGACCACAAAACATTAAAAATAATGACCATAAGGGTAAAATATAAATTAAATTTATTAACAAGAAATGATATCTCATGTGTTTCATTTGAAATCCAAAAACGTAAAAACTCATAATTACCTAAAGAATACATGTCTCTAGACATATCATTAATTGCATTAAAATTTCATATCATTTAACCTTAGAAGGTGTTTCCTGGACTCTAATACCATCGTATTATATACCAATTATGTTACTATATCTCTTAACCTGTTAAATCTGTAAACCATCTTAATATCCAATGTTTTCTAAACATTCATTTTCTACCAAATTTAATAGACAAAAATATTATATTTCAGATTCGATGCTAAAAATAGAAAAATTTCATTTTGAGATTTGATAATGATAAATATAAACCAATTTATTCATAAAATCATAAAATTTCAAAAGGGAATGTTATCTCATATAAATTATTATAGGCATTTTAATTTTAGATTTCAATATAATTATGAAAAAATCTTATCAATGTGGGTTCATAAAGATCAATATTACCACCAATGGTGAATATATTCACAACTCATATTAGGTCACCAACATCATCCTTGTGAAATACTTCAAGGAAAAATTAATTTAACATAATTACTCATAACATGGGGAAAATAAACATTTAAAAAGTGAGTGATCATATTCTTGACCAGGGTAAAAAAAGTGATTTCCATAATGACATAAGCATAAGAACATAAGAACATGAATATTAAAATTTAAAATTTTATACTTCATATCATTGTACATAGTCATTATTAATAGAATAAATCTTATAAGATCAATGGACAAGAAGAATAAAAATACATGAGATGCGATTAAAAAATGTTTTAGTACAAAGAATTGTGGCATACCAAATTTTATTAATGATCATTCCCTTAGTAGTCAATGATCATTGATGAAACATATAAGGGAGGTCTATGGGAGGATACACTTTTTGGGAGGGAAATAACACCATCCCCAATGAATGAATATTCAATATATTGGAATGAGTTCACTCCCGAATCCATCATTGTAGTTAGGGTCCTCTTAAATGGACATCGTAAAAGAAAAAGTTCCTTTCTAAACCAAGTTCACATCCTATTTATCTTCTATATTACTGAATTGAGTTCATATCTCATTTAAAACATTTATTACAAAACTATGAACAATTCTAATTTTGGTCTTCTATAACATAATTGAGTTCAAATTCATATTATATCTATGGTTTTGTATGAATTTTTTTGTTGGTTTTAAACAAAATAAAAGTGTCTTTGTTTTTATCAAGAATCGTAACTTCATAGAATGTTGATGTAGAGAAGAAGGGAACATTGGGTATGTTTTACACATTACATATTCTATTTTGTATTTGGAAATGATAACCATGTATTTTATGATAAGATAGGATTTGATCAAAATCCCTACCTAAGAGGATATAAATATTCATGGAATAACCATTTATATAGAATCATACTAAGATATTAGAATCAAATCACAAATTGATAAATCCTTACTATAAGACTTGGGACTCAGTAGGCCATGTGTATGGCATATCCTCCCATGAAATCTTGAAAATCTGAGTGGAATATACAAGCATATGAAGACATTTCATGGTAATATATAATGGATTTTGAAAGTTATGAGAGGAACACATACTAATAGTATAGTTCTCTAATAATAATTGTTATCATGCCTAGATATAAATGGATCTTTTTGATGAATAGTAAGGGAATCCCATTCTTTTTCCACTTTGTTGGGTGGGAACATGTGAGACATCTCTAGTTAGGATGATCCATGTTGATTAAATAACAAATAAAATTATGCTGACTTTAAAATAGTTGGAGAAAACATATTTTCATTAGAAATAATATATAGATCATCCTTGATATTCATTTTCATTCTATGGGAGTGATCATGTGTTCTTGATAATCTCTCCACCACTATGACATCATCATTTTTGGAAGGGCATATTATCTCTAAGATAAATAGGCACATTGGAGCTACATGAATAGTTTGTTTGGGTGGCGTGTGGGTTTCATTTTCAACCATGGTTTAGTGTAGTGGCTAATGTGTTTCATGCGTCATAGTTTAAGAAATATCATCATAAAACTAAACTTGTGATTTTATGGGATCACGTTATCCTAGAGTGGATGCGTCATTGGTTCCTTTGATGGTACCAATTTTCGATAGGAATGTTAATGTATTTCATCATAAAATCACTATTCTAGTGTGGGTTTTGTAGAAACATAGCTATATAATGGATGATAATGGAGAAAATGAGAAATAAATGATTGATAAATGAACAGAACTTTTTCATGCCAATTTTTATATACAATACTCCATGGTTGGAAATGAAAATGGAGGAAATAATGTTACAATTTGAGTTTCATTTCTGTATGAATTTTTTATATATCTTCATACTAAAGTGTTTTCTGGATGTTTGGGAATTTTTTTAATATTTTTTAAATTGTTTTATTGTCTTTTCTTAAGGATCACGGTTTGATCACAATGAACAGAAATAATGAAATAATTCTCGAAAATATGAAACCATATACATAGGCTACTAAGAAGGGGAAAAATTAGTTGTATAGTTTTAAAAAAATGTGTATCCACATTAGAGTAACTGTGAAAAGTTGAATATATGGAACAACATGTTGGAACAATGTTTTTGTAATAGTGTGGAACATCCGAGCGAAAGGGAAATTTAAGAAGTGGATGCACATGATTGACACACAGTATTCCTAACCTATTGATCCAACCATTCACCATTAAATATTAGATCCAAAAAACTATTTTGTCACTAATATTTACCAATAATCATTTATAGTATGAAGTTATTTTGACCCTAACAAATTTTTTAATCCTCCAATAGTTTTTTGAGACTCATCCCTGTGATCTGCAAGTTACATGTTGGAAAACATGCTATGATAAAAGATTAATTTTATTGTAATAGTTTCCTTAGATATATTATCCATCCCTCTCCATGATTCATAGATATAATATGATGGGTATATATCAATAATAGAGTAAGCCAATATTTATGATATATGAATGTTTTGAAGTTAGTGAATGAGATATCTTGTAGGTGTTTTGGGATTCAACCGATTTTTGTTGAAGTGATCTTATAGTTATTCGTTTTCAACATTATTTAAAATATAGATGGCTTCACCCTTTAATCTTATTTAAAGATCTATAATAGTTGAATTCAAATTTAATGTTCTTCTTTAAATTAATTCTAATATGTTTCTATTATTCAAATGGAAAACTCTATTTTGTGCCAGATTATGGAATTCAAAAAATTATGTGTTTTGAAATAAATTTGAAAGTGGAAGTATGATTGCAATAGTATTTTTTAATATTTTTTGATTTATTTTGATGAATGAAAAAATGGTTTTGGAATTTCATTCAAGATAATTAAAATTTATTGAAATTATTTACCATGTTTGGATTGCAAGGTTTTTTAAATTAATGATTTTTTACACACTAAATTGTTGGATCGAATAGTAGATATAAAAGTCTATTAGATGGAACAATACAAGAGGGGGGTGAATTGTAGGTTTAAAAACTTTTGAGTTTTAGTAACAAAGAGATTAGTTTAAATGAACATAAACTAATACAAATACAAATACCCTCAATTTTATTGAATGAAAAAGGTATGATGTATTGTAATACTAATGTTATGTAAAACAATTCTATTCAAGATGAACACAATAATCAGAGTAATACAGATATGAATGATTCTACCTTAAAGCGTATAGAACCAATCAATACAATATGTAATGGAATGATTGTAATTGAAACAATTACAATTGAATATGTAAAGAAGAAAGGAAACAATACAAATCCCTTTCTAATACAACAGCGGAAATGTAAAAGTAATACAATTCTTTTAACCCAAAGAGAAGGGTTATCCTTTCACCTAGGATAAAAGGTCTGTCTCACCAACACCTTGGTGAGCCCTCGATACGATGATCGGCACGTCTGTCTGCCTATCCCCGGCAGCCCTCGATACGATGATCGGCACGTCTGTCTACCTATCCCCGGAAGCCCTCGATACGATGATCGGCACGTCTGTCTGCCTATCCCCGGCAGCCCTCGATTTTGCAGGTAATCGGCACCTCTGTCTTTCAATTACTTGAAAGCCCTCGATACGATGATCGGTCGCACAAAGCTGATGAGAGAAGTCACGGTTTCTCTCTCTAGAATCTTCGTAGTTCACAGAGTCTCTTCATTCGTTCTCTTTATTCATCGTTGTCTTCTCAGCTTCAAATGACCTCCTATTTATAGGCCTCGGGTTCCAACGTTCATATTGCCTCCAACGGTCATATTGAAACAGAAGGCACGACATCGTTTTGATTAGTTTGTAACTAACTCAACGACATCGTTTTGTTAGGACAAGAGATATATAGAAATGTAAAACATGAGTACGATTCATATGCAGAGAGAGTTTTTGACAAAGTACCAAAAGAAATAATGATCATCTGAATAGCAGAGTCAGTACGATACGATTGACAGAGTCAGTAACAGAGTCAATACGATACGATTGACAGAGTCAGTACGATACGTTTTGGTCAGTACGATCAACATCATACGATACGATAAACATGATAAAAAACAATTGTAATATACAAACATATGATAGAATACATTTGTGATTTCCAAAACATGATATAGAAGTCAAAAGAAGACTTTTGACTTAACAATCTCCCCCTTTTTGGAAAGCACAAATACACAAAGTAAATGAAACAAGAAATACTTATCTCCCCCTGAGTTTAAAAAACTCTTCTGAATAAGAAAAATGAATACAACTAACTCCCCCTTAGGTATTGACTTTCCTAAGGATTGTATTCGTAGATTTTCCTTAAGAGCATTGTAATGCATTCTCCCCCTTTGTAAAACAATCTTTGCTTTGTAAATATTCTCCCCCTTTGTGATTTACAAAAAGAAAGGAGTAATATCGAATTGTCTGAAAGAGTTAGTTAAGTAATACAAGACAATGGATAAAAGAGAAAGAAATATAAGAGTTATTACAAAACAAACAAGTTCCAAAAGAAACAAATACAACAATCATTTGTTTTCTCTTTCCTTCTCTTTCTTTATAAGCTCATGAAGCACAGCTTTCATCTTCTTGATCTCCTTCTTGTCTTCAGAAATTGATTCACCCTGAGTTTTGAGAAGCTCCTGTTGATCCGCAAAAATCTGATCTTGATTTCTGATGGTTTCCTCCTGGACTCTGATTACTTCTTCAAGAGTATCAATTCTGATTTGCAGAGTCTT
Organism: Viscum album; assembly: GCA_963277665.1. Classification (NCBI taxonomy): domain Eukaryota; kingdom Viridiplantae; phylum Streptophyta; class Magnoliopsida; order Santalales; family Viscaceae; genus Viscum; species Viscum album. The sequence goes on from CAUJRU010000252.1 coordinate 376,189, forward strand.
GTTATCTTTGGACAACACAGAATTTTGATTCTTCAGTAAAACCATTTCATCTTTGAAAGATGAAACCTCCAAGAATTCAGATTGGAAAACATTCATCCTATCTTGCAAGTCTTTTACTGAAGGAACATCGGCTCTTTGAGAAGATAAAAGGTTCAGCCTTTCAACCGTTTCTTTATCAAGCTTGTTGAAAGCAATTGCTAGCTCATTTGATAACCTCCTTATATCTTCAATAGCTATTTCATGATCATTAATTGAGCTCTCTGTTTTGTATGACCACTTGGTCATCTTATTGCAAGCTTTCTTATGAGCAACTGAGCTTTCCGAAAGAACTTTCAGATCGGCTTCTACTGACAAAACTTTCTTTCTCAATTCTTTTACAGAGCCAAACTTTTTCCTTTGATTTTCAGTAATAAAATCAATCTTCCATTCCAGCCTCGGAAAATAAGGAATTGTTTTCTCCACCCTTCTCAAAACATGAACAATGTAATCACTCTTCTTGAGAGAGATTGTATGCTCTGAATCAGTATCTTCATCGTACGATGCTAGTTCATACGATCTGCTTGAATCAACAACTGGCTGTTTCCCTTTTTCTTCTTCTTTCTGCTTTCTTTCTTCTTCTACTTTGTCACTAATGACAACTACTTTATCAGACTGAGAAGATTGAGCATCTTGCTTTTCTCGAGATGACATCATGTCCGGAGATCTTTCCTGATCGGCATGAGGAGTTTGTTGAACACCTTCGCTCAGCTTTTGAAGCGATTCCTCTCTACTTTTCTTTGAACTTTGAAGAAATTCTAACAGAAAATCTCCTTCTTCTACTTCCACTTATTCTATCACTTGTTTTCCTTTTTCTTTCTCAGGAAGACTCTGTACGATGGGCTCTTGGTGCACTTCCACAGTTAGTTGAGCACTAGCATCTTCAACTGCTTTCAAGACTTTAGAGATATCAAAGTCCTGAGCCTTTCTTTTCAAAAGCGTCTTCTTTTTCTTTTCAGCTTGAAGGGTTTCTTCTACCCTTATTCTTTCTGCAAATGCCTCAGCAGGGTCAAGACCAAACTTCGGATCACCTTCCTTTCTCTGTTCCTTGTCCTTTCTCCATTTGGCTACAACATCCTTACTGTACCTTGGCTTCTTCTTTGGTTTTGAACTAGTTTGAGGATCAGACTTTCGAGTAACACCGGTTGATTGATTGTCCTTGGCTGGCATAGGTGCCGATTGAATTTGAGCCAATTCAGCTTCTACATCTCTGACAAAAAGTTTTGAATTTGAATCAAAACAAACATTCAGCTTTTTCATCGTAATCTTATTAATCAAAGATGGCCTCAAATCCATAGGTTATCCTTTAAATGGAATGTTACAAAACTTCATACTCTCAAGAATGAATTTCGTAAGGATGGCTGGATACATTATTATCTGGGATTTAATCCCTCCTTTCTTGACATTCTTGATGGTTTCAAAAACATATCCCATGAGATTTACTTTCCTCATATTCACAAGATAGTCGAGCATAAAGACATCAGAAACTTTAAGGGTTTCTCTATCCCCTTTCCTTGGGATAAGAAAACCTTGCATCCATAAAGTAACAAACCGATTGTCCGGTGAAAGATGAGAAACTTTCCTCTTTTCCTCATTAATAACAAACAAAGTTTTTTCAGCACTTTCTCTATTAAACGTACCAACTTCCTCTGGTAGTTTGTGAGATGGATAGAATGCATCGCCTTCTATAGAAACATTCAGAAAATGTGCCGCTTGTTTCACAGACATGGATAACTTTCTATCGTACACAGCGAAGTTTATAGTCATATCTTTGTCGAATGAAACGGTTTTGTAAAACTGACAAACTTCATCAAAAAGAACTGGATCTTGAATATCAGGCTTTTCCACACAGAGATGTTCCCATCCTTGAAACAGAATGATCCTCTTGATTGTAGAATCGTACATATCGAAAAAGTCTCAGGATACTAACCTTTCTCTGTGAAAGTCTTTCTCTGTAAAAGTCTTTGAAGACATTTCGGCAGGAGTATTTGCAGAAGATTGAGACATAAAGGTTCTGCCGATGAGAAGATCGTACGATTGTTTATAGCGGGTGGAGCAGAGCTTCGCCTCAAATCCTGAAACTTCAATGTGGGTTTAGGGAGGGGAGGGGGGTATTTATAGGCGATAAAGAGATGACCGTTGATATTCTACGGTCAAGATTAGATAATACCAGATCAATGGTTAGGATTAAAGCAAAAAAAAAAATTTAAAAAGAAAAGAAACCTGTCGGAGAACATAAGGTGATTGCTGGTTTTGGTATAAATCAAAAGTAAACACAATCGTAAGGAGGAAAAAAAATATGATACCGATGGAAAACAAAGTCATTACTATGATTGGACCGTACGATAGAAAATAATCTTGTTACCATGAACTGAAAGTACGATGGAAAACAATCTCAATACTATCATCGGTCGATACAAAACTATTTGAATGGTACGATGGAAAAGAATTTCAATACTATCATCGGTCGATTCAAAAACTATTGAATGGTACGATGGAAAAGAATTTCAATACCATTATCGGTCGATTAAAAAACTATTGAATGGTACGATGGAAAATAATTTCAATACCCTTATCGGTCGATTCAAAAACTATTGAATGGTACGATGGAAAAGAATTTCAATACCATTATCAGACGATACAAAATTTTTGAACGATACGATGGAAAAGAATTTCAATACGATACAGAAAAATTGAAATGGTCAATACGATAAACAGGAAAACTAAAATGAAATGTTAAAACTGTCAATACGATAAACAGAAAGAGAAACATATAAATAGAGTAAATAGTTAAAGATCAGAAACATAAAATAAACATAAAGACAGAAAGAAATGTCCTCCCCCTTTCTACGAGGAGTTTCTTACTATTAGGAGAGATGTAAAACAGGAAGTAGATATGAATGATTATTTTAATGTAATCATTCCTAGCTTCTGTTTTATAAATTCAAATCTATCAGAAGGTAAAGGTTTTGTAAAAATGTCAGCAAGTTGTTCTTGTGTTCCGATGAATTGTAAAATAATATCTCCTTTCTGTGTGTGATCCCTAAGAAAGTGATGCCTAACATCTATGTGTTTTGCACGAGAGTGATGTGCTGGGTTTTTACTAAGAGCTATGGAACTTGTATTATCACAAAGAATTTGAGTTTTGGAGAAACTCAAACCATAGTCAGTGAGTGTGTGCTGCATCCACAATACTTGAGCACAGCAACTACCAGCTGCTACATATTCAGCTTCAGCAGTGGAGAGTGCTACTGAGTGTTGTTTTTTGCAGGACCAAGAAACCAAAGAGTCTCCTAAGAAATGACATGTTCCAGATGTACTTTTTCTATCCATTCTACAACCACCAAAGTCAGCATCTGAAAAACTTTTTAAAACAAAATCATTTCCAGAAGAGTAGAAAAGTCCTAAATCCATAGTGTCTTTTAAATACCGAAAGATTCTCTTTACGGCTTTTAAGTGAGAATCTTTTGGATTAGATTGATATCGTGCACATAAGCATACAGAAAACATCAAGTCGGGTCGACTAGCTGTCAAGTATAGCAAACTCCCTATCATACCTCTAAAAATTGTTTGATCTACTGGTTTCCCAGTTTCATCAAGATCAAGAGTATTTGAGGTACCAATTGGGGTGCTAATACTTTTAGTTTTGTCAAATCCATACTTTTTGAGTAAGTCTTTAATATACTTATGTTGAGATATATAAGTTCCTTCTGGTTTTTGAGATATTTGAAAACCTAGAAAGAATGTTAACTCACCCATCATACTCATTTCAAACTCAGATTTCATTAAATTTGCAAAAGAATCGGTTAAAGATTTCTGAGTTGATCCAAATATGATGTCATCAACATAGATTTGGACAACCAAAACATTTTTGTTTTCCATTTTGATAAAAAGAGTTGGATCAGCTGTACCTTTTCTATAATTGTTTTGTAAAAGAAATCCTGTAAGTCTATTATACCATGCTCTAGGGGCTTGTTTAAGACCATATAGAGCCTTGGTAAGTTTAAAAACATGATCAGGATGTTTTGGGTCTTGAAAACCAGGAGGTTGTTCGACAAAAACTTCTTCTTGAAAAAAACCATTTAAAAAAGCACATTTGACATCCATTTGAAATAGTTTGAAATTGAAATATGCTGCGAAGGCTAATAGAATACGAATAGATTCAAGTCTAGCTACTGGAGCATATGTTTCTTCATAGTCTATTCCCTCTTGTTGATTATAGCCTTTAGCAACAAGTCTTGCTTTATTTCTTACAATGATTCCATTTTCATCACACTTGTTTCTGAAAACCCATTTTACACCAATTACAGTTGTTTCTTTAGGTCTTTCAACTAATGTCCAGACTTGATTCCTTTCAAATTCATTTAGTTCATCCTGCATTGCTTTGATCCAATCATTATCACCTAAAGCCTCACTTGGACTTTTAGGTTCAAATTGGGAAAGAAAAGCAAGATGTTCTATTTCATTTCTTAAGGAATTTCTGGTCCTTACAGGTTGATTTATATCACCAATGATATTATCACTGGGATGATTCCTAAGAAACAATTGATTTGGGTTTTGTAAAACCTGTTCATCAACATATGGTAGAAAATCTTCTATGGTAAATGTTTCAGGAACACTTTCTTGAAAATTTTCCTTATCAGAATGTTCTTCTAATATAGGTTGATAAACATTTTTGGAAAACACATCCGAGGATGTAGGATTGGGTTGGTTGAAAACAAAAGGGTTAGTTTCATCAAATTTTACATGTACTGTTTCTTCAACCGTACAAGTGTTTTTATTGAAAACTCTATAAGCCTTAGAGGTTGTGGAATAGCCTAGAAAGATTCCTTCATCAGATTTTGGTGCAAATTTGTGTAAATTATCTTTTGTATTCAGAATGAATACTTTGCATCCAAAAACTTTGAAGTAAGAAACATTAGGTTTTCGGCCAGTCCATAACTCGTAAGGAGTTTTATTAAGAAATGGTCTAGTTAAAACACGATTTATAGTACAACAGGCAGTACTAACAGCTTCAGCCCAGAAATGCTTAGCAATTGAGTATTCACTCAACATGGTTCGAGTCATTTCCTGAAGAATACGATTTCTTCTTTCAACAACCCCATTTTGCTGAGGAGTTCTTGGAGCTGAGAAATTGTGAGTAATACCTTTCTTACTACAAAATGTTTCAAAATCTGAGTTTTGAAATTCACCACTATGATCACTATGAATAGTTATCAATGGTAGGTTTTTCTCATTTTTAACTTGGGCTCTAAAAGTTTTGAAATAGGAAAAGGCTTCAGATTTCTTTGTGAGAAAGTAGACCCATGTGAATCTAGTAAAGTCATCAACTAAAACAAATACATAGTATTTGCCTCCAATGCTTCCAGATTGTGAAGGACCAAACAGATCCATATGCACAAGTTGTAATGCATTAGAAGTTGAAACTTCATTAATTGGTTTAAAGCTAGTTTTATGTTGCTTGCCAAATTGACAAGGATCACAGACTTTTGAAGAATCATATCTAAGATCCGGTAGCCCTTTTACAAGTCCTTTCTTTGAGAGTTTTCTTAGGTTTCTCAAATTACAGTGTCCTAGTCTCCTATGCCATAGCCACGATTTGTCTTCTATTACACTTAAACAAGGTAAGTTTTGGTTCCTAAGGTCTTCTAAGTTAATAGTGTAAACATTCTCTTGCCTATGGGCAGATAGAATGAATTCATCCTTGGAATTGTGAACTAGACACTTATCATTTCTAAAATTCACAAGGTAACCTTCATCACATAATTGACTTATGCTGATGAGATTGTGCCTAATACCTTTTACAAATAAAACATTTGAAATAAGAACTTTTCCAAGAAAAACGATATTACCTATACCAACAATCTTTCCTTGAGCATTATCTCTGAAGGTAACTTTTCCACCTTTTGTTTTGACAACCTTTTCAAAGAAATCTTTGTTTCCAGTCATATGTTGAGAACAACCACTATCCATGTGCCAAATGTTCTTATTGATACACTTCTCGTTTCCCTGAAAAAGAAACAATTAGATTTTTGGAATCCAAACTTGTTTGGATCCAGAAGGGTTAGATAAAAGAATTTTAGGAATCCACATTTGTTTAGCAAAATGAGCTTTATGAAATCCTAAGGATTGAGTTTTGTTAAGAGAACAATCTCTTCTCTAATGTCCACCACATTGACACTTGGAACAGAAAATAGTTTTTTGAGGAACAAAATAGTTATTACTAAAAACAGGTTTGGAATAAGTATAACCAAGACCAGAATGATTTCTCAATGGTCTAATTTGAGAATACATCCTATCAAAGTTTTCTTTTCCATGAGTAAAGTTTGACAAACACTTTTTCAAGGATAAAATCTCTGACTTTAGTTTTAAAACCAAATTCTTGTTTTCTAAAACATTTGAATTTGAACTAGAGTTAGACTCTAAAATATTTTTCTTTGAAATAGCAGTTTCAAGATCCTTAGAAAGTTTATCCTTTTCAGATTTGACTTTCTCAAGGGTTTTCAAAATACTTTCAAAATCAGAAGTTTTCCCATCAAGATATTTAGAAAGATCTGATACTTATTTAGTCAAAATAGAAATTCTAGAATTTGCTTTTTCAAATCTCTTTTTGAGTTTAGAATTTTCATTTTCAAGTAACTTAGCAAATCTAGAGACTTCTTCAAAAGAAGGTAAAGTTTCATCTTCTGATGATGAGGGTTCATCATTTGAAGATTCATAATATCTATTATCAACATAATTTGCATTTAAAGAGACATTTGTAACAGCTTCAGCATTATGTACCTTAGCCATGAGACAATGATCTTCAATTAGTAGTCTGGCTAGAAGTCCAATATTCCTTTGTCCTGACGTCTCATATTCTGAAGAATCATCTCTGGAATCACTACCACTTGCACTCCATGTATCATTTGCTTTCAAGCCTTTCTTTGTCTTATAAAACCTTTTCTTGTTTCTTTCAGAGTGTTTCTCTTTTCTATCTTTCCTCTTTAGTAGAGGACAATCAGGCCTTATATGTCCTGCTTTCTTGCATTCATAACAAGTTACCTCTGAATCTTTCCTATCTTTCCTGTCGTTCTTTTTGAATCTATATTGAAAATCTTTCTTTCCCACAATCTTGTTCATCCTCCGAGCAAGATTAGCTAACTCATTGTCTGAAAGATTACAATCACTTGAATCAGATACAACAACTTTCTTGGATTTAGACCTTGTAACCCTTTCAGGTGTTTTAGCTTTAGATGCAAAAGCTACACTTCCATTACCATTTTTCTTCTTATTGAAATCAGCATCTCTCTTCATCCTTGTCTCATGCTGTAGAAGAGTTCCAAAGAGTTCATCAAGAGTAATCTGGGAAACTTTTCTATTTTCATCAATAGCTGTTCTTTTTGACTCCCATTCATTTGGCATAATATCTATAATCTTATCAACAAGAGCTTCATCATCAAGACCTTTTTCTCCCATAGATTGTAAGCTGTTGACAATTGTCATAAACCTTTGTTGCACTTTACATACTGGCTCTCCATAAGGAAAAACAAACCCATGATACTCTGCTCGAAGCATTGCTCTCCTTGTTTCTATAACCTTGGATGTACCAAAATGAGTGACTTTTAATTTCTTCCAAATACAGTTGGCTGCTTCAAATGAAGATATCTGACTATATATATTCCTGGTCATAGAACATAATAATGTATTGCATACCTTGTAATTCAGTTGATATTCTTGCTTCTCTTGGTTGGTAAAAGTACTGACTTCTTTGTCAGGAATTTTGTAACCCCCAGTAAGCATAATAAAATTGTCTACACCGGTATTGATGACGAATGTCTTCATACGATCTCTCCAATACTCATAATCATTCCCATCAAAGATCGGTGGTCTAGAAGGATTCAGATTATCTATTGATCCGATATTCATTCCTGCCATCTAATATAACAAAAACAACTTTTCCACTCCACACGTTAGTGTAGTAAGTATTCAAGAAAGTAATAAGAAATAAAGCTAATAATACAAATCAGTGGAAAACCTCCTCTGATACCAATTGTTGGATCGAATAGTAGATATAAAAGTCTATTAGATGGAACAATACAAGAGGGGGGGCGAATTGTAGGTTTAAAAACTTTTGAGTTTTAGTAACAAAGAGATTAGTTTAAATGAACTTAAACTAATACAAATACAAATACCCTCAATTGTATTGAATGAAAAAGGTATGATGTATTGTAATACTAATGTTATGTAAAACAATTGTATTCAAGATGAACACAATAATCAGAGTAATACAGATATGAATGATTCTACCTTAAAGCGTATAGAACCAATCAATACAATATGTAATGGAATGATTGTAATTGAAACAATTACAATTGAATATGTAAAGAAGAAAGGAAACAATACAAATCCCTTTCTAATACAACAGCAGAAATGTAAAAGTAATACAATTCTTTTAACCCAAAGAGAAGGGTTATCCTTTCACCTAGGATAAAAGGTCTGTCTCACCAACACCTTGGTGAGCCCTCGATACGATGATCGGCACGTCTGTCTGCCTATCCCCGGCAGCCCTCGATACGATGATCGGCACGTCTGTCTGCCTATCCCCGGCAGCCCTCGATACGATGATCGGCACGTCTGTCTGCCTATCCCCGGCAGCCCTCGATTTTGCAGGTAATCGGCACCTCTGTCTTTCAATTTCTTGAAAGCCCTCGATACGATGATCGGTCGCACAAAGCTGATGAGAGAAGTCACAGTGTCTCTCTCTAGAATCTTCGTAGTTCACAGAGTCTCTTCATTCGTTCTCTTTGTTCATCGTTGTCTTCTCAGCTTCAAATGACCTCCTATTTATAGGCCTCGGGTTCCAACGGTCATATTGCCTCCAACGGTCATATTGAAACAGAAAGCACGACATTGTTTTGATTAGTTTGTAACTAACTCAACGACATCATTTTGTTAGGACAAGAGATATATAGAAATGTAAAACATGAGTACGATTCATATGCAGAGAGAGTTTTTGACAAAGTACCAAAACAAATAATGATCATCTGAATAGCAGAGTCAGTACGATACGATTGACAGAGTCAGTAACAGAGTCAATACGATACGATTGACAGAGTCAGTACGATACGTTTTGGTCGGTACGATCAACATCGTACGATACGATAAACATGATAAAAAACAATTGTAATATACAAATATATGATAGAATACATTTGTGATTTCCAAAACATGATATAGAAGTCAAAAGAAGACTTTTGACTTAACATAAATGTGACGTATAATGGTTGTGATGTAAAACCATCAAATATCTTCTATATAGACATGATGTTTCAACATCAATGGTACACAAATATTGTGTTGTTTAGGGAATTTTTGTGTGTGCGTGTGTGTTATTCAATAATATATAATTTTTAATAAGAAATGATAATTATGAAATTGTGGAATGATTGTTTGGTTTCATTCCAAAAAAACATTTTGGATTGAATATGGTTTCGGTGGGAAAAGGAAAAACTCTAATATAATTTGTTAAAGTATTTTTTTCATTTTATATAAATTGATCGAAATATGTTTTTAAAAATGATATATCATACTAGTATGAGTAGGGATTTCATTTGGGAAAAAAACTAATGGGTTTCATTAACCACCCACTGCATGGTCACTTTAGTGTGTTTGTAGAATTAGTTTATTGGGATCCAACTAAATTAAAAGTGCCAAATTTCACTAGTGTTTCATCATGAAACATTGGAATGGATTATGGAGTTGGATCACTATTATTTTTCATAGTTAAATAGTTTATATCTCATGATTCGTTCAGATTTAATGGTTTGGTCATCCACTTTTTAGACAATATTGATCCAAGTTTCTTTTTGGTAATTAAATATAGTTGGATTAATTTTTTTACATTGAGTTGTGTTACATTTTTATGATGCATCATTTACTGTTTCTAGTTATGGTATGATTTTTTGGGTTTATTTATATTTAGATGGAATATTATCCCCCAATTATATTGAGGTATTGAGAATTTATTACTATCATTTGGCATATTTGGGATGTCTCCTAAGGGAAGGAAATATCCATCCTCCTTCTCAGGGCAATGATGAGTAGGTATTTTAATGATTTATTCTTATATTACTGAATTATTTTCACTTCACACTTACAAGTTATCATACCAAACTGTGTTCACTTCCCATTTTAGTATTGTCTTATTGAGATGATTTCACATCTAATTTCTATCATGTCTTAAAGTACTGAGTTATCTACCCTTTTTCAGTCATGTCATAATGGGAAGACATCACATCCCATTTTTGTCAAGTATATACCATGTATATAAATCATCAAAACATTAATTGGATTGAGATATAGGCGTCTCCAATCACATAATCTAAACCATAAATTTTAGTTATATAATAAAATAAACCATATCATAATCCAAGAATATAAAATGGGTATCACAAAAATTTCACTATATAATTATCTATGTTAAAGAAACATGACTGATAAATTTGATTCCATCATAACCAAAAACCCACAAAGGATGAATACTATTATTTTCCTTGAATAACATTCTCATTAAACATAATAAATATGAAACAATGTTATTTTAGATGGAATATTATATTGAAATATCAGTTGAGATAATTTTTGAAAAATTAACATCAATATTTTTAAATCATTTCATTTAATGAGATTTACAATTCTTAAGAAAAATATTTAATCTAAAAATATCCTTATATGATTATAAATGAAACATATAAAATTTATGCATCAAAATGTTGAGAAATTATGTTTATTCCATACAATATAAATTAACATTCCTTCCTTATTTTTTTAGATATGTCTAAAAGATACTAGTTTCAGTATGAATAAAATTATCTTTTCAAATTATGTTTTATATTGTCTAACATGAGTAAAAATGACATTAATAACTCATAACAGAATTGTAAAAATAATTCAGAAATAATTTTAGAATACATGGACCTGGAGGCGAAACATATTTTTAGGGGAATCATTATAAAAATATAAAAACAACCCTTAGATATTTCATATCATGGAAGTCAATATATTACGAATGAATTTATCATGTGTATCAGCTGTAAATCGATATAAAACTAGAGGAAGTACAATGTATGATGACAAGAATTCATCTCACATATAATAATGGAATGTAATCGTAATAAATGTAGAATTTAAACCCAATGAGTAGAAATTGTGTTAATAAAACCCTTACCACATTGTAATCATTATAATACAATTCCTAATAATAGTAATAATTATCAAAAAAAAACAATTAATACCAATAAGATAATTACTCTAATGATATAATATATAAAATGGGATTTATCTAAACCAAAAAATAATAAAGAACATGTTATACATGAATATATATAATAGAATTAAATGTGATAATACAAACCTTTTCCCCATATTTCCCTTTTCACCATATTTTAGAATCCAATTCATAATCACCTCCTTGATAGACCCCTTAAGAAACTCATAATTGGTATTTGGGTGAGACTATTAGAACAAGTACATAGGGGGAGCATTTTGGAGGGGGGTTGTATGATATTTTCATATAATTAATTCTTTTTTGGATAAGTTTCCTACTGAGGAGTGGTATCTATAGTTAAAGAGGGGTGGTTTAATGTTACTAAATTATGATTATTTTATATTTAATTATAACAATGTTTGGGTGGACTGAATTCCAATAAATTTGAATACTATAAAATAATTTAGTAGATGTTTAAATTTGAAAAACCCCATCAACCACACAATTGATGTTTTATTTTTTATTTTTTTAAGCATTTACCTTTCAAATTAACCCCACTGCAAAATTTTACTTATACAGTAGGAAAAAATTCAATCATGGAATTATTTTTTATACATAAAAATGAAAATGAAAACATCATATAATTTTTTCATCTTGATTCCAAATATGTAGTACATTTTCTAAATTTATATATTTATAAATAGGAAACAATCATTTAAAATGACTCCACCAAAAGACATTGAAAAGTAATTTGTTAGAAAAATATTTTTCCATGTACAAAAATGTAATTATAAAAAAGAAATACATATTAATTAAATCTAATTATTTTGATTATAACTAACTAAAAATTAGTTAATATTAATGTTTTATCTGTTTTAAATATTAAAATCACATTACAGTATAATAATAATGTGGGTTTTATAAAAATTGGTATGTATTACTATTGAATAAATTTTTTTATTTTTTATAAACTTTAAAAAAACATCCTCATATAATTCTAACATTTTGAATCCAAAAATAGGTGTCTATCTGATAAAAAAATTACAATATGTGTCAAATATTTTTTAAATTTATTTCCTCATAAAAATCCATTAAATTCCATATTTTGAATAAAAAATAAAAATTTTATAACCAAATTATTTTAAAAAAATAATTTTTTTATTTCATAAAATTTCGTTAATTCATTAAATATTGTTTGGTCATTTATAAATTTTAAATTTTTGTATAAAATATTCATTACTTCCAATTTAATAATTGTGTTTATTGGTTATGTTAAAACATAAAATTAATTTATTTTCATTTATATTCAGTTCTTAGTACAACCTAATCTATCGAAGAAATTACATTTATTTAAAACATGACATACCATAAAATCATGGGGTATCCAATATACTCGATATATTACTTATTCTAATCAATATTTTTATACCATTTATTTATATAATAATATTAATTACTTATGATGATGAAATTTTACCTCTGTCTATTATGTTTTTAGTTATTGAATATAATATATTAGTAGAAAGTGATATTTGATCATGTATTTAGTATATTTTAATACTTGAATTGTAATTTATTATGATTATAAAACATGGTGTGATATTTTCTATAGAAAAATGTATTTTTTATATACATTTATTTATAATTAATTTTCTCAATTAACGTGTTTCAGATTATTGCATAATTATTAATCAATTATAAATAACTATAAATATTTTTCTAATCATTAAACTAATATCATATATCAAATGATTTATTGGAACAATTAAATTTGTTAGTACCACTATGAAATTACATTCTTCTGTACACAAATTCATTTTATTAAAAAAATCAATCATATTACTGTGATTTTATCTAGTTCGGAATGATTTTAGGAATTTATAAAAAATTTATAATGATTTTATAATACATAGAATTAAAATACTAAAAAATATTGGAATTCCCTTGATAGGGGATGACAAATTAATAGGGAAATTACATAGAAAATTATAGAGGTGAAATATTAATTAAACATGAAAATAATCAGTCTATAACATGAAAAAAAATCTTGTAACAATTGAATATAGATTATCTTTCTTGTGTAGAATCATTTGGTACAGTCTAGACTCATGAAAAGGTTTGAAAATTATAATGGGAGAGAATTAAATAATATTATGTGGAAATATATTGGTATAACATATATATAAATAAAAAATATTCTAACATTCAATGCATTTGACATTTAACATAGTCATAACTAAAATTATGATGTTGTTCCTATTATGTTATTTTAAAAAATTAGATTCCATTTTAAAAGGACAAGAAAAATTAAATTCAAGTATTTTCAATGACTACTACAATGAAAATAATAAAAAAATATTTAAAATATGAAACAATTGGATAATATGGAATTTATATAGTTAAAATGGAATCCTTAAATATATATTTTGTTCAATGTATGGTTAATAGGGTTAAAAACATACATGTATGTTAATATATATGATGATATTGTAAAATTTAATGATTTAGATTAGAAGAGAACTCTCACTCCGACTTATGGTGGTGGAAACTGACCTTAACTTTTCCAAATTATTATATATCACTTGTGTTGCCAATTGTAAAAATGACTAACCCTTACACGAGAACACACTACGCTAACATGATCCCTCCTTCCCATGAAGTATAAATTACAATTACAGTGGGAAATAATATATTACACTTACAAACCCCATGAAAAACATGATTGAAATTAGGAAGTCTATAAAAAATGGCTTATCTCTAAAAAATGTTGAAAATAAATATTTTAAATTATCCCATCAAAATGGATCTTTTTAGTTGTAGTACTATTACAAATAATATATTTTCCAACTAAATACCATATTGAATAATTATTAATAGTGATTAAAAATATATCAAAATATCATATCAATAGCTAAAAAATTTGAATTACCTTAAAAAAGGAAAATTATATAACCGACAAACATATAAAAATTCAAATATCATCCGTATTTTCGAATGAAATATAAAAATCATTAATAAAATGATAAAAAACAATTTCTAACATCCATATATTCAAGAATTAAGATATATGGCTTGAGAATATTCCAGAACATAAAAAAACTAATCAAATTTAAATTATCCATACATTTTATATTAAAAATTAATTGGGTTTTCCAAAAACATTATCTTCCTTTGGATAAAAAATATATTTTATATAGTAAATATAAAGGTCATAAAATTTATAATTTTGTACCGATCAATTTTGTAGGGTAATAAATGTATCTTAGATGGATATTATTACAATTATGGTTGAATTGTAGTTTAAAAAGTTTAAAATACACAAAAAATAATACATCTTGAAATAATATTATCAGGCTGAGACTTGATCTGATGATCAATGTTAAAGAATTGATATCATGAATAATCTTATTCAATCTAACAATGTTTTTCCACAATCGAATTCACATCGATAAGACAAGTATTATTTAAATATACTTATGAAAAATAACATTATACTACATGAATAATATAAAACAATTTTAAAAATAGGTAATAAAATAACTAGTAAAAGTAATAATGACATACAAGATATAATAAATATATACAATATTTTAATCCTAATATTATTTTATTTAATATCACAGGATAAGGCTATCTATATATTTATACATACTCTAATGTATTCCTTTCCCAATGATTAAATCCCTCGATATGATGATCACATATCAATCTTCCTATCATCAGTAGCCACCAATTCGATGATCTTCATCTATGCTCTAATTCCCAGAATACCTCAGTCTGATATATCAGATTCATTGTATACCATTCCCTATAATCCCTTGATCATTACAATGATCATATGAATGAATAAAAAATAAAATTATTTCTTAAGGAAACAAACATGGAAAGGATTCATTAGAACTGAATGTCTTTAAATTATTATAATGTATTGTGAATGAGATGTTAATTTAGAGAAGACATTGTACATATTGAGTAGTGAATGAGATGAACTCCCAAATCTTATAGTTCTTGTATATTTATAGGTTAAACTCCAATTATCATATTTATTTGTTAGTTATAATGGCCTCAAATAGCTCCCTATTTGATTTCTCAAAATGTTTTTAAAAAACTAAATTTTTTAAATAATTTGGTTTTAGAAGAATTAAAATGCTAAAAGTATACCATACTATAGAAAACAATTATGTATTCCAATTATAAACATCAGTTAGTTTGATGAACATTCGAATTGATTAACAATATAAAAGTCCTTATGAGGTCTGTCTGATGTCTAGATAGCTGAATCATTTCTATATACATGAATTTTTTCTACATGATTGAATAAGAAAATATTTGTCTACAAGTCTGAATAATATATTTTCTAATTAATCAAATTCATACTCAATCAAATGGATCATATTAAAGGATGATACGTTTATATTCATAATACATTAGGTCTTTTTATATATACGTTAAAGGACAGATATTCTAAAAACACACTAAAATACATGGGAAATATATATTTTGAAATGAATTTTTTTGAGAGTGTTTTTCATATCCAAAAATAATAGAAGGAAAATTTATGTCATAATAAATTCAATTCAAGAATCTCCCCTTTTTATAAATAAGAAACAAAAAATACTAAATAGAATAATATAAATTAAAACCTTACAGCCCTTAATTGTTTTATAAACATTGTATACATTTATTATAACTCCCCATAGATTCAAATTCCATTTTAACACATCATAATTTATTTGACACCTCCACCTTTAAAAAATTATCCAATTTAATGAATTCTTATCATGATAATTATAACAACTCACACTATATACAATATTCCGAACTTTTAAAAATTAGTTATCACATGTTAGAACCTGGTTCTTCATTGAGGTACTAATTCATTTATTCCACAAATTAACTTTTCTAAATTCATAATTATAACCTAATGTTAATGTCTGTTGGATTCAGATGGTCTATGGTGTGTTCGGCGATGGTCGGGATCCTGGAACCCATTGTTTGGTGGTTTTTATAATCACACACAATTAGTGCGAACTATGTCGGGCATGACAGATAGTATTACAAAATAGTTTGAGGACGGATACTGGAGGCATACAAGCTTCGCGATTGGGGTAAACTGTGTGAGAGGAGGCACAAATCCCTGAAGAAGTTATGTTGAATTAAATATATTTTTATAGATGGTGTTACAATGGGTTGGACACAATTTATAAACAATGTGTTATGCCGAATACCTATAGGTTATCATGCATGGGTTACCCCATGGTTTGATAAACCATGTAGATATACCAGGAAAGCTCTTCCATGTTGGATTATTAATATTTTAAATTAAAATAAAAGACTCCATATAACCCTAAAATGTGTTTTTTTCAACGCAAAACAACCCCTCCAATTGAAAATCTCCCTTTGATCATTTTTATCAATTACACATCTACTTGCCATCTAATATCTATATTTAGATGCAGTTTTCTCCTTCGATTTGTAACAATATGATCTTAAATAATTTTTAGTATATCTCGAATGTTCTAAATATTAAGTGCAGTATTTTGGTTTTGGATCATATGTCCTAATTTATCATTCTTCATCTGCTCTTCAGATTTCTCCCAAGCCAGGATAAATCAGAGCTTCATAATATGTAAGCTATCAAGAAAGATCCTAAGTTTGGTGTTCATGTGATTTTAATTGAATGTTTAATTTTTTATATGTGTCGTTGTTCTGAGATCCCATTTTTGGGGTGTCCCCATAAATGGAATTGAACCATGTTATAGAATATAATGGTTTATGTTATAAAATATATGTGTTTATGAATGTTTTAGGTTATATTGCTTCAATATGGACTACCATATTGTTGAGTTACCTTGAAATTCTATTTATCTATTTTGGCCTTGGAATCCCATGAGGCATGCCTTTTACCACATGTCATTGGATGTCAAATATGAATTGACCTATGAATCATTATTGATATATTTTAATTGAACTAATTATGGTTATGTGATATATATATAATTCTTATTAACAAATGATTGTCATTTTTTCTTAATCTTGTCTGTTTCTTTTATGCATTTCTGATGTCACTATATGCAGGCTAAGACTTTAATTGATGTAATTGGATTTAATTTCAATAAATATATACATTCGCAAGGGAGATATATGAAAACTAATCCCTTTTATGGATTTTCTGTAATGATAATCATGTTATGATAAAACCTTCCATGTATGTATTTGAAGGCAAGCCCATTGAGATCGGCCGTGTTCTTAAATATCATTAATATGAGTGAATTTCACATTTTATTAATTATACCATGTGAGTTATTGGATGACCAATCCAAGTAGTAGTTTGTTATTCCATTGAACCAGGTTATACAAAACATTCCCACTCATGTAACTGAATGGAGGAGACCTTTGCTGTGGGATAAAGATTGAGATACTATTTTTTGAGTTTGAGATTTGATGATTTAGGTTTTGATATTGACATATCTCATGTAATGTCTAAATGGAACAGAAATTTTTAAATCATAAATATCCTTGGATGAAAAATGGATTCATTAGAGAATTAAATGGATGAAATCAAGTTACTATTGGACCATATAACATGTGTGACACATGTATTCACATTTAAATTCCATCGATATTCTCAATAGTTAATATGATATTATCATGAGTGATACTTGGATCCAAATGATAAATTCAATAAAAAGACGCATTAAGTCATTAATCATATGTTATATTATACATGGAATCCAATGGATATCAAAGGATGAACTCAAGGGGAATTTTTTATATGTCATGATTGATAAATGGGGTTTCCTAATAGGTATTCGAAGGACTGACTCATATTACATGGATATTATACCTCACCTAGAGAGATACCGGGTTTCTAAGAGGTTCTCTAGGGATGGGATTATAGGGTGTTGTTAGATAATTTACCTAGAGTGATACATGAATTGCATCTTAGGATTTTCATGTATGGAATCATGTTCCTGTTTGAATGGTAAATGTAATGAATTATGGCATGTATACCAATCTGTATCTCGATCAAGGATTTGGTTTTCGCTTATACATTTCCATATGTGATTATAAGGAATTTGTTCTACTAGTAGTAATATGGGGGATTCTGGGCTGGATATGGATCTCGAGATATATAAATTCAATGTTATTGAATTGATAAATGATATGAATGTAAATAAAAACCAAAGAATGAAGGATGTTTACTTTTGAGTTTAAAATTTCATATTGTATTCTTTATTACATGATACATGATATTTATATTCGTCGATTTATCAGAATAGACATTGGTCGGTTGCCTATAGGGATTTAAACTCATAACATATTAGGGTCATTATTTTTGGCCTAAAAATATCATATTAATATATGTAATGATTAGGTAAAGAACACTTCTACTTGTATTTTATATGATTCATGTGAGCCAAGGAGTATGAGACCAAGATAACACCTGTGATTATACAGGGATTCATTTTACCTTTTTTATTTCTATTATATTAATTTTACATCTTCCTTGTATTCATGTTTTTGATTTTTATATAGAATCATCTGACATTTTTCATCATCATTGTGTGTGATATGATTTATGGATTTTTTACACTATTATTCTTCCATTTTTTACTACATATGTATAGTTTACCACTTCGGTTATTTGTATTGTGTATCATATTTACCCAATGATACACACTGGTAATGAGAGAATATTCTCCCCCCAACATACTCACCCATTTCCCCATTTCTAGTTCCCACCCTCTGAAGTTTGGGTAGATTCTGTTGAGTTCATGTAACCCACCATGATCGTCAAAAAATTCAGTGGAATCTAGGTCTGGAATGTTATAATGTCATATCAGAGGCATTCTTTCATTAGTCTCCTTACAAATTAGAGACAATGGAATGAGATAGAGATGAAAATGGATTTAGTAATGAGCTCTATGAATGAGTAGATAACCCAAGAATAGGAAAAATCCAAATTTCCTCTAATTGAATTATTGTTTTAAGATTTAAATAGTTACATTTAATTTGATGTCACCATTGGGTGATGCACATATATTGTGATATTATAATTGATATTATTTTGGATTAAATTTTTTGAAACATGATAAGATGAGGTATTCCATTTCATGCACCATATAGACATGTTTTATATTTCACATGTCATGCATTATGCTATTCTATTTTTAATGAATGAATGATTTCATGTTGTTTCGATATGTGATTTAATATAAAGACATGTAGTTTTATTATGTATATTGACATGTTTTATGATTTGAAAAAGAGTGATTCCATGATTTGGTCCCTGAGTTGTACGGACCCTCTTAGATCATAATTTGTAAAATCATGGTTCAACCATAATTTAAATGTGCTATGATATTCCATAGTTGGAAACCATGCATTGTTTCGTAGGTAGTATATTCTCCCATGAATATAAATTTTTCATACCATCAATAACCATTATAAAAGGAATTTGATAAGAATGACATGAGTATTAATTCTGACTGTGAATGTGAACTCAGTTTTAAATAAAATGAATATGAAAACAATTGAATTGGGAATGGATTGTGATGGATAACTTTACCTAAAATGACTATTGTAGTGGGATTTTGGTATCATCACTTCCTTGTTTGAACATAGACTTTACCCAAGGGGTAGGAAGAGGGTGACTTCTTATATGTGATGTCCTTGACCATTCATGTTTTGATAACTGTGATTTTGAGCTGTGAACCATGACGATGATCATGAACTGAGGTATGTGTTTTGAATTGTGGAGTCATTCCACATTGACAACCTATAGTTTTAGGCTATAAGGGTGGTGATGATCACAATACCAAGGATGTGGGCTATGGGCTACTAGTGTATCCTCTAGTAGTGTCAGCTAAAGAATTAGGAGTTTTACCAGTCATAAGAGATGTGAAACTATTCTACATTGGGTTTTTGCATGCAATGTAGACATCCCAAGGGGCAGCGCGACCTATCCCAAATATGGAAAAGTTTACACATGTGTTTCAGCCACAACATCAACTCATGTTTGTAGGGGATGGACGATTAAAAGTAGTTTATTCACTAACAAAGTCCAGGTTTTCTATCTTTGAGCATGTAGATACACCTCCAAGCTCCATAATTTCATATTCCAAGATTCTATAATGAGATGGTGGGATGTTATCACTCAGACTAATCATCATCAAAAGATGTCCTATATGGAGTTTTAAATTGCCTTAAATGATTACATTTATAATTAGACATTGAGTTTCTATATAGATGAGGGGTTATTACATCTTGAAGAGGGTACAATCTTAAACATGTACTATTGATCCCATTTTACTGAGCTCTATCATTTCACAACAACTATGATAGGCGAAGAGTAATTGAATGCTAGGAAATTTGAAGAGAGTCTTAAAAATAAAATATGATAGTCGGTAAATGTATTCTAGATTTATATTGTATCATAGATAGAGATTATTTGATAGACCACAGTGTATATACTGAGGGATTATAGATGTGCATTCCAAGGCACATTGACAACTAGAACCAGTATTTCATCAGCTAATAGTGGGAAACTTCATCTGGAGCTTCCACATAGGGATATTAGTATTTTGGGAATCTTTTCAAAAAGCCTGCATAGATTATAAAAACGTGTTAGGTGGGGGAATGTGAGTCTTATGTAAATGATGGAGCTTGCTGTGTGCCAGTATTTTGGAAATATGGGTCATCTATATCATTTTTCAGAACATTTTCACCACCATCCATTGAGAGAGGGTCCTCACCGACTCCACATTCAGGATTTGGGTCGATAGCTTCTCACTAGATAGGGATCAAAAGTATATGAGGGAATTCTGGTCGAGGTTGTGGTCATGGACAATGTAACCAGACCCAATGATCATTGCATTAACACGATTGATCTACTCATGGTATATGTGTAGTGTCACTTGGCTGCAATTCTGTCTTGGCATATATCATGAAATAAACCAACTTGGAGTAGGATTTCAGACCTTATACTAACTGAGGTACCATTATAATAGCCTTCAATTTATATGCTCCACTTTTTCATATAGGGGCATCACATAGTTTCATATCGTTATTTTCCGTAGAGAGTCTCATTCTCTTTATATGGTTTTATGATGATTTTATGACTCGTTTAATTACTTTAGGGATCATAACAGAAGGATTTCATTAGTGTAGGGAGTGCACTATGAGTTTTTTGGGTGTCAGATCGTATGGGACCATTATGTATTCATGATGACGTGAATCGATGCCATTCTCGAATATAATGGTTGGATCATTTTCACGCTTTCATAGATTATTATTCTATAATTTTGAGTATTGCTTCTCCAGAGGGTGGGGAGAATAATATCAAGGGTGAATGGTAAGTCCTGATTAGCTGAGTGGACCTCAACATTGTGGGTTAGGAGGGTTGAAAACCCATATTTCATGTTTATTTCTGGATGATCTATGAATGGGCTAGACATATTTCCCTCTAGTGGTTGATCATTATAAGAATTTGTTTATAGATGATTTTTCATGATTACTTCAATTGATAGAGGTGTAGTTCTTTTTCGAGCTAGTTCTAGGAGCTACACAAATAGTTATTATTCCTTATAGGGTGGCAATGATAGTGTTTAAATAGTAAAATATGAAGTGAAAGGATATAGAGAGAGTGGATTTCATCAAATACAATATATCTCAATTATCTATCCTGGTCATTTTTAATAAAAATGCATATGGTACACATAGGTGATCTATGGATTTCTATAATGACAAATTTTTGATGGTTAAGAAATGTTATTATCCATCTTGGAAAGATATTATATTTGACCATCTCCATGGACCTCAGGTATTCTTGATGATTTATTTTAGATGTGGTTGTAGGGTCCGGAAAATTCCGCAAGGGGGAATTCCAATTACCCCAAAACAAGAAAAAGGACCGAACCGGTCTACGTACCAGCTACCAGCAACAGTACACGGCCGGTTTGGGGAACCACCCTCCTATAAGTCACTATTGTTCATGAAATGGGGGGGAGCACCTACGCGGGTGAGAACCAGGAAGACCGCCGATGAAGCCTGCTCGTTCTGTGTCCGTGAACTGCGTCGTTCGCAGAACGGGGGTGGATGCTGTATGAGGACGCAAACTGTGTCGCTTGTGAAGTAGAGGCGGAAGTCATATGCGGCTGAGAATCTCATCATTCACGAAATAGAGGCGTAGTGGTGCAAGGCCATGGAGCAATTCCGCGAATCTTTGTTCCAAAAATCCATGTTTGATCGAGTCGTTCACGGGTGGGGATTACTTCATGGGCTTCCGCAAAAAATTGTCGTGAGCCCATCGATATATCCTCTTAGTGAACCTATAAAATTCAGTTAGGGGAAACAAAAAATAGAGAGGAAGGATAGGTGAAAACCCTTTGGGAGATGCTGGAGAAATCGCTCCCAGCGGTAAAGGTCTGTGACCATCTACAGACCCCATATCTTCTGCGGATGGACTCTTCTTCATTGAGAAGAAACCAAACCACGAAGCACATGCAGCCATCTCTTTCAGAGCCACCCCCTCTGCGGTGTAGTGTCATTCGTGAAATGGTGGCGGGAACCCCTCCGTGGGTGCGAAGTAGGACGTGTGCCTGCCCCTTTGCAGATGCCCTTCACGACCATTTCCTTCGCGGCCATCCCATCCACAGACACCCTTCGTGGATGACCATATCTTCTACGACCATCCTTCACGGATAGCCTCCTTCGCAGCCTAGTACTTCGTGGCATGCTCCCTCGTGGCCAGCTCCTCCGCGGCCACCCTTCGTGGACAACCAAACCTCAAACCACATGCGGCCAACCCTTAGCGGCCATTTCCTTTGCGGACATCCTCGGTGGCCAGCTTCTACGTGGCCCTCTTCTTCCGCGGCCCACCACATTCGCGACCATCCCCATGTGACAACCCCATGCACTGGCTAGTCCATACAACAGGGGCTACTCCCCCGCTCCCCCGCTCAACGTCACTACCGGTCAGCTATCCAGGCCCTCCGGCTCGGTCCCTTCGCTACCGTCACTGACCCCCATGAAAAATGGAGAGTCGCACCATGAACTATTCGGGTCGGGTCAACAATATTTTACATTGCCCCCTTGAGCTACCCCAACATCCATCCTATACATGTCATTAGTCATAATACTCTTCATGACTCTCGTATAACCCCATTACCTATCTCCTTTTGCTTGGTTCATCCAAAAAGAGCTACCCTTTGCGTAAGTCTCACACTAACCA
The DNA here is from genome assembly GCA_963277665.1 of Viscum album. NCBI lineage: Eukaryota > Viridiplantae > Streptophyta > Magnoliopsida > Santalales > Viscaceae > Viscum > Viscum album. Next base: position 399,708 of record CAUJRU010000252.1, read on the forward strand.
TTGCTAGGTATCTCCTACATAGTTGTCCTGACCACATGACGTTAAACATTGTGGCCATAGTCCTGACCACATGAAGGTAAACTGTATGGACCTAATCCTATCCATGTGTCATTAAACTGTATGGAAATAGTCTTATATACATGACTTTAAACATTTTTATTCTCTATGCTCAAAACGTAGGATTCTTCTTGATCCAAACAAGAGATGCCTTATGATCTAAGAATTATATGCCTACTTCCATGATCAAAGTGGAGTACCTTTAAGAGTGTTGGAATCTATTAAAACATTACATCACTTAACCTCATTCTATGCATTTCCTTCCTTAGGATCTTCATCTACTTCTGTATCTGAAGGGTCCACCAAACGGCCTAGTACCATGCCGCATCGGCTCACCTACCATCATGGGCCGACACACCGGAAGACTTTTGACAACACTTTGAGTTAGGTCCCGTGTTTTGAAGATGGTAAGCAGTCGACCCTCATTTGTTTGTCCCTATTCCAGGATAACACGATATGGATTCTATGTTTCGAATACGGTCAACAGTTATCCTTCATTTCCATGCCACCCTCATTGAGTTCAGAATGCCGGGCATGTAATTCACACTTTTCATCTCGCTATGTTCAGACTAATTCCAATGCACTTGGCGTTATCCTACTTGTGCACTACCGCATTGGCACAGAATCGTATACCTCACCCCACCAGTGAGTTGGGATGACCTCATGGCCATACATGAGGAAAACATTATGGGCATCCATCTTGGAGTAAGCCCTGACTTTTTTGGCTGCCCCCACACATAAGCCACATCACACTTCCCACAGATGCACCTTTTGCGACGTGATCGCATGGTCCCTACTACCTCTTGTTTCTCACACCGAGCATGACTCACGTGAGCATAGAGTAAGCATCAAACATCACATCATCTCCTGGGATGCCTTAGAGCGTAATCCACATACCAATTCGTACTACATGGACTTTGATTCCCCACCACAGGGATACGTAGGAAGCCTCCAAGAGGTTGAAGACCGATCACCATCAGACCCCCGGGACCACATTCACATTGGTTCTCCGACACTCCCATCCGAACTACGTGGACGTTGATCCCTATCTCTTAGGACTGGTACGTAGGAAACCGCCCCGAGGTTCAACCCCAACAACCGGTCGATCCGACCATCCTATCGTCGGTTCACTGCAACAACCCTGGGCAGCCTGGACTGTATTCCCCATACCAAACCAAACTACGTGAATTCTGATTCCTCTCACATGGATTCGTAGGAGGCCCATACCATGGGTTTGATCCAAATTCTCAAGTCGTTATCCATCCCCCCGGGATGAGAATAAACTCCAGAGTGCCTAGTTACGTGGCTATAAACCAGTGTCGTCTTAATGAGTCCAGACTCCTCGGGGTCATTAATCCAATGAGGGGTGGTAAACCTCAGGCATAAGTGATCCTCAACCCCTGTGTCCAATGGACCATTTCCAATCTAGAGTAATCCATGGATACTATTATTGGGTACAAAAAAAATATTCTCAAACATATGAATACGTCTTAAATCTATAAGATAGTCCCAGAATAAACAATAATTCCCCCAAAAAGGGTGTGATGAGCCCGACTTCCCATCCTCTCGACCAATGTGATTTCATAAGCATCGATGGTCAAACCACCTAGCGAACACCTGCCTTTGGAAATCAGGTCCACATATTGATGGAGATGGAACCATTGGGGGTTTCGAGGAGAAAACGGTGCACCCGATATGAGTGATTAAGCAGAACCCAATCTTTTTCTAATCAACTGTCAGGTACTGCACGTTTCTCCCCTACGATCCTGTCATGCGCCACGAGAAAAAAATTGTTGAACCAAACGTGAATCTTTAAACAAGTGTGACATATTTAACTTAATCCCACATGTTCCCCCTTTATACTAACAAGGAGGGCCAAGAAAGGTCATTAATTATGCATGGGGTCATGAGATGCTGCTTTGACGGGTTTGATGTTTGTATTTGTTAAAATATTTTACAAGTACCAATCAGAACTCCCTTTGATCCAATGGAATCACGGAGGAACTCACAGGTGCATGATTCAAGGAATACAATGACCGGACTTCTTCAACAACAATGGACCCTATCCCCGACTCAGCATCTTCAGTGATGGGTCTCAGATGCGTTGATCCGAGAGCAACACATGAACGGTACTCTCCTAATGGTGGAGGGGACATGCAAACCCTCCAATCCGCCATGACTCACCAGTCACCTACACAACAGCGGCCACAAAAGCAGAACCAGATGGCCCATGTTGCTGTATCAACACATTTCAGGAGTCTATCCCCGGAACAAGGCAACGCGTACCTCCCTTATCTTAAGGAGGCAGATAAGGTCGAAGTAGAGGACTTCATCCCCGCTGAACGGGGGTTTTGCTCCAAGGCCCCCATCGGAAGATGTCATCGCGGTCACACCACGACTGAACATTGTCACGAAATGGAGGATTTCATCCCGAGGATCCAGGCCCATGCTCCCCGAGCTCCGACCCCTCAGACCGCCCGGTCAGGGCAGCATACGTAAAACAAGGGACCAGTCATCACCCTTGTCCCCTTGAGTAGGAGCTCTGCTGCCCTGTCACGGAGACATATCACGAACATGCACATACACCTGTTCGCTCTTCCAAATCCCTCCATTTAGACATGGAGGCATCATACGAGCAGGAGCGCATCCCCGCTAGGCAAAATCACACTCGTCGCTCACGCAGTACAACACCTACCTGCCCTGTCACGGAGACATATCACGAACAGGCACATACACCTGTTCGCTCTTCCAAAGCCCTCCATTTAGACATGGAGGCATCATACGAGCAGGAGCGCATCCCCGCTAGGAAAAAACACACTCGTCGCTCACTATAGGTATAATTATTCATATATGAAAATTTTTTATAACATTTTTGTGATAATGATATATGGAATGGATAATCATTAAATTTATGGATCACATGATCTGCTGACACATCATGAATGACAAATTAAACTTGATTAATTTGAATAATAGATTATGTGGAAGGTGTTTCAGGCATGACCAATGATGATATTTTACTAAAATAAATTAAATATTTATTCTAATGTTATTTAACATTAGAGATAGGATCTTGAAAATGATATATTAGTACCTTCTTATCTGATGAATTAGATGGTCTTGTAAAATCATCATATATTTATGGATTTCTGGTTATTAATATTAACTAATACTTATTCTCCATCAGTCTCCATTAGAACATGATGGTTTTATTTTTCATCATTATCCCTGTTTTCTCTTACCACCGATGTTCTCCAATTTCCTCGAAATTAAATTTTTATTATTCCATTTTCGGAAAAATGGAAAAACCTGAGTACACTAGCAGTAAACCACTACGTACAGAATGAACTTACAAAATGGTTTAACAAAAGGCTAATGTTATTTGACTCAGCTACTCTCTAATTTTCCTAGTTCAACATACCAACATGGAGGTCAGGATCCACTATGATAAGCTCTTCCAGGTGGGTAATCATCCTTTCCATTGTCTGGAAAAACTCCTCTGTGCTAATTCTATGATGATTGAAACCTCGTGCAAGTATAATATCTTGTTCATCCAGCCACACTTCATTCTCCTCTGCGGCATAAACTTGCTGCCTCCATTCCTAAATTTTGTTGAGATCCTCTTTTGAAACATTGGGTCATATAGTTGGCTCAAGCATTTCCTCCATGGAGTGCAGGATGAGTTTCAAACACTCCTTGTCCACCGCTTTATTAACTCTCGTGAGGCTACTTGGACCATCACGTTCCCCATATTGTATGTATTTGTTTTCTTTATTCCTTCCCTTCTTGACTTATCTCGTCTCCATTCGTTTTTGAAGATGATAATAATCCTTGCGCCCCTTAGACTTCTTCCCCTGAACCACAATGATTTTTCCTGAATCTCTAATGCCTTTTTTCCTTTTCTTCTATCGAGTGTTGTGAGGATCTTTCCACCGGTCCTTACTAGACGTCATCAGCTCAAGACTCATCCTCCTAAGGGAATGCAGGCTACTAAACTTCCAAGACATCAAAGCGATTTCCCAACTGCAACTAAGAGCCTGCATTGCACTGACCCGACTTACACATGGTGTGATTCTTATCTGCCTTTGTCTCCAAGACTTTTTCTTTCCCCCCAGTCCCAATCTTTGCAATGAGGGAGTTTGGGTTTAAGTATTTCAAGACATTCCCTTCTGCCAACTTCTCTTGTCCACTAAAGGATTTTGGAGCCGACATGTAGGATTTCTCCTAGAACAATTCTGGTGATGTGTCAAGCTGAACCTCACTCCCTAACAATCTTCCCTCACCTTATTTAGTCGAGAGAGTTGGAACTGAAAGGGTCCCCATAGACGCTTCTAGGGAACCTTCCACACAAACGCCATAAACACCCAAATCATGCTTCAGCCGGCCAAAAATTGCAGACACCCTCGGGTCTTCCTCCATGTGTTGCCTAAGCTTCAACGTCTTCAAAGGAATCATGGGAGGCCACTGCTTCTGCTCCCCTCTTGGACTAGCATATTACCCATTCAGATCCAAAAAAACGACCAATTCCAGCTCCCCTGTAGCCTCCCCGCGAGCCCCCACATGCTCCCCCAAAGACTCAACACCGCATGACTGCTGATCAACCTATGTAGGCATTTTCTCCACCGAAGCCTCGTCCCGGTTCTCACGACGTCATCCTGAAACCCCATGTCCATGCCTGCAAAATCCCTAGAAGAACACATGCCATGAGTCGAACACCACACCCTGCTTCCACCTTAGTTCTTATCCAATAACAATCCATAGCCATTCGGTTGGAGGTTTTGAAACATCTACATCAACACAAGCGTGAGGCAGGATGGGATGACAGACTGTAGCAGTTCGATAATCAGAACACAAAAAATGTCCAACTAAATTTCCAAGCGTACAAACAGTAGAAGGATTCTTGGAAAGGTAGAGGCAAATCTAGAAAACTAACCCAAACCGCGTCCTAAGGCAAATCACGATTCATGTTGAAATCAAATGACCAACATAGGAGGAAGAATCTGTAGCATTCGATCACCCAAGGAGCGCTGGACTAGGAAACAACCAAATGCTCCTCCGACGCGAAGCGAACCATCAAATGATGCTTGTGGAGAATCCCCACCACCGCCCGGTTGTGAAGCCCCCAAGAATCAAAAACAAATATGTCAAAAGCATCGACCAAAGGACAACGACCTCTGAAGAGAGCCAGCAACATCAATATTTGGAGATCCATAGCTTCATTGAACTCCTTTAGCGATAACGCAAGCTGGCGTGAACTGTCTGAAAAATCAGGAACCTTATGGAAAAGAGAAATCAGCGGAAAGGGACGGAGGTAGGCCAGATTGGTAAAGGGGATGAAGGGGGGAGCCGTCGAGAAATTCATTTTAAGGTGGTAGAATGTAACACCTAGAGATTTTATGAGATATATTATTTTTAATTTATTTGATGTCTTATGTTGTATGCTACATTATGATTAGCTCGCACTACACACAAAATTGTATTATCTTTCAGTATACGCAAGACTATGCATGGCTTGTGTTATACAAATTTTTATGTCCGGGGAATTAATTTCATGCATGATTGAGTATAAGATAACAAATAAATATTATAACTTTTCCATTATAATGGGTGGTATGAAAAATATTAACATTATTCTGAAAAACTATTTAACTTTGAATAATTGAGTCTATAAAATAATAAAATCACAATTTATGGCTTTTATAAATGGAATATATTTATTACATATTCAATATAATGTTTAATATTAGTTATAATGTTTTCTCGATATTATATAAGAACAAATATATATTTTTTGGAAATAAAAGTATTTTTCAAAAAAATGAAATATTTTCACCTTTTGATAGAACACCCATTTTAAATCTAGTTTTTGACACATATAGATATTATATATAATAATAGAAATACTTTATTTTTGAATTGGGATATAAATATTTTCTTAAGATTTTTTTTGTATTTTTTATGATATGTTTTAAATTTATCAGAGTAGTATAATTATATTAATTTTTAAATTGAAAACATATATTTTCATTACAATAATTTATGTAATTAAATTATATTATTGAATAGTTTGAAAGTATAAATAGAATGTATTTTTATCATTAAACTTAATGTATGTCATTAGTATTAATTATATATATAATTAAAATGTAAAAAAATTTCAATCTTTGGGAATGTTTTAACTTTTAAAAAACATGTTCTCTCTTTCTGACAACAATAATGAATTGTAAATTAATTACTTAAAATCTATTTTTGAATATTAAAAATAGATTCTATATTTTTAATTAGTGGGTCCAAATTATTTTAATACGATACTTTTAATTTTTAGACATTATAAATAGTAACATTTGTAATTTTTATTTACCATAATTAATGGTAAATCGAGTAAATTAGGGTAACAAACAATATGATAATGTTAATAAAATTACCATATCTCTTTCCAAAATCCTATTGGATGAAATTTTTTCTACCCATATCACCCATGTGTAATAATTTATTCATTTAACTAGCATTTTTCCATGAAAGTGATGTAATTGTTATTAAATCAAAATAAATAGGCAACATGTCTCTCTATTATCTCTTATAGGTATAATAATTTTAATGTCGTGATAAAATTAATGAAACATCGAAAATAAAATGTCCTGAAATATATTTAAATTATCTAGGTGAAAGGAATTTATTTTTAATCTTTATATATTTTATAATTACCCCAAATATTTACATAACAATTATATAGAAATTATAAAATTTAGATAAACAAAAAATAATTTATATTATAAATACTAAAATAAATATTATATAAAATAATTTATGTCATCCATGAATTTTATGTATGACTATGACAGGTTATAATTTATCTACTGTACATTCATTTTAATTAATGATGTTTTTAGGAATTTTTAAAAAATGATAAATATGAATAGTGTCAAAATTTACCGAAATTGTATCATAAAATATAAAATAGTTTATTAAAAGATAATTATTTTTAAAAATATTTGATTTAACAAAATAGTTTAGATAAGTCCTATTATATCATTAATTCCACTTTTCATGGTCTGTTGACGTGTTATTATAATTACATCTATAGACAAAGTATAAATAACATAATATCATGGTACGATTAAAAAGGGTAAACTAAGGGTTAAATTAAATGATATGAAATATAAAATATACATCACTTTTTGAAATAAATTTGGATTATTTTATTTAAATAAAAAATCATATTATATTTTAAATAAATTATTTTGTGACCATTATAATCAAATAAAAAAAATAAAATAAATTAATATTTTAGGTCATTCCTAACGTACCTCTCACGTCACCTATAATAGTAAACATATGATTATATTTTAATAACACCTATAAATCCCATTTCCAGGGTAAAAAACTTACCATTTCTTCGTCTATCATCCATAAATTCATACATGTTTCCCCACATTGGGCAGAAATCCCTCATAGAGAGACCTTTTGTGCAAATCAATATTATATACTTCAAAAAAGAGGTATTTGTAATATCACCGGTTTTAAAATACATTTCGTCTTCTAAATCCTCTTAATTAGTTGTTTCATTGTAATTTAATAGAATCAGTTTCAATAATATAGTGATATTTAATTATATATTGGAAACTACCAAATTCTACCATATTTCCATCATATGAAAAATAAAATCACCACACGTGCATACATAAGGCTAATGTCTCCACTCTGTGGTGTTATCTATTTTTCACCACCACCATTGTAGAGATATAATGATTTAAATAATAAATATATATGATAAATGTAATATGATATATATTATTTAACAACATATATACAATCCATTGACATACCATTTGACAATTATCAGAATGATTTCAGTGCTCCCACTTATTCCTGTAGGGAATATGCCTTATAAACCTTTGTGTGGTGTTTATGCATCACATGAATATTTTATTATTCAGATTATGAATGTTATGATATTTAGTTATGAATATAACTTAACTTATATTTTTAGTTATATGATTCGACTGAATATAATTGGTATGGGATAAATTTTTTAATCTCACTTTTATCCGAGATTTGTTTATACGTTATAATTAAATCAAGGTATAATTATCATCCATATCTGTGTTTTCAAATATTTAGTTAACAAAATTTTTAATTTTGTTTTTTATATATATAAATTAATTTTGACCCAATTTTTTCTTTTTACTACATATTTTGGAAGGAATTTCCCTCCTGTTTACCATAAGTGGTACTTTTGTAATTTTGAAGTTATAGAATGATGGAAATGAATATTTAAATAATAACACATGGTCTTATTTTTTACATCATTATAATCACTTGTTTTTTGGAAGCTAAATTTACATGATTTTAAGTTTATTTAAAAATAAATTTGATTCCTTTAAAATTGTGTGTCATTTTGATAAAAGAAAAAAAATTCAAAAAGAACGTATACTTTCCTCAATAATTAATATCATGTGTATAATATAAATTATTTTCAATAAAAAATGAAATTATTTTTTATGGATATATATTAATAATTCTATCGCTAAAATTTATATGGTTTTATTATGTTTATTCTATTTATTACATCCATTTGTTTTTACTAGATTCGGTTTTGATGGAATGATGATCAAGAAACCCATTTTATCCCTTGGGATATACTATGATGTTTGAATTATTTTTGTGTGGAGCACAGAATAATAATTTATTTATGAGATGAGTGGGAACTTTATCTCCTATCATTGCATTGTTTAAATATGTTTTACTCGTGCGTTATGTATGTATTGTGTGAAACTAATGTTTTGGTCATAATTCATTGTGGGGAACTATTTTCCATGTCAATAATTTTTTGTGTAACCGGTTTCCATGGCCATATGTTTATTCAAGGGCCTTATTTCATGTCCTTAATTTAATGAGTGGTCATATTACTATTTATACATGTTCAAAAAGTTATATGTTTTGTTTTTATAAAAAAATTTCATGTCTTATTTTATATTTATGATCTTATGTATTGTGGTCCTTGATTTTCCTTGTGATTCATGTATTCCATTGATATATAGGTCAAGATTTTCTAATATTTGGATCACATTCTCAAAATCATTATTCCCTTGTTTATGTTTACCTCTCACCATTTTTACCTTACTGATCATCTGATATCACCCCTCTTTAGTTACTTTTCCCCATGTTTTTTAGAATTATATTATGTATGATTGGTCAAAATGGGATTCTTGTTAAGAATGATAAAAAAGGAGATGGTGTAGATGTTTTATAAACTACATGATTATTTTTTTCAGTTTCAAAATACACTTAACTAATATGGTCAATTCTAGTTTTTTATTTGATGTATTAATTATTCTGTAAAATTTATATAATATCCCTGAATGTCAAGTTTGTTTCATAATACTTGGCATCCGATTGAAGGTTTAGTCAACACTTGTAAAATCGGATGTGAAAGCTTCAGTGAGATCCCTATATATATTTTTAAGAATATGTCTTGGGATTTCCTATGGTTAAGTCTATGTATAGGTTACAATACTAGGGTTTTTTATAATCATAAACAACCTAGTGTTAAACTGAAGATAAGAAAGATTGAAATATTATATGTAATTTAGCTTACATATGGGATTCTATTTTATGATATGAATTTCTATCAATTTTCTATCTGGTCATTGTCAATAGCCATATCAAGAAATAACATAGTGAACTGTTTAAATTTGTAGATATGTAAATTAAAGGATTTATGAATATTGATTCCATAAGTGGGAAATTTGATTTTGAGAATCATTATTATGGTACAAGTTTTTGTCATACTATTTAGTATTAAGAGCTGGTAAATGACATGATAAAGGTATGTTATGTTCATGCAGTATTGTTTACATTAAAACTAATAATATTATGTTGGGTAAACCTTATGACTTGATTAATATTTTTTGAAAGATGAATATGTTGGATCCTGACTAATTGGTTAATAAAAAAGTTGGTTGATTTTGGTGTATATGTTTCATAATTAAATGATTATGTAATTTAAATCATGAAATATATAATTTTTTCAGTATATGTTTTTCATTAGGATGGTGAATAGTTGTAAGGATCCAAAAAAGTTATTTAGTGTTAATGTGATATATTAGGTGAACACATGATTAATGGATATATAACCGTCAATATTTCCCATATGTTAAGGTAATGATGTTTGGATAATTATATGCATGATTTGAAAAATTAAATTAGATAATGCTAGTTTCTGGGGAACTAATTATGGAGTTTTTAGGAAAAGTTATCTATTATAAGAGATTAAGTATAAAACATTTATGGAATTAATAAATATATCCAATAAGTTTTATAATGGGAAAAAATACATGTTTTCAATATGGATATATTATAATTTAGGTTGTTATTGTTACTTAGTAGAATACATGATTAAGGTGTTCAAATATTTAAAATGTGACCAACTAGAGATATCGTATGATATATGGGGGATAATATTAAACCGAGTTTTTTTATCCTTTTTGAATAATTACCGATTTTCATCTTTAAGAATGATTATAATATTATGAAATTTATGGGTGTTTTAAGTTTAACATTGCATGAATCTTGTTATATTAAAGTATTCTCTCATTATAGGTTTATTATTCATAGATGATTATTTATTATACACATTTTGTGATAAATACATATGGTTTAATGGAATGCATGTATCTAGTCAATTCCTTGTATAAATATAGTGATTGAGTTGTTGTGGGAGTTTATCTTGACTGATACCAAAAACTTTTCCGAATTTCCAGACTATTTCAGGAATCTAACTCACAAGCAATGTCTCAGTGTTACTGTATCAAAATTACTATCTCTCAGTTACTATATGATAGTTGTTGTCTCACAATTACTATATCACAATTACTGTCTCATAGATACTGTCTCATAGTTACTATCTCAAAGTTACTTTCTCAATGTTAATGTGTCATAATTACTGTCTCACAATTACTGTCTCACAGTTACTCTATCACAATTACTATCTCACTATTATTGTCTCACTATTTCTATCTGACAGATTATCTCTCACAATTAATGTCTTATATTTATTATCTCACAGATATTGTCTCATAGTTACTATCTCACATTTTTTATCCAACAGTTACTATCTTATAGTTACAGTCACACAATTACTATCTCACAGTTACTGTAGCACATTTACTGTATCACAGTTACTGCTATACATAATCAGTCTCACATTTAATCTCTCTCATATACTCTATCACATGTACTATCTCATAAATACTAGGGTTACAATCACAAAGTTATTGTCTCACAGATACTATCACACCATTACTATCACACCGATACTGTCTCACGGTTACTATATCACAATTACTATATAATGAACAGTATTTCCCGAACTCTTTCATATTTGCTTTTCCAAATTTTTATATTTTATAGTTTCACCAATTTATAGTTTCATTTGACTAAAAACGCATTAAAAGCGTTATTTTAAGTGTTTAAGTCTAATTAATATACCATAACTCCTATATTAATTTTTCTATGCTTCTGGATGCCTTTAATTGGTTAAACCATATGTTATAATGCGTCCCTTTTTAATGGGAAGTCAATCAAATCTTAAACCACTACTCTCTTAAATATTCTATTGGGCGAGATATATTTTTCCCCTATTCTTCCTCCATTTTCTCTTGTGCTAGATTCTAAAACCAGTCCATCCTTCCCATAGGATTCGTCTGATCAAAAATTCCTCTTTGGATTTGTTCCCCTTGATTTTCATCTTGTTATAATTGCACCCCCTATTTTGGTTCGACCAAGAAGTATCGATCAATTTCAATATAAGGTATGATTTATCATTGTTATTTTGGGTTTATCTCCTAATATTTCTTCATGACCTATTTTGGAATGCTTTCTCTGTGTTCATAACTAAATTTTCTTGGGTGTTGGCTGTTGTGGTGGTGTCTCTGTAACCTTGGGATGATGCAGTCCTCCATGTGAGGTGATCATGATCTGTTTTGATTGGCTGTTCAAAGAGAATAATAATCCTTTTGAGGTAGGGGTTTTTTCTTCCATATTCTTTTACATGTATTCATATAGTTATAATGAATTATCCTCTTTACCACAATGGAATTGAAAAAATTAATATTTTATCTTGAAAAATCAATTAGTATCGATAGTATTTTATTAGTTTTTATTTTGCTAGATTGTTTGATATATATACATTCAATGTTTATCATGTTTTCCATGATGGAAAATGGTGATGAACGTAAACATTGATTAATTATAATTATTTTTCAAAGATAAATCTTCAGGTAAATTAATTCAATTGGGGCATTGGTATTTTTTATGTTTATAAAATTGATGTAGTACGCTTGTTTTATCAATTTGTGATGTCTATAATAGAATTTTGTTAACGTAACCCATAGTTGGAATGAACCTATAATAAATTATATAATTACAGATGGATTAATGAACCAGAAATTTTATAAAGGATAATGTCTCACAAGGTTCTGAGTTACAATCTTGCTTGTAAATTCAAAGGTCCTAAATCTTGGAGTTGTGAGAGCTCATTGCATGTGAAGGCAGAATGCCTTGTTTAGTTCCAAGAACCAATTTACATTGTTATTATCTACAACATTTCATGTTTTGTGATCCTGGGTGAATTTTTTGATATTTGGGGGCAGGGTGACACATTGGTAGTTGCTGTAGTTGATGCCTACAGTGGAATGATTCATAAATTTATGCATGTGAGTGTCAGAGAGGAAATCAGAGATAATGAAACAGGTTTGATGTGAATGATGGATTCTTGTTAAATTTTGTTTGTTTTAATCTTCATTACATTCCCCAATACTCAAGGAAACTTTTTTTCTTACCCTCCCTGCAAAAGGGGAAAAGACGTGCTGGGTAAGCCACACTCATTCTCTATTTAGCTTCACAGGGGAGAATGGGTCTACGATCTTATTATAGGTGACAAAGACTCGACATGTAGTTAATATTCCCACTGGGTTAATCCCAATTTTTTTAGTGTAATTGAGATTTTTCTAGAATTATTTAGAATATGAGAAAGTAATAAATTTGTAAATAATTTATTGAACTGATTTTGTTAACCCATGGGGTTGGAGCATGCTGGGATGCAATTCCGAGGTTGCAATTTAAAGGAACAATGGACTTCAAGTGTCACACTAATAAAAAATATTTTTTCATTTTTAATTTTTAATTATATTTTAAAGAATATATTATTGTAAAATGAAACGGATTAATATGGAATAATGTAATCTAATTAATCTTCTTATCTGGTTCTGTGCCGATAGGATACCAAGACATAGCGGGGGAGGCTAGTAGTCTGAGATATATTAGGTGTAGTTGAGAATAACACTAGTTTATTCCCATAGTGTGCTCATGAGAAATGTTATATTTTATACTTTTTTTGTTTATATATGATACTCTATCCCCTTATTTAGGTAAACTGACACCCCAAGGATTCTGAGCCCTGGGGGTGTTTTCCTTAACATTCCAATGGGATAACGGATGGCTGACTACCCCCTTTATCCCCACTCTCTTCCCATGGTAGTTATTTTTTTGGTTGGAAGAGTGGTTAGTTTTCACCTTATTTTTATGTAGAGGGATTTAATGTCAAATGGTTATTCACACGTATATATTCTAGATATTTATTTCTATAGACTATTATAGGTGTAACATGTATTGGATATAATGGCTTGAGGATCCTTACTCAGTTATTGGGCTATAATGGATTGAGGTTTAACTCCCGAGGTATAATACATGATATGCAAGCTATGGTGGCATCGGAAAAAATACTCGGTTAGAATGGTTGCATGTTTATGGTGATTCTACTGCTTGAGGTGCATGTTTTGGTACATCACCCAGGTGGCTCCAGGAAAGACTTTTTTGAGGAGAGATGATTAGGACATACAACACCGGGGAAATGCAGAAAATTAGTGGGGAAGGGGTAGTGTGGTAACCTTTATATTATTTTCTATATTATATACTATTGCATGCAGTACATGGGGAGATTATCCATAGTGTGGATGAGAACATTGTATACCTATTTAGGTGATGATATAGTTTCACTTGTTGTTCACTGTACAATAGATTTATTTCATAATATTTTCACAAGAGGCTCTCAGGAAGATCCTACTGAGTATACTGTTATACTCACCAATAAATATATAAACTATTTTATAGGTAACATAGAGTAGGTTGGAGATCAGGCTTGTTACTACAAGATTGGGGTTGTAGGAGCAGATCAGGCTTCATTGTCACTCTTTTATATTTCCTTTGGTACTTCCTATTTTCAAATTCTGATGAGTTACTTCTTCAATGAATGTACATATGTGTACATTGGATTTTATTTATATTACAGTCGAAGTTGGAGTTGGTTGTTGTTTGAATTATTTTCCTCTTCTACATGTGTACTCTTATAGTGAAATGCCTCCCATTTAGTGTTTATTATACCTTCGGTGCTAGTCACCAAACCGAGGCCAACTAGAGGTGAGACTTGGGGGGTCATTATCTCCCATATCACACTTCCGGCCTACGAGGGGTACACCTTGTAGGGAGGAGGTCATGATAGACTAGTATCAGAGGTCTGCATTAGGGATATGATGGAGTTTTCTGTTTGTCATAGGTGAGGTTTCATGGGTAGGTAGGTAAATTGTATCTGTTAATCTTAGAAAGGGATGTAAACACTGTAGAGTAGCTGAGACATAGGCCTTTAGATTCCCCTATGATCTGATGATTGGACCATTATGTTTACAGTGGCTACTAAATGAAATGAAACTAGTGGAGGGAAAGAGACCTAGGAATGTTTCATGCATTCTTCTCATTTGTTTCTACATTTAAATGGGAAGACATTGGGATATGATATCATAAAATTAATTAATGAAAAAAATTAGTTAAATAAATTAGAGTCTTCCATATTCCAGTTTTTAGAGCTCTAACTGTATTTTAGTATACAAGTATGCCTCTAGGTCAACATACTCATCAGGTTCACACAGAATATGTCCAGCAGGTTGTGCCAGTAGATAACCATAGGGTAGAGGTTGTAGACAATGACACATGGATGTGGACTCTCTGAGAGTTTCAGCACCAGAGTGTGTGGAATAATGAGTGATCTGTTTCAAATGTATTCATTTAAGATAGGTTAAAGGAGGTTGAGAAAGGATTCATTTCAATCCATTCTTGGATGGAGTGATGTGTTTTCATTGCTGTGGGGATGTTTCTTGGAGCTGCGAGGCATTGGGGATTCTTGTTCCTTGGGGATCACAAGGAGTCAGCGATCTCATGGGGGTGTTTAGAGACAGGTTTAGAGTTTATTTTCTTTCTCTAACTAAAAACAACTATACTCTCTTGGATATTTTTACAATTCAATCGGGGATATCTAGTGTGTGAGTGTTTGGAATACATTTTAGGAACCTATTATAATATGATTCAGACCTATTTCCTTATGAGAATGCCAGGGTTAAGCATTTTAAGGGGGCTTTTGCATCCATAGATCCAGTGCTAGGTCACCCCAATTATGTAGAAGATATATCATGAGGTTTTGGTGAGGGCATATATTGTCGAGAGGACATTTCCTAGAACTAGATTGTCATGATAGGAAATTATTCATGATTTATCACGATGTAGAGCTGTGTTCTAGGGTTCCAGATTATCTGGTCAGAATAATTTCTATTCGATTGTGGTTTGGTCCCAGCCTATAACATCTCGTTTTTATGGGGGAAACAGATCTCAGGACTATTCCAAGGGATCATGATCTAGTTATTCTTGTGTAGGATTATTTCATTAGCTATGAGAGTTATCGAACCATTATATCTTTCATTGTGTAGCTTGGGTTCCACACTGTGTTCCTCTGTTGAGGAAATTTCAGTCGAGGTAGCATCAGTAGGTTACACTAGCTTTGGATCAGCAAAGAGAGGATTAGGTAGGGTGAGTAAAGCCCCATGACGCTCTGTATCCTCGTAGAGTAAAGTGAAACCATTGTGTTGTTCATCATCAGGGTCATAGAGGACGTGGTGAAGGTCATGGTCAACATCTTACTTTATCGTTATCAGTGCTAGGCAAGCCACGCGTCATTTGAGTTACCCTTCTCTTGTTTTCCAGTTGGGTTTATTCCGTGATTGATTCAGGAGTGACACCATTTTACATATCACCTTCCATTATACATTATTTGGGACATGAGTTAAAGAGGAATCCATTTCTCTTCGCATTGACTACTCTAGTAGGGGACCGAGCTGACTTGTTTGAACAACGTAAATAATGTGAGCTATTGCTAACACAACACCACTCATTGGGAGATTTCTTATGTTTATGGACACACCCACATGAGGTCATCCTTGGAATTGAATGGTTGTATTCCGTGCAAGATATCATGGATTAATTAAAAAGGTAGGTGGTTATTTTCGATGCATATAGAGATCTAATGTTGTTTGTTGGTGGGCGAGACCCACAAATACGTTAGAGGTGTGTTCCGTCCTTATCATCCTTTATGGATCAGAAGATGCTGAGTTCTTTGGAAGTTTAGTAGTTAGTGTTTCCATGGGTGATAAAAGAGTACATTGGTATCTATATAGAAGTGGTTGTAGCATTACCCCCTCGAAGAGAGATCATGTTTGGATTCATACTTCACCCAAGAGAATCTCTTATCTCTATGTATTTGAATAGGATGGCCCCTTCGATTTTATGAGAGTTTCATTTACATCTTGATGTTTTGTTCCATTGCGGTTTTGTTTCGATGAGTGTATCCCCATGGGGTGCACCAGTTTTTTTCCTGAAGAAGGCTAACATTAGTTTATGGTTGTGTATTGATTATCATCATTCAAATAATGTGATATTGAAGAATTTATAGCCTCTTCCATAGATTGATGATTTATTTTATCATCAGAATGGGAAATGTTTGTTCTCTAAGATCAAATTTCATTCAGGATATCATCTGATTTGTGTGAAGTTGGGGATATCTAGAAGATGGATTTTCATTGTCATTATGGGAGTTATGAGTTCCTTTTAATGTCGTTTATTATGACGAATGCTCTAACTGTTTTAATGTGATTGATGAGATTTGTCTTCCGTGAGTTCCTAGATATGATTGGGGTGATTTTCATAGGCAATATACTTGTGTACCCCCCATCATAGGATGATAATGCAGATCATATATGTTCCATTTTGGGAGTTCTATGTCAGCATCAGTTGTTGGGATGTTGTCAAAGTGTGAGTTTTGGGCTCAATAAGTCAATTTCTTGGGGCATGTTCTATCAAATTCGGGAGTAGCAGTGGTTCCATAAATGATATATTTATCTGGATCTTGAGATGCACCCACTTCGGTGGATGAGATGAGATGTTTCATTGGTCTCACATGATACTGCCAGATATTCGTAGTTGATTTCCCTCAGGTTGTGAATCCACTAATAGTATTATCCAGGAAGGGTCAGGAATTCGTGAGGAATAATCTATGTCAAACAACTTTCAAGTATCTTATGGAAATGTTGGTATGTTCTCCAGTCCATTGTCTTCCATTATAGGGAGTTGAGATTAATGTTTTCTATGATGCTTCACATCTTTGGTTTGGTTGTGTGCTGATGTGGTAGAGATCCGTTTTTTCTTGTGGGTCTTAGTAGTTGCGTCCCATCAAACGTAACAAATTCACCCCTAATCATGAGGTGGCATTATTAGTCTTTTCATTGATGTTGTTGAGGCAATACCTCATTGGAAATCTCTTTTTGTTTTTCACCGATCATAAGAGAATGATGTGTGTTTTCTCCTAGCATGACATGATGATGGGGCAGCATTGGTGGATGGAGTTATTACAAAAAGATGACTTCAAAATATCATATACTTATGGATATGGGAATTATGTAGTTGATGCTCTATTAAAGAAGTCACATTGTGATGCAGTGCATGAATATAGTGATTCATGCAGAGTGGTAGAAGAACAATCATTATTATATATTGATATGGGAGATGATGGGGGAAGTAATTGCCTTTATCTAATGATGGTGAAGTCATCCTTGGTGTAGTAGGTGGAAGTGTCCCAATTGGGTGATCTTGAGGTGGAGGTCTAGAGAGACAACGTTTCTTGTGGCAGTGCCCCTAATGGTCGGTCTGAGGATGAACAACATAGAGTGCTTTATCAGGGAAGGATTTTTTACCTTTGGTGATGTGAGAGACGGTTCTCAAAGAGTTCCATAGATCATATTTAGAGATACATCTTAGCATAAAAATGATGTACAAATCTTTGAGGAGTCTGTTTTGTTTTCCAGGGAAGATGCATGCAGTTTGGGAATTTGGGTCTCAATATATGGTCTGTCAGAAGGTGAAGGCTGAGTACCGTGTCCCCGGTGGTTTCCTGCATCCATTATATATTCCATAGTGGAAGTGGATTGAAATCTTAATGGACATTATTATAGGTATACCTTGATATAAGGGAGGCCATGATGCAATTGGGTTGGTAGTTGAGCATTTTACAAAATCATCCCACTTTATAGTGATCAAGGAATCATCCTTAATGGTAGTATTTTCAAGGTAGTATTTGGTAGATTTGGTTAGACAACATGATGTCCCAAGGACAACAATTTCTCATCAATATCCTCGTTTTACCCCCAGGGTATGGATTGGTCTTCAAGATACTTTTGGTTCCCATCTATTCCTTATCACTACCTTTCATCCTAAAAAACGAACAGTCATACAGAGCTGACTATTTAGAATCATGAAGACATTTTGCGCTCTTGTGTCCTAGATTTTGGAGGGTTGTGGATGAGGAACTTACCATTGGTGGTGTTATCTAATAAAAATAGTTTTAAATACACCATCAGTGTAGAATTGTTCGAATACTTCTATGGCCAACTATTCTATTCCCCATTGTTCTGGACTGGGTTTTGAGAGTCAGTAATTCTCGGAATGAAACTATTTTAGAATATGACATTGATGGTTTAGGTGATTCGTGAGATGATGAAGGTAGAACATGATCATTTGAAATTATATGATGCTAAAATGTGGTGACCTTTAGAATTAGATTATGGGGATCACATCTTTCTGAAGGTGACTCCCTATCATGGGAAACCATGGTTTGGTCATGGGAGTAAGTTTTCTCTTGTCTTTTTTGGGACTTTTGAGGTGTTGTCTTGTGTTCGAGTCATGACATTTCATGTAGCACATCCCCCAAAAATGATCCAGATACACGATGCTTTTCATGGGTCACAACTACGTCATTATCTTTGTGAGGACTCACACTTCATTTATTGGGAAGTTATTTTGACAATGTGGGGTAGAGGAAAGTACCTTATAATGTGAGTCACATATACATGAAAATTACCCCTAGTTGTTTGATGTTTAACAATATTCATGTAAAAATGATATATTTGTTGTTATAGACCATTCATGTTTTTAGATGGATTTCTTTTCATGCATCTTGTGTAATTCTCTCTTTTGAGAGGTATCTCAATGGGTGTTTGTTTAGACCCATTTTCTATTTCTTTTTGGGATAGATTTCGATTATCGAGGATAATAATGTTTTGAGAGGTATCCGGTGTAATGGACCAGACCTATCAGGTCTCTTCCTTGATTAAATTTGGTGTTTGAGGTGTTCTAGAAGGACAAGGTGACTTATACCCAACACTAACCATATTTCCAAACTTTTTCATGAAACTATCTCACTAATATTATCTTACAATTAGTGTCTCACAGTTAATGTCTCTCAGTTACTGTCTCACAATTACTATTTCACAGATAGTCTCTCATAGTTTCTGTCTAATATTTATTATCTCAATGTTATTATCTTAGAGTTACTATCTCACAGTTACAGTCTCATAGTTATTGTCTCCTAGTTAGTTTCTCAAAGATACTGTCTCACAGTTACTATCCCACAGATGATGTCACACAGTTACTGTCTCATATATACTATCTCACAGTTAATGTCTCACAGTTACATTCTCACAGTTACAGTGTCACAGTTACTATCTCAGATATACTGTCTCATAGTTACTGTCTCATAGATATTGTCTCTCACAGTTATTGTCTAATAGTTACTTTCTCATAGTTATTATCTCAGAGTTACTGTCTCAGAGATGCTATATCACTATTAAATTCTCACAGTTACTCTGTCACAGATACTATATCAATGTTATTTTCTCATTTTTAATGTCTCATAGTTACTATCTCATATTTACAGTCTCACTGCTATTGTCTCACAGTTATTGTATCACAATTATTGTCTCCCATATACAGTTTCACGGTTACTGTCTCACATAAAGTGTCAAACAGTTGATGTTTCTAAGATAGTGTCTCACATTTATTGTCTAAAAGATATAGTCTAGCAGTTACTCTCTCACAGATATAGTCTCACAGTTACTATCTCATGAATAGTTTCTCCAGAACTGTTTCATATTTCCTTTTCCAAATTTCTTGATTTTCTCAGTTTCACCGATTTGACATTTTCATGGATGAAATAGACGTTAAAATAATTATTTTAAGGGATTTAACGACTATTGAAAGGCCATAAATCCTATATTAATTTTCCTAATGTTTGGTATAACTTTACATGGTCAAATCGCTTTGTTCAATGAAACCCTATTTGAAAGGAAAATCCATCATATCTTAAACCACTGCTCCGTTAAATATTCTTAAAGGGATGAGATATCTCCCTCCCTTGTTCTTCCTCGCTATTCTCTGGTGTGAGACACTTTATCCTTTTCTTTATTCTCTTAGGTTTTCTCAGACCAATTATTCTTCCATGGATTGGTTTCCCTTTATGTTATTCTTGAGGAAAGTGCACCCCTTATTTAGGTGTACGTACAACCTACCTTCTCCACTACGTGATTCGATTCATTCTATAAGATATCAATTAAATAATGATTATTTGAATATAAATAAAGAAATAAATATGATATGTATTATGTTAATATAATTTTTTAATGACATAAATATGACCATAGATGGATAACTATAACTTATTTTCCAAAACATGCATAAAAAAATATTGAATTTTATACATGAATAACGAGTAATAATGAAATATTATAAACAAAAAGATGAAAATATTGACATATATGAAATCCAAAATATGTATTTGATTATAGAATAATTCAAGTAATTCATTTAAATCATTATATAGGGATATTGGATACACACAAGGGATAGTCGAGCTAAGTTAAGGGATTATTTGGTCTCACTTTTATTCCTGTAGGGCTTATGCCTTATACACCTTTGGGTGGTGTTTATACATCCAATGTATCTTTTATTATTATTATTATGAATGTTATTATATTTAATTATGAATTTATCTTTATTAATATTTTAATGTATATGATTCTATTGAATATAATTGGTATGGGATAAATTTATAAATCTCATTTTTATCTGTAATGTGTTTATACGTAAGTATTTAATCGTTGTATAATTATCATCAATGTCCATGTTTTCTAATAACGATTTAACAAAAGTTCTACCTTAATTTTTGTTGATATAAATTAATTTTTAACCATTTGTTCTATTACTACATGGTTTGGAAGGAATTTACCTCGTGTTTACCATATGATTTACCTTTTTACCTTTCCTGTGAATGTTTGAGAAAAAATATTTTTAATCTAATAAGACATGGTTGAATTTTTTATGTCTTCATAACCCATTGTTTCCATTAAGCCAAATTTATTTGATTTCTTGTTTATTTTTTAAAAATAATTCCCATTAATAATTTGTTCCATTTTTGAGAAATGAAAACATTTTTGAAAATGAAAGTATATATTCAGGAATAATAGCATTCAAGTGTTTAATAAAATCTATTTTCAATCTATGATGATGTTATTTAGTAAAGATATGTATTAATTATACTATCCCAAATATTTATATGGTTTTACTATGTTTATTCTATTTATTAGATCAATTTTTTTCCTAGATTATGTTTTGATGGAATAATGTTCAAGAAACCTATTTTATCCTTTGGGTTATACTATGATGTTTGAATTATGGTTTCGTGGAACACATAAGAATGATTTATTTATGAGATGAGTGAGACCTTTATCTCCCTTCAATGCATTGGTTAAATATGGTTAACTCATGAGGTATGAATGTTATGTGTGAAACTAATTTTGTGATCACAATTATCTGTATGGACCTGTTTTTCAAGTCCATAATTTTATGAGTGTAACTAGTTTTCATATTCATATGTTTATTCAAGGTCCTCATTTCAATTCAATAATTTAATGAGTGATACTATAACTATATTTACATGTTCTCAAATTTATAACATTATTTTTATTCAATAATTTCATGACTTATTTAACATTTATGATCTTATGTATTAAGATACTTGATTTTCCTTGTTATTCATGTATTCCATGGATATGCGGGGCATGATCTTATAATATTCCAATCAAATTATCAAAACCATTTTCCTTTGTTTATATTTATCTATCACAGTTTTTTAACCATACTTATAATCTTATCTAACAACTCTTAAGAAACCTTTCACCATTATTTGAAAAATGATATTATGTTAGATGTGTCAAAACGGGGTTCTAGTTACGAAGGATAAAGAAAGAGATGACGTAGATGTTTTATAAAACACATGTTTATTTTATCTAGTTTCCCATGACACTTAAATAATAAGTTCATTGGAATATTTTTTATTTAATTTATTAAGTATTCCATAAAATTAATTTAATTTCCAAGAATACCAAGCTTTTGCCTTTATAAATGGCATCAGATTGAAGGTTAGGTCAACACCTGTAAACTCAGATATGAAAACATTAGTGGGATCCCTAGATATATTTATAAATAGATTTCTAGTGATGTCTTAAGGATATATCTATCTACAAGTTATAATAATAGTGTTTTTTGGATAGTCATGACCATCTTAGGGTTAAACTGAAGAGATGATAGTTTGAAATATTATATTTAATTTACATTACTTATGTGTTTCTATTCTATGATACATATTTCTCTTAATTTTATCTCTGGTCATTGTCAATAGCCACATCTGCATAAACGTTTTTAACCATTGAATGTTTTAGATGTGTAAATTATGGTATTTATGAATATTTATTCCATAAGTGGAAATATCATTATGAGAAAAATTATTACGATATGTGTTTTTGTCATACTATTGAGTTTAAAGAGTTTGTAAATGATACGTGAATGGTATGTGAAGTTCTTAAAGTATTTTTTAAATTAAACATAATAATATTATGGTTGATAAACCTTATGAGTTTATTTATATTTTATGAAAAATTAATATGATGGAACTAGAGTAATTGGTTAAGAAGATGGTTTTATGATTGACGTGTATATTTTTTGAATTCAAAGACTGTGTTATTAAAATCCTGAAATATATAATTGTTTTTATTATAAGTTTTTCATTAAGATGATGACTACTTATAAGGATCCAATAATGTTATTTTTTGTTAATGTGATATATTTGGGGAACACATGATTATGGTAAATATAAACCTTAATATTTACCTTATGTTAATATTATGATGTTTGTTTAAATATATGCTAGATTTGAGTAGGTAAATTAGATGATTCTAGTTTCTTAGGAACTAATTATGGAGTTTTTATGAAAAGTTTTATGACATGAGTGATGAAGTATAAAATCGTTTGGAACTTCATGTATATAAAAAATCAGTTTTGGAATGAGTAAAAATTCATGTTTTCAAAATGGATATACTATAATTTAGGTTTCTTCTATGACTCAATAGAATACATGATTATGGTGTTCAAATATTCAGAATGTGACTAACTAGAGATATTATATGATATATGGGGGTTAAATATTATGCTTATTCTATTTTCATTTTTCAATAATATTATATTTTCATCTTAAAGAAGGATTTTAATATGACCATATTTATAAAACATATATGTTCAACATTGGATGAAGATTTTTCTATTGATATATTATCTCATTATAGGTATATTTATTCAAATATGATAATTTCTTATAACATTTTTGTGATAAATACATTTTTTATAATATAATTTATTTATATAGTACATTCCATGTTGAAATCTAGTGATTGGGGTGTTATGGGAGGTTAAGGACACTTATACCCAAAACATATCCAAATTTCTAAACATTTTTGTGATGATATCTCGCAAATAGTGTCTCGTAGTTATTTTCTCACATTTATTTTCTATGAGTAATTGTCTCATAGTTACTGTCTTAGAGTTAATGTATCACAATTTCATTCTCATAGATACTATCTCATAGTTACTGTCTCACAGTTACTATCTCAAAGTTAATATCTCACAGTTACTGTATCACAATTACAATCTATCAGTAGCTGTCTCACATTTACTATCTCATAGTTCCTGTCTCACAGTTCATGTATCACAGTTACTATCTCACAGTTACTTTCTCTCAGTTACTGTCTCATAGTTACTGCCTCGCATATTCTCTCTCAAAGTTAATGTCTTATAGTAATTATATCATAGATATTGTCTCACAGTTACTGTCTCACAATTACTATATCACAGTTATTTTCTAATAGATTCTGTCTCACAGTTACTGTCTCTTAGAAACTATCTCACAATTACTGTCTCACATATACTGCATCAGAGTTACTATCTCAAATATAATTATTCACAAATATTGTCTCATAGTTACTATCTCATACACAATAGCTCACAGTTACTATCTAATGAACAATGTTTCAAGAACTGTTTCATATTTCCCTTTCCAAATTTCTTGATTTTCCTATTTCTCTAATTTAACGTTTTATTTGACAAATAATGATTTAAAATACTTATTTTATGGGATTTAAGGCTGATTGAAATCCCATAACTCCTATATTAATTTTTCTAAGCATCTGTATGCCTTTAAGTGGTCAAAAATCATGGTATAATGTTCCCCTTTTTAATGGAAAATCCATCGTATCTTAAACCACAACTCTGTTAAATCTTCTAATGTGATGAGATATCTTCATCCCTTATTATTCCTCTATTTTCGGTTGTGATAGATTCTCGAACCTTTCCATCCTTCCCGTAGCATTCATTATAACAAAAATTTCTCATTGGATTAGTTCCCCTTAAAGTTCTTCTTACTACAAGTGTACCCCCTATTTTGGTGCAACTAAGGAGTATCAATCAATCTTTGATATTAGGTATGATCTATCGTTATTCTGTTGGTATCAACTCTCTATTTTTCTACTTTCCCTATTTTGGAATTCTATATCCATGTTCATAATAGAATTTTCATGCATGTTGGATGGTGTGGTGGTGTCTATATATCCTTGGGTTAATGCAGTCCTCTATGTGAGGTGATCATGATCTTTTTATAGTCTATTCAAAGGGCATCAGAATCCTTATGAGGTTGGGGATTTTTTTCTTCCATCTTCTCTTAAATGTATTTTTAGTGATAACATGAATTATACATAGGACCATATATTAATTGACAAAATAAATATTTTAACTGGAAAAATCAATTGGTATCGATCATATTCTATTGCCTCTTATTTATATATATAGTTTGATATCTTTGTTTTATTTATTTATCAAGTTTTTATTGACAAAAATTGGTGATTTACATAAACTAGGATTAATTGTAATTATTTTTCAAATATAAATCTTCAAGTAAATGAATCTAGTTGTTATTGTTGTATTTTTTTAATGTTTATCAAATTGATGCAGGAAGCATGTTTAATCAACTTGTGATATCTACGATAGAATTTTGTTAAGGTTACCCATAGTTAGAACCAAAAAATATCAAATCATTTAATTATAGATGGACAAAGGAAACATATATTTGATAAAAGGATAATGCCTCATAGGATTCTGAGTTACCCAATTACTTGTAAAATCCAACGGCCTATTGCTTGGATCTGTGAGAGCTCATTGCATGTGAAGGCCGAATGCTTTGTTTAGGGCCAACATTCAAACTGCTTTTCTATTCCCTACATCTTGTGTCATTTTTTGAGCCTAGGTGCATGTTGTGATATGTGTATTATGGGAGGACCATTGTTTATTGCATTTGTAGATTCTTAGAGTGTCCAGATGCATCCATTTATGCATGTGGGTGTTAAGGAGGACACCAGAGATGATGAAACAGGTTGGATGTGAATGTTGGATGATTTTGAAATCTTGAGGTTGTTATCTTCATCACCTTCCCCTCTTCTCAGGGAAAATGCTTTTCTTACCCTCCGTTTAGAAGGGGATATGACGGGTGGTGAATGCCACACTTTTTCTATGTTTATCTTCCTAGGGGATAATGGGTCTACCCTCTTACTATGGGCGACAAAGACTCGACCGACAGTTCATCTTCTCACCCTGTTGATCCCACATTTGTCTAGTAGTATATAATGTTTTTATAAAAAAAAATTAGAATTTTGGAATGTAATAATGTTGTTAATAATTTATTGAACAATGGTTTTTCACCCATGCAGTTGGAGATTACTAGGACACAATGTCGAGGTTTCAATTTAAAGGAACAATGGACATTGTTTGTAATGATATTGAAACATAATCTGTAATTTTTAATGGTTAATTAATGTTTGAATAATTAATTAACATAAAGAAAATAAGATTAAAAAGTAATGCATTAATGTAATAAATCTTCTTAAATGGTTGTTTGCTAATTGGATAGAAAGTCTTAGCAGTGGCAGACAGGAGTCCGATAGACTTTAACTATAGTTGAGCCTAACAATGGGTTATTCCCCCAATGTGGTTGTGAGATATATTATATTTTGTACTTTTTTGTCTCTATATGATACTCCACCCCATTAGTTATATAAACTAATACCCCGAGGATCTTGATCCACGAGGGTGTTTCCCCAACATTTTTAGTGGATGATGAAAGGATGAATGCCCCCTTTGTCCACACTCTATTCACTTGGTAGTTACTTGTACTGGAAGGAAGAGTGGTTAGTTTTCCCCATACAGGTGTATAAAGGGTAGCAATGTCTTGTGGTTATTCATAGACATATATTCTGGATATTGATTTCAATATAGTATTATAGGTGTAACGTGTATAGGATATAATGGCTTGAGAATCCTTACTCGGTGAATGAGATATAATGGAATGAGGATTAATACCCAAGGTATAATACATGACATGTGTGCTGTTGTGGCTACCGAAAAATACGTGGTTACATTGGTTTCATGAACATGGTGTATGAACTACATTATGTGCATGTTTTGCTACATAACTCGTGTGTCTCCAGGAATGAATTTATGGAGAGAGATGCTTGTAACATAAAATGATAGTGCAACACAAAAAATTAGTGGGGAAGTTGTTGCAGGGAAACCATTACATACTTTATTAGATTAAATAATCTTGTATGAGATACTTGGTGAGAGTAGTCACGGTGAGGATTAAAAAATTGTATACCTGTTTTGGTGATGTGTTAGTTTACCTTGTTATTCATCGTGCTTTGGCATGATTTAGTTACATTTTCACGAGAGGCTTAGGGGAGGATCCTACTGAGTTTACTGTAATCATCACCAAATGAATATATAACTATTTTCAAGGTCACATGGAGAAGGTCAGAGATCAGCCTGGTTACTACTAGCTTGGGGTTGTAGGAGTAATTCTGGCTACATTGTCACTCTTTTTACTTTCTTTTGGTACTGGGTATTTTTCCATTCAATTGTATTACTTCTTCAATGAAATTACCTATGTTTACATTAGATAACATTTATATTAATATCTTTGTTGGAGTCGGTTGTCCTCTATATTATCTCTCTCATCCACATCTATTCATTAGTGGTAAATTCTTCCATTTATGTGTTTATTATACTCTTGGTGCTAGTTGCCAACCCAAGGCCTACTGGAGATGGGGCTTGGGGTGACTATATCACATCTCACATTGATGGCCTATGACGGGTACACCTAATGGGGATGAGGTCATGATAGAGTGGTATCACAGGTCTGTTTAAGGGTTAGAATGGACTTTTGTGTTTGGAATAGGTGAGGTCCCATGGGTTCGTATGGAAATTTTATCAGTTATGCTTAGAATGAGATGTAAATTCTAGAGAGCAGCTGAGACACAAGCCTTTATATCCCCCTATGATATGCTGAACAGACCCTAGGTTTAAAGTGTCTATTAATCAAAATTTCACTTTTTTCAAGGAACAGACCTAGGAATGGATCTTTCATCATTCACATTTATGTCCACAGTTGAATGGGTAGACCTTGTGATAGGTTAACACAAAAATAATTAATGAAAATAGTATGTTAATTAATGTAGAGTCCTTCACATTCTTGATTTAGGAGCACTAATAGTTAGTTAATTTCCAGGTATTATTCTCAGTCGGCGTCCTTTTGAGGTACCTGAAGAAGATGTCTAGAAGGCTGTGATAGCAGATCACCACAGGGTAGAGGTTGACAACGACAACACATGGAGGTGGAAACTCAGAGAGTTTCAGCACCATTGTTTTCAGAAGTATGAGGGATCATTTTCAGATGCAGTCACAGAATAATGGTTGATGGGGATTGAGTTCGGCTTCAATTCAATCAATTCTTGGATAGAGTACTGGGATTGTTTTGTTTTGACAATGTTTCATGGAGCAGTGAGGCAGTGATGGTTCATGTTCCTTAGGAATCACGGCAAGTCAGCAATCTCATGAGAGGAGTTCCGAGACAGGATCAGATTCAAGTTTCTTTCTTTAAATGCAACCTAGTCTACTCTATTAGATCTTCTTACCCAATGATTGGGGATATATAGTGTGAGAGTGTTTGGAATCCATTTAACATGACATTAATTAGAAAAAAAATTCAACAATTGTGTATGTAATGATGGCAATTTTAAATTAGATATATTGGCCCACATCAATCTAATATTATAGTCCAGCAACCACATGATTCAAAATTACCATGTCCTATCATTAATATCCTCTGTATGGTGTGAGGAACCCTTTCAATACCTTGTTTCTCACAGATGGCATATCTCATAGGAGCATAGTAATATTGGTATGGGATTTCCCACTAAAAAAATGAAAAGCATCTCACAATAGATTCATCATGGTTATGAATGAAAAACAATAAAAAGTATATCTCCATTCCTTAGGTAATGATTTTTAACTAAATACTTGATATCCCTTAGATGATATAAAACTACACAATCTTGTGGACATCACCAATGATGACCACTTATATTTTTGTTTGCCTCCTACCAGAAATCTATTTAAGAACTATGTCTGAGTTAATTCATTTTATCATATGATACAAAATGATACATCAATCTGAAATCATGGGTCCAGTCACAAAAAATTTTTAAAGGCCCACTCTATGCGTTTAATCCCTACATTCACATGATGATCCTTCCCAGGAACAATGTACGGATGGATTCCTATTAATATATGATACACAGTGACACCTAGATTTTCATCATTGGGCCTAGACATAATACCTGCTTTTTACATTGGGAATCAAACATCCTTTCAACAAGATGGTAAACTGCATTATCAATAATAAACTATGTTTGGATTCATTACGATCACCAAATGATACATAGTCACATCATGATCACAAATAATAGGTCCATTTATAATAATTAAAAGAAACAACTTCGACATCTATGTATTGAACAAAATTTTGTAGAGTGCTTCTAGTTCAAGATCCTGTTGTGGATTGATTCCTACGATCATATGATACATAGTGACACCTAGATCTCAAATCCTAGTAACATCAACAACAACAGAAAATTAAATCACAACTACGTAGGTAATGATCCATAGATGTTTTTTTTCATATGTTTGAGTTAAATATACATACAATATACTTGATCATGAAATATATCTTACATTATTTTTTACATAGGTTACAATTTCAGTACCAAAAGATAATTATACTAGAAACAATATGTCATTTCTGCATTTTTTATATCTAAACTAATGAAAGTATTCCCCTGCTACATGATGTTAAATATAGGAAAAAATTGGATTATCATACTTTATAAATGATAACATGATCCTTACGTACACAAGCTATATTTTGAGGTCCTCCTACCATATTTAAGATACATCAATCAATAAATCACTATTCATGTCTCAAGCCCCTCAAAATGATGAAAATCATTTCTCTCCCTTAGAAAACATATATGGATTCATGGGAAACTATTTGATTATAAATTCATGCTTATTATTCATTCGTAGGTGACAATGGTCGTTTAAAAAATGCGCCACTCATAAAAAAAATAGCACTCTTATCATTTTGATCCCTAACATCACCGTAAAATTACATAGCACCGCAGGGTGTTCTATGTCATTCCTAGAATGATTTTTCTGTATCATTACTCATTCCCTAGTAACCTTGATCTAGGATTTAAAATAATTTTTTCTCCCTCTAATAGGTATGTTTAAATACTCTTGACCTAGGAATCCTATTTAGGATATTGTGTTTCATCACCCATATGAAGTCCATGTTCTTTATAATCATAAAATACATGCACTCTAGTCAAAGATGTAACTTAAACCCTATATTATAATGGTCCAAATTCTAAGACTATAAAATTATTGAGAAATAAATAAAAATCATATACGGATGAAAACCCTCAATGGGGATATAGATAAATATTCATATCTTTTCTCAAAATATTATTCATATCCAGAGTTTTGGAAAACATTTAGGGAAAAATTAAATGAAGCATAATGCTCATTTTTTGTGCACAATATACTTAGTTTAGTCCATAATTTTTTGTGAAACCCCTTAGTTAATGAATAAATTGGATTAATGATTTTTCATATCTCCTCACTACGAGAATATATCCTCTAGGTCATGAATCATAATTTTTTATGCCCGAACACTTCTTGGATTTTACTCGCTCTATAAATCTTAATTCATGATTTGAGATCCTCTAGTCATAGTAAAATACTCATAGCCCATTGAATTTGACACGCAGCTTCAATATAACATTTCTTTGACTAGGAATCTATTCTTATATATCCTAGATATGTTCATATGGTCAAAGACTATAGGACTCACTCTGTAAAAATGAATTTACACTCATTTTGAAACCTGACATCACAATACTATAATATAAATCCTTAGTGTGGTTGAGGTCATTCAAAATATCATTTTAAAAAATCATCTCCTCCCTCATGTACTTGAGACAATGGGTTACAATGATCGTACCAAAAAATATGAGTATATCTGACATCCTCCATGAGAGATCACGGTTTTTTGGAACATTTACCATACTAGGAATGTGACACTCCATTCTTAAATCATTGATGGCCAACCTAATATGTTTTAAAACCACAAGAAAAATGTCTCAAGCATAAAAATTAATAGATAAACATCAATAAGATTCCAAAACTCATCCTATATATCATTCCATCACAACCAACCACATAATCTAGATGTTATATTCTTAAAAAAATCCCTCATTTAATATATAATGTATTTTGTGTCATCATTTATTAAACATCATACATATGCACATGTTTTTTGAAATACATAATTAACAAATCTACTCCTTGGAAGAAATTATCCTCAAACCATATCATCCTTGGAAACACTATAGAAGAACCTGTAACCTCAGGTTGTTACAATCCATCCCCATTATGTACCTCCCATCCCATTTTTATTGAGTCAACCCATTGGTTTATGACTAATATCACCATTCCACCCACATTCTAGGTGGGTATAGAATCTCATTTATTTCACCCTCAACCAACATCCCCCCACAAAATAAATTATCCATAATAGTGTGAAGATAGCGGACACACCACTATTTTGACAATGGCACTGAAACATAATTTCCTTGACTTATCATCCATAATCATCTACTCCTTAAAAGGATTGGATATATGATCCTCATTTTTCGCAATCACACCACTACTTAACTCAACCTCCATGGGTGTTTTGGATAATTCCTCTCATGATGACACTCTATTTTGTTATAATCAATAAATTTATATATAGAAAGACTTTAAACAGTATGATATCTGATTGTTTGAGCTAAAAGACCCAAAAAAATGATATTGAATGTCTGAGATGAAAGAACATAATCTATTGTGAAAAAATATTCAATCTTAATGACCCATACAAAAAAAATTATTGTCTGTGATAAAAGTCCCCATAAAAAAATGATAAAAGGTTTGAGATTAAATAAACTAAACTAATATGTTGTATGGTTTGAGCCTTAATAAATAAAACTAAAATGATATAATGTCTGATTTAAAATACCATAAACTACAATGATTTATATTCCTAGCTAAAAGAACGTAATCTACTATGATGGACAGTATGAGATAAAAGTCCCCAACAACAGCACAACCACTCTTTCATTTTCATGAATGAATGATATTTTAAGTCACAAACTATGGTATTGAAAACAATGAAGATTCTCAATCAGAATTTATCTATATCAATAGAATATAATTAACTTCCCACCATGAAATATATTATTAAAAATTTTCCAACTTTTAATAAGGTAATATCAATATAGGTGAAGATGTTCTATCAATAAAGGATCTCATATCAGTGGTAATTCATTACAATTTCTGAAGAATAATATGTTGTTATTTAATTATGTAAATTCATATATTCATGCTGACATTATATTATGTAATAGATAGATATTGTTTTTGATTCTTATAATATCAGGCCACTGAAGAATCATGCACATCATGAATGAAATAGAAACTTTATTGCAACATGAAAAGATTACAATATACATTCCCTGATAGCATGAAATCTGACGAATCTTCACAATTTAGAGTCCCTTCAAGAATCACATCAACAAAAGTGTTCATATAATTCATTAAACTATAATATGATTTGATTGGATAAGCTGGACTTGTCCGAGTGAGTCTGTAGAGAAGAATCAATTGAACGCAGAAGTGTCATCCATCATGTATTTTATGCTTCGGTCATAGTAATGAGAGTCATGGATATAGTATTCATCTCCTTAAAAATCTTTTAAGAAGATTGAAATGATGGTGATGATGGTAAAAGGTCACACCTCAGGTGAGATATGATTTTCTCACACATCTGTACATCCATATTCAATGATTCCATGTAGACTTGAAATTTAAATATACTATGGTGACTATTTTATTGTTCCTCGAATGCATATTATGTCTATTATTAAGGAGATCCTCATTTTCATGATCATGAAATTCTATGTCATTAGTGTACATATCATTATATGTCAAGATAATTTGTTTCATTGTTTTGTTTAGTGGCTGTAAATTGAAGTTGTCTAACCAATTTCATTGAATCGCAGATGAAGTAATTCCACATAATGAAAATATGATTCTAAATGAATCTCATTAATCAAGCCATGAATATTTTTTCAGGTCATCCAAAATCATATCTGAACCTCGGTAACTGATGGATTGGAACCCTATAATGTTTCAACAAAATTAGATGAAAATGAATAAGGATTTAAGGCTCCATATATAATCCACTGAATAGATGCATCACCATGTGTTGGAGGGATTATATCCCCAATATATGTTATCCCACTATCAAGATAGACATTACTAGTATGAGGGTGCTTACTAGGACTATAATCCATGGTTTTGATTAAATTAATCATTCCAATGGATAGAGTTGTTGTTTCAGAAAATATAAATTTTTAATGACGACCCTTTCATCCTATCACTTCACCCAAATAGGATGCTACCAAAGCCAGGGTATAATATTAAGTAATAAAAGAATAATTATTACCTGATTTAATAATGATATCAATATCTATTTCTTCACATTCTAGGATCATCCCATATTGGTGGATGATCCTAGGGGTTCTCTCACATCCCATGCCATCCAAGGGGATAATTGAGAATCTTTTACTGATATAGAATTGTTGAGAAATCATATATGGTCTGTATAGAGCATATAAAATAATATCACATGTCTTGCATAATGGTAGAAAGTTTTGAATTCATTTATTATATTAAATTTTATCGATATTTCTGCTACCATAATCAGTGATTAAACAATTCAGTGCATGCTAAGGGGTGAAATCAAATACATCGAATCAGTTCAATATGTCGCTAACGTCATCAGAGCATATAGACATTACCAAAAATCAAAATTTTGTATCATCATGAGATGGGAAAATGCATTGTGGATATTTGTGGAATTTTTGTATTTATAGAAACAAAAATGCACCACAATCCATCCAATTAAACATATGAATGTATGTCTTTTCTGATAGGGGATGATCATTTTTTGAATGAGGCCTACAATATTGTAATGGGATAGAGGGGTCAGAACCACCAAATTAATGTTCCATTGCTCCACTAGTATTTATTCCATTAAGATACAATTCACTGAAATTCATGAACGTGAATCCCAAACTAGGAGAAGAAACCATTATATGAATGTGACCACGAATCCCACCAGCCTAAGGATCATTCGGGTCTCCAACATCACTAGGTATCACTCTGAATTAAGATCCCTACTATTAAAAATTGAACAACATGAGCAAGAAATATCACACACTTTCTATGAAGGGAACTGATTGGGGTGTATTTTTATTGGCCTAAACCATATGAAACAAAAGAAAATAATGATCCCATCATTAAATAATATAATCAAATTCATAGTCAGCACATTTTTAAACTTCACTTTTCAAAGTTGATTATGTCCATAAATAAGAATGGATTTTGAAAAGTGTATTAACATATATATATGGAATGAAGGAACTAATCATACATCTCCCTAATAGGGAGGTATCCTAGATATTTGTTATAATTTGCATGGGATGATTCACACCTCATGGTTGGAGACACTAAATGAATTATTTTCCTGACACCAATATCTATATAGACCTCAATGAAGATTAAGATAGTGATAGATAATAAATTATAAAATTCATACTTCATCATAAATACACGCCCTATGTAACTGTTAATTAATCTCTAAACATCTTTTATTGACCTACAATGGCCACACACATTCATCATAAATATTACCATCAAGAAAAATATAACATTTCATGCACCATCCACTACCTATTTGGTTCAGATAAGATATGAATATACTAAATTATCTTTGAGTGATTGGATGATGATAAAAATAACATACATCAAAACTCGTGGTAGAGTTTTACATCATATAAGACAACCATCAAGATCGATCTTCACCTAGTCATACATCCATGCCAATTATCATCTGAGTATAGTCAAGAGATGTTGACACCCAACAACATGGTAGATTGAAGTCTGAATAAATAATGAATATATCTTTCAACAAGTAGACCCCATATTTAAGAGCATAAATATTTAAAGGGTAGTTCTGAGGATATAAATAATGAATTTGTTTGCTAAAATCATCATTAGAAATCACATGATATTAATTATTAACATTTTGGTTTTGTAAATCACTTACCATTGATTAAATACAATATAAAATCCTTAGAGAGAGTCTAAGGACATCTAAATAAAACTAGGTGGTGTGTGTCAGACAATTAAAATAAAATCTTATCAAACTAATAAAATAAACTTCCATTATATTTATGCACATCTCCTTAACAAGATGGTAATTTAAGATTTCATAAAAGAATATCGAATCTAAAATATCATAATGGTCACACAGATCAGGTCAAAACAATAGGTGTCACACAACTGCATGACCACTTAGAATACTTGTGGTCACATAAAAATTTAAAGACCATTCTAGTGACATAATATTCAATTGTTCTTGAAATCGGTCATATATATTGTGGGAAAATCTTTATGATAGTCGCTTCCCCACTTTCAATGTTCATGAAATTATTGAAGATAAGTCTATGGTTTGGTTTGAGTGGTAGAATGTGAATAATAATTCTTAAAACTCATTTCTCAAAAATAATTCCTAGTGAAAAAATATCATGATTGGGTTTTTTATTTTAGATAGATTAGGATGTGTGGTAGAAGAAGTTTTAATTAGATTTGGTGTATTTAGTATCCAAGGAATTAAACCCTATTCACTCCCATATAAATTGGTAATTACATGGAATACCAAACATTTCATGGAATTCCAATAATCACCCATCTCGCTGATTGGTGAAAATTCCAATAACATAGGAAGGCATTTAATTAATATATATATAATTGAGCCATAATCCCCATCTACCTCACTCTTATTGGGATTTGGTCATTTATTTACTCAATCCATTTGATCATCCTAATATTCTTAAAGGAAAAAAATACTTGAATATCAAAAAAAAATTCCACACAATAAAATATAAGTGGATGGTTTTCAAGATAATGGGGATCACATGGACCCCCAAGAGACACATCATTTAATGACCATGAATATTTCATAATGTTGGTCACATTTAGTGAATAACTTTAGGTAGGCCCCATGAAGTCCCATTGAGGAAGACTTTTTGTTCTTGAGGATTCGTATAAGACACTCATGGATCGTGTAGTTGCATTCAAACAAGACCCCCCATGTCACAGAAATATTCAGGCAGCGGGTGGTTGAAAATCCTTACACAAATCCTTTGAAAATAGAGGAAAAATAACCAAAAGGATTGAGCGACCAGTAGTCATAAATATCACACTATACCATCCTAATTTGTAGACATATTGTCTTAAAAATATAGATACAACATCAATGGTCTCTGACCTATTTAAAAATATGAAAAATAAAAAGAAAATGGAAAATTTTGGAGTTTCTTAAGGTTGTAAAAATAATGATATATACACTAGGTATTTTGAGAGAAACTAAAAATCCATTTAGACATGTATATGTTGTTGTGCAGGAGAACACTGGTATATCTCTCTCATCAATAGAATGGACATAGACATGTATAACTAGTCTCACACTCCCCATTTGGATCCAAAAAACATTGAAGGTCTCATCCTTTAAATTACCATGCATCCCCCCAGGGAATTTTTTTTCATGAGCTGCATCACTAATTGTTAATGACATTATCTTCGACAACAATTTTTCACACCCGCATAGTCTCAAAGACATATAAAAATCAATGACAGAAATAATGTGGAATAATGGAAAAATCCTCTATTGGCCATAAAAAACATGTTAGGAACTAGAACAATCTCAAAATACCTCTTGAAAAAGCCATCTTGATCTCAAAAATTCCCCTTTAAAAGTTATATTTTTTTCATGGAATATCTAGGATAACGAATAAAATATCACATGAAAGACTTACTGTTAGATTCCAGATCACAAAAATTCACATGAATGTGTTGTCTTGATAATAGGAATGTCCAATATCATGTTGGGACAATTCAAAATTTACTCATTGATAAGGCATAATACAATAAAAGATGCCTAAATGGAGTTTAATAATGGATTTATAAAATCATGTCATTTCCCTAGAAGGACCCACACAAGCCCTCTTGTTGAATCATGACATAGAATACATGCATTGTCTTTGGTACAGATTTCTATGATACCCTCTTTAGAAAATGGTGACTAATATAAGGGAAAGGCCAACAATCCTACAGACCCCTACATCCAAAAATTAATCTTTAAACAACTGTAAATAGAAAAAAATAACTCGTGGAACCTTGATCAAGTACAAACAAGAATCAGAGAAGATATCTCAGAGTTCTTGATCTCATTACATTGAAATTTTTTCTTTCTGGTAAGATCTAGAGGGAAACCAGTGTGATCAAAAATCATGCTATACACCACAAGTGACCACTAAAAATGATTTATAGGACTTAGAAAGGGTTACACAAATGAAATTTCACATATTTTGTAAAAAACATGAAAAATTAAAATATATATCACTTAAAAAAATATAAGGAATATGAAATAAAATGGTGGAACAATTACTTAAAGACGAAATACTTGTATGAATAATAGATATTTTGATCCTATTGTGCTTTTCATGAAAAACTCGGGTTAATATATATCACCAATACATTATTCCTTGGTCATGAGATGCATAATTGTTATACTATTTGGATCATGTGACATCTTGTTTATGTGTCTGATAATGTCACATGGATCACCTTAGGTTTTTCACCAATTCCTCCTAAAATCATTAAGGATCTCTATCTAGTACTCACAATTTATTCATCACATTTCACCTATATCATTTAGAGACTATAATATATTTCATCTAATTCTCGGGATAAAAACATGGAGTGTATTAATTCTCTTGTGAAATCCTCAAGATAATATAGATAGACAATAAATTCCCCCTCTTTACGTTTTCTAGCAATTTCTATTTCTACTATAATTTCATCTAGATTTCTTAATATCACACAAACAAGTCCATGTGGATCATGAATCACCCATTGAGGCATGTAAAACTCACTCTCATGACTCCATATATGATGGACGACTAGCATTATTAATAATACTAGGGAAAGTCAAAAAGGTATTGTGATTCCCCCTAATCATTTCATTTGAGAACATGTTATTGCTTCTAAGAAAATTTTTTATTTTCATGAGATGTCCCTTAGACATGTTAGCTTTGATCATTGTAAAACAATTCATAAATACTATCAAGGATATGCGAAGTCCCACATAAAATTCTATGGTATCATGATATTTTCTTTAGAAATTTTTAGACGACATACTCTAACATGAAAAAATTATAATTATTTCATGTATAGTGGAAAATAAATTCATTATAGCTAGACTATGAGGATAGTTCAATCATGTAACACCATATAGGAAGCCCTTTTCAATCTTCTATGAGTGTGACCAGGGAAAAGAAAAAAAAACTAGTGTGTAATCCCCAATAAAATTAACATTGATAAGCTGGATTCCTTCCATAATAAGGATACATAAGACCCCTCCCATAGGTATAATATCTATAATAAAAATATAATTATTATTCCCTACACACACTTAACGTATCAACATCAAATGGGAATAATTATTTTCTATCCCTTGATTCACCCACCATTCATATCTCACTTGTTCTTAGACAATCACAATAATAATATTATTCTTGTCACAATCCACTTTTAGTATAAGGAAAACTTTAGCGTGTATTCCCTAATCATTTGATAAGTATGATATGTACCA
Source organism: Viscum album (assembly GCA_963277665.1). Lineage (NCBI taxonomy): Eukaryota > Viridiplantae > Streptophyta > Magnoliopsida > Santalales > Viscaceae > Viscum > Viscum album. Next base: position 438,628 of record CAUJRU010000252.1, read on the forward strand.
AATATACATGGAATCTTCAATGTGTATGCTCCAATTAGTGTCATACTATGATATGTCCCCCATATGAGGCAAAATCAACGTGTAATTATATACTCATTTATCTATGAAGACATTATTCCATCTATAAACAAAATACATTAGAAATCTTCCTAAGGATTGATCCCAAACTAAAATGGGATACCACATTGGTAAAATCCCCCTCATTAATTTATAATTTCCCCCATCAAGACCCAATAATTCCCATGTTGTGATCATTTTACCTCATCCATCAGTAGATTGATAATACAATTGATCTCTTATGAATCTAATTCCTTTTAAAACAAAGATATGTATGACACCTTACAACCTCTTGATCTCCAAAATAATCTTCATATTTTTTTACCATTATATATGTTCTAAATCCATATAGAGTGACCCAAATTATTTTTTATTCATTTTATCTCACACTAAGAGTAGATCACATGTGGTTATGGAGTTGTAATGGTTAGGTCATTCACATAATAAATCTATACATGCATTGAATGTCTGTGTATTTTATCACTCATGAGTGGACTGATATTAAAATCCCCCAATGTAAGGGAATTTACCATGGTGATACTCCCTTGGGTGTGAACGTACTATGATAACTTTGATTAATTCTATAACATGGATATATAGGACCTTACCTAGAGACACGATATCAGATATTTCTTACCTAATTTCTAGCTCATTTGTCAATTGAAACTTATATAAAAATGCATGGGTTTGACAAACTACAGGGGATATCATTTCTGTAGTAAAAAAAACATGTTTGAGAGATCATAATGGTTTAATCCCCACATCATAATATGAACCAACTCACCATGAAATAAATTTGATGTGCCTATTTTAGTTTCATCAAAATATATGTAGCTACTTATTTCTGGGAAATTTATGAAGTACCTTATATACATATAGATGGTTTCAATAATGAGAAAACGTTATTCTTTTTTCACAAAAAAGGGGTTAACATATGACCAATTTTAGGATTCCTTTATTATATCATGATTATGAAGATATTCTGAAACAGATCGTAAATCTTTATCAGAGTCTGAGAATAATTTAAAATCACCACCCAATATGGTGCGATGATCCTGACCGCCAATCCTATCAACCAATTGGGGTCCCTAATTTTCATTCATTCTAAGGCACAAAATGACCTCATGGATTTGAAATATAGTTTGGTACCCTATTTTTGAGGTTAGAATAGTTGGTATTTTCCATTAATAATATAAATGCTAAGAAGACATAAATGACTAAACAAAAAATTTAACCTCATCACTCACAAGAAATCATTAGGCCAAAATGAATTCACATATTGGATGTATCTTTTCCTTTTAAATAATTGTATAACTTTTTAAAAGTATAATTGTTTGTATGATGTGTTTATTTACAATTAACAATATTTTGTTTTAGAAATTAATAACATTATATAATTATTTTTCATATAATAGAGTAATTTCAAAACACTTAAAAAAATGGTTATATCTTTTCATTATTCAAGAATGGATTATAAATGAAAAAATATATCATTTTACTATCAATTTCTACAAAAAAATGAATTTATGAGTTTATTAATGAACATTTGAATACATGTATGGATAATTTTTTTTTTAATTTAGATCCCATTCATGTATTCAAAGGAAATTTTTATTGAAATTGTGTATACAAAATATAGAAATTGATATTATGTTATATTTTTTATTTATATATATTTTTATAAATCATAGTGTATATATACATTATAATGTTATTAAATATGAAAAAACCTATATAAAATATAAAATATTCAATGAAATATCAAAAATTATTTTAAAATATTTTACTTATTAACTTTTTAAACATTATAAGAAATTGGGGAGTGAACTCATCCCTCTGGAAAGTAGTAGGCCCTTAAATCCTTCAATGTTTCAAGCTACCCCACTATTTTTTATTCTATTTTTTAATTTTCTAACAACCACTAGATTCTTTTATAATATATTCGAATAATTAATTATTTTCAAAATCATTATACTGTTAATGAATTGAGTATTATCAAATGAATGATACTTTTAAAGAGTATGAATGAGAAGCTGATCGAGATCATAGAATGGCATGTATAAAGAACGCGCCGCACCGGGGCACTAACCGGTCATTCCAAGGAGTATTTGTGACCTCCATAGCCTGCAGTGTTGGCCATTCCTGAAGATGCCCTGGCTATCTCACCAGTAATTCCAAGGAGTATTTGTGACCTCCGGGTCCCCAAAACCCAGTTTTCTCCTGTCAGGCTCGCCCATCCCATGGCAACAGGAGGTCAGTTTTGTGTTAAGCTCTTGGGTCTTAGGTCCCGACTTCCATTTGCAGATGTGGTGTTGAAGAGTCGATTAGGGGTGGACCAATGGGTCTTGATGTTTCTCCCACAAGTCTCAGAGGATGATCCTAGGGTGACCTCTCCCCCTCCCTTGGCTATAATGGGTCGGTCCACCCAGTTTTCTCTCGAGGGATCTCCCACCTGTGTTGGGGATACCAGTGAAGGTGGGTCTCGGTCAGCATCCTGAGCAAGGAGGATGCGAAGCTTGAGCATGCTAGGTAGTCCCTCTTCCCCATCTGAGTGGATGCCCAATGAGACCGAGGTTTGTACAATATCGAAGGGCAAGATGCACCAAGGGGTGGCATCCTCCCTTGTTTCGAAGGCTAAGGTCTCTAGATCCAGCACCAGGGCACTCACCTTTTAAATTATTCCCTTGTTAATTTGGATTGCCAGGGGGCTTGGTGCCTGGGTAAAATAAGATTTTCTCACCTCTTAATCTTCCAGGCACAAGGTGGATGTTGTGGGTGTTCTTGAGCACAAACAACAACCTACTAGAATTGGAGATTACACCAGAAAGCTTCGGATGCATGGATGCACGTAGGCTGAGTCGGTTAACAGGAACATCTGAGTATTTTGGCATAAAATATGCACAGTGATCTTGGTTCAAGATGAGGATCAGTTCATTACCATTAAGGTAATCATTGGTTCGGTCTCCTTCTTTTCCTCTTTCGTTTATGGAAGCTACAATATGAACACATGGGAGTCCATGTAGAGCCAGCTAAGTATCTTTGACCCCAGTGTGGAACCGTGGATTTTTGGAATCGATTTTAATGTGGTTGATGATCTGGATGAAAGGAACGGCAGAGGTCCTTTCCCCAGGAAAGCCAGTCTGGCGTTTGTGCGTTTCATGGCAGTGAAGGGTCTCTCGTACCTAGGCTTTGTGGATGATCAGTTTACATGGTGTAATAATCAGCAAGGACCACGCCGTTCATGGGGTAGGCTGGACATGGGCCTGGCCAATACCCATGCTTTATCGAGATTCTCCAGCACTAAGGTAACTAACTTTGTTCAGGGTTTGTAGGATCATTCCCCCATCCTAGTCTTTCTACTGTCCCCGCATAGGCCACAGGCGGTGTATAGATTCTCACAGTACTGGGTGGACTCTTCGGGCTATCAGTACATGGTCAGATCAGTGTGGGGTGTTCCTAGTCAAGGGAACCCATGGATCATTCTGCATGGAAAATTACGGAGGCTTCAGTCGCTACTGCAGGAGTGGTCTAGCTATCTGGCTCCCCCTGAGGATGATTTAAAAGGCATTATGCAGGGTATCGAATGTATGGAAAGCAGTCAGGATAAACATTGGGATGAAGGGATCTATGAGGAGCTTTCAGTGAAAAAGGGTATAACATCTGACTTGCTTCTCATGCAGGAGCATCTGGATGGAGAGAAGGCTAGAATCAAATGGCTTAAAGTATGAGATAGAAACTCGGGATTCATTAATGCATGTGTTACAGAGAGGAACAAGCAGGTCAGGCCTAATATACAGATGAAAGATGGATCCTTTACGGACGACTGAGGCATTGTGGGTGGTTTGGCCAGCTCCTTCTTTTGGGATCTTTTTGCTGGCCCTCAGACGAACTGGCACTCGGGTTACACATCAGATTTCACGGACATTTTCGATGTTATTCCTAACATGGTTTCTGAGAAGATCAATAACAGCCTGGGGGTTGTGCCTGATGAGGGGGAGATTAAGAAGGCGCTCTGGCTCTTGGCTCAGGATAGCGCCCCCGGCCCGGATATATTCCCTACTTCATTCTACAGGGGTTCCTAGGAAATGGTGAAAGAATCCCTAATTGCGTCCATACAAGATTTATTTCATGGGGGTAGTTTTCCTAGGGTGGCATGCGCCACCACTCTCGTTCTCATACCCAAGTCGAAGGCCCCTTCCACGATCTCGTAGTATCAACCGATAAGTATGCGTAACGTCCCCTATAAGGTTCTGGCGAGACTTATAAACTCAAGACTGGTCACCCAACTTATTCAATGGATCTCTCCCGAACAACACGGTTTCGTTAAGGGTCGCTCAATCCAGGAGGCAGTTGCCTTGGCGCAGGAGTTGGTTAACGATATCGACTTCAAAACTCACAGTTCAAATTTTTTCATCAAACTCGATATGAACAAGGCTTACGACTAAGTCAAATGGAGATTTATTAACAAATTCTTGGCATGCTTCAGCCTCAACTCATGTAACGTGGATATACTCTTCCGCTGCTTCAGCGCTGTGTGGTTTTTGGTTTCTTTTATTGGAAAATCCTACGGGTTTTTCAAGTCTACACGGGGCCTTAGGCAAGGGAACCCAATATGACACATAGCATTGGGCCTTCAGGCTATGTAATGGTTCTCCCTCTACCCAGTCTAAAGAGGTATTTACTTTAATAATAAATTGTGGATCTAGCCAAAACCTTTTAAAAAAAGTAATCCTTCAATCAAATATATTAATTTTTAAAAAATATTTATAATTATGATTTTATTCTTTTATATTATAAAATATAATTATTTCCTAATACCCATAGAAATATTTTAAGAACAATTTAGTTATTTTATTACATTATCCTTATAATAATCACACATGAACCCTTCAGATTGAAATTCTATCAAATTTAATTACAATGATTCTCTTATGGATGACTTATTACTCATTTACCATGGATAATTTTTCATTACATTGTTGTGTGATATTTGGATAACCCATTATCAAGTATATAAAAATATCTCCGAGTTTAAATTATATTAAAATAATAATTACAAGATAAAAACTTGGAAACTATTTTTTTCTATTAGAAATTATATAAAAATTTTCATTTCCCCCCATAATAAATGACTATTATATTTAAATTAATAATGACAAAGCAATATATTTTAATTATGTAAAATTGAAAAAAATAATCCTTTAAAAACAAAAATTGGGTATTCATTGAAAAAAAATAGATAAATCATGAGGAATATGGATTATAAACAATATTTGCGATATAGTGAAATTATGTTCATTATGAATCTACTAAAAACATTCAATTTCACTTTTGTAAAAATATTATCAGTAATCCCATTTAAAAAACATTTAAATGTTTTATTTTGAAATAAATTTTGAAAATAATAAATAGTTATATGTGACATTTAAAAATTCAATGATGTATATTATGGAAGATGTTTTCGATACTTTTTTAATAATATTGATTAAGAAAAAAGATTTGTTTAATCATATATATTTATTAAAAGGTAACAGCTTTAAATATCCTCTTAACTCTCCACCTACATCCTTTAAATTACTAAATAAAAAGAAGATATGAAACATTTATTTCATTAAGAATCTCATAAAAATTAATTAATATATTATTATTCCTCTCTATAACCTTATTATTATGCTTAATTTAGTTAAAATATCAGTCAATTTTATATATGATGTTCTGAGGTTGTTAGGTTCATTACATTAAAATAAAATAATAGTTTTCACAATGGTCAAAACACTCATGTTTAAATTATCAATATAAATTAAAAAAATTTAAAATATAATCTTAATAAATTTCACAAATTTATAAAAACATACATTATTTATTATCTCAAAAATGGAATCACGTCATTTCATGGATACATTAGTATGGAAATACAAATGGGGAACTATTGATTTTTATAAAGGAAGAAATCCAAATAATGTTTTTATTTTTTTATATTCATTTAATTTTACTATAAATATTTTTTTAATAATTATATAAATACTTCAATATAAGCATCCATAAGTGATAGAAATGAAAAACTAATCACTAGTCATCATAGATGTTATAGTCCCCTGATCTCCAGAAAAAACATTATTATTCTCAAATAGGTTTAGAATAAGTATATAAGTAAAACAATAATAAATTAATTATAATTAGTCAATGAAGATCATATATTTTGATTTGGAAAATAATTTTATCTAGTCATATGAGGCAGTGATAAAAAATGAATGTCAATATTTATTGGAGGAGACAGTCCACACATTCAATATAGTATTTTTTTCATTTACTATATTATAGAAAAATTGATTGAAAAGTTATTTACCATATTTTTATAGAAATTATTTGTATTTCAAATAATTATCATATTATATCATGATTTTTGTGATTGTTTATTCAGATGTAGTATTGGAAATAAACGTCAATGATCTTGGTTAATAATTATACCCCTTTATTAAAAATACCTAATATTACATATATATTTTTCCATTGGATAGATAAAAACAAATGTGACGTGGGGATATGTTTTTTGACAGTATATTAGAATTTTTCATCAATGAATGTTTTCCATGTTTATAAACATGTAGGTAGAGGATGTTACCATATAGATATGTCAGAGGAGGGACACTGCTATAATTATTTTAAAATTTTAAAAATTGTAAATATCTTAGACATGTTCAAGTGTGAATAAATAAAAAAATTTTAAACTTTATAGAGATATAAGGATTAATAATGTCATATTATATTTTTTATTATGTGATTTTATAACCTTAACATAATGATTGTACCTAATTATCCTTTTGTATCCTTCATTATACTTATAACTTTTTAATATTGTTTCAGTTATGTATGACTGAAATTAAAATTGAATTCATTACAAAATATAATCCTAATATTAACAAATTTGAACTAAAATTTTAATGATTTAATATCAAATATTTTATAAAATTATTTATTATATAATAGTGAAAAATGAAATGAAAAACGGGGTTTTAGAAAATGAAAATTTTAAGCATAAATATAAATTTATATAAATATAATTTAAAAAAAGATCCTTTTTATAAACATTGTATGATTTTTACCAAATTTGGAAATATTTATATATAAAAAACAAAACTTCACTTTAAATTAATGAAATTTAATTACATATTTTATAAAAATGGGTAATTTTACATTAATAAAAATAAATTTCAAAAAATTATCAAAAACAAAAAAAAAATTATTATTTTTAAATTATTTTAAAATTATAGTTTTATTTATATAAATTAAATTTCGTGAATTTGGGATTTTAAAATTTAAATAGTACCACAAAATTACTCGAAAAAAATTCATTTGTATTAATATTAATTAATGTTTTTTAAAAATATTATTCAGTTGTAATCGAGATAATGAAAAAATAAATTAATTTCATTAATATAAATTAGAAGATGATATTATTTGTTTTCAAAATTAAATATAATTTCACATCTCCCTTGTTCATCATATTTCCTCTTTGAATATTTATTCATTCGATAAAAAGTGAAGATATTTTTTCTTCATAGATAATTTTAATCCCAATGTTTCATCTCATATCATATGGTTCTTTCATAAGATGTTCATTAGGTGAGTCACCTAATCTAAAACACCAAAACTAGTTGATGTATAATGTAAACTATGTTTTCATCATAAGAATGATTTTATTCAGACTGAACTACTTTTTTATCCAAATATTACTCTCATCAGTGACACATTCCTTCATCAATAAAACATGGAACACATCATGTAACAAATATAAAATCCTTGTTAATGATAATATGTATGAAATTAATTTCACCTTCCTAGAAAATAAATATACATCAATAAATTCCAGATATAATTTTTCATCCCATCACATAAGAATTATATTTATTCAATAGTATACATTAAAGAAGACATAATCGCATTCATCATATGGGTCAAATTTTCACGGATTATCTAAATACTGATTATGCTACTATGAGATTCCCTTTTATGGTGATAAATAATATTTTGGATCACTATCATATCTTTTACTAATTATAGTTCAAAAAATTCTTATTCACCAGCATTTCCCAACAATATTAATTTCCTAATGATATGGAATATAATTCCACAAATAAGTCAATTTGTTAAAAATTTAATATTTTTCTATTAAGAAACATTCAAAAATTGAAATTTATGATAGTAATATATCATGTATTTTAATAATAAATCCCAATGATTATCCCCAAATAAATGAATTGTACTCCTTGATAATCCATCAAATAAAGTAGGAAACTATATTCATAAATTTGACATAGTACACAATAACTTCGAAAATCCTCTCAAAATATGGATGTTAATATTGGTTCCTGATCAGTTAAAATTGTCATGGGAAATCTACATAACATCTCACAATTGTAGTTTAGAAAATATTAATCAAAATATAAAATATCATGAATTGAAATAAATTATACATATTTAGTAATGTGATCATGTATAATAAAATTTTTATTGCTTCTATGATTTTTTTTGTGTAGACCTACAATGAAATAACTCAATATATTCTCTATTTCACACTATTTCATTATATTTTATTGAAAAGTACCCTTTGGTTGTTTTTGTTTACACATAATGAATTCATTTTTCAATCCTGTCATTGTAAAATCCAAAATATCTTCTATCATTCCAAAAAACCAAATATACTTCTATAATCTTCTATACATATTGCCAAAAATTATTAAATGAAAAACTATGAAATATAATATTCACATAAAAATAAGTTTTTTATCAGAAAAAAAATCAGATCATATTACCTCATTTTTTGAATATTTTCCTAAAATTAATGCTATGAAATTTATCTTCGATTACAAATATTATCATTTCATTCAACCAGCAATCATCTTTATGAGAAGGGGTAATAATGATAGAAAACGATGGATGTATTGAATCATGATCCAGAATAGAAGGAATGTTTATTTACTCATTCTATAATCCCTCATTAATTAAATAAATAACTAAGAGGATTTTTTTCAAATAAAACATTTTTATAGTGGCTTTATCAATTCATCTAAAAGCATTGACTTCCATAATGAATTGATTTGGATGATTGTAAATTATACATTCATAGTCATTTTTAGATAAAAAATCTAATTTTCCTTGTGATATATTATTTTTGTGTAAACATTTACATAAATATTCTTGTTCAGTATAAAATTTCAATATCAACCCTCATAAAATGATCTGTTACATTTTCAAAAAATAAGTACCATGTTAATTTTATTTTCTTTTATTATATAATTATTCTCATATAGTATCAATTATAGATATAGATTTTTTATTATTTGGTTATCATGCATCATAACATAACCACTTCCATTAAATAAAGAATTAATACCTATAATATGTACTAAATTTATTTGTTTGATGGATAACACTATAAAAATGTGATATCTTAAACAGAATACATAAAATTATTTTTCAAATTCCATTATCTAAATGAATTTATAATGGTTTTGAATTAACCTGGTACCAGTTCTACATAATTGAGAATAACATTCAACAATCTATTTTTAGTAACTTGAAAATACATAAATATATTTAATCTTAACAACATTTTTAGAATTTGGTCATTAATCAACCCCATTGGTTTTTTTAAGAATAATATATATTCATTACTTCTTAAAAAAATTTAATGGAAGTGAATTTTTTAGAACTGAAAAATACACTGTAAAACATTTTATAAAAAGCAATTATATAGACCAAAATAATCATTATATATCACTCCAAAACACATAAGATTAAATATAATATTAAATTTCCTTAAATAAAATACCTTAAATTTTGACACAATGAAATAGGAAATACAATTTGTATGTTCAATAAATTATGATGGTGAAAATGTCAAACCTGAAAGGAATACACATGATCTCATAAGTGTACACTCATGAATTAAATGTAGTACATAAAACATACATTTCGATATATATCTTCCCACGGTTTGAGGGAAAAATATTAATCTTGTAAAAATACTAATGAACATTTAAGTGAAGAAACATGTCATCGATATGAGGAAATAATTACATATTCTTAATATTTTTTCTTTTAAATAAAATATAATCAGGTAAAAATATAAATAGAACAATAAATTATTTGATGAAATAATATAGTATTATACTAAAGCTAGGTTTTAGGGTTGACTGATATATATTGATTTTATGAACCATTCAACGCATTATGAAACGAATGTACCAAATATATCGATTTCATAAATAAATCATCTAAGATTCATTACGAATGTTTTTAATAATTTATTTAGGCAGTATTTCTATTTTAATAACAATAATCCAATATATTAAATGAAATTTTACATCTCATAAAAAACTCTAATAAAATTTATCAGAATAATAAATGTACAAAATAATATTTTATTTGATTTTTCATTATTATTTTAGATAGTACAAAAGACTATTCCTCACTGTTAAACTTATTATCTGGATAACCTCTATCAATATAAATTCTCATTGGAAACACACTTAATTATTGATCCATATCAATAAAATTAATACATTTTTCAATGATGTTATCATAAGTGGAATTACATTGAACATTCATTTTGTCATTAAATTTTTAGTTATAGGTGACATCTTACAACATTGATGAGACATTTCATATGACTTTTTATTGTCACTAGGATGTGTTTTTCACACTTTTTAATGTCACTGGACATCGCCATAATGAATTTTCAGGCTATGACATTAAATGTTTTCACACATCATTCAACCAAGAATTACACATCACTATGTTCTTATAGAAGCTTTGATACAATTTATTTTACATCATAGAACATTGAACAATATACTCATTAAAAATACACTCCCAATTAACCACACCCTTTAGGTAAAATGTTTCCATATAGAGTCTAGTAAACGAATTCTTCTATAATTATTGAAAAAATAATTTGTGAAAAAAGTAAAAGTATAGTTAACTTTTTCATTGTTAAAAATTGAGTCCATCACCTTTTGATCCAATTCAATGAATTTCCATTATATTATATTTTGAACATCTTTTGAAAACATTTATCATGGAAACTATAAATAAATTTATTTCAATTCAATGATGTAATCTCATAATTTTAAATTTACTTCATAGTAAATGATGATCATTGATGAGTTTCACCAAAAAAATTGATAAATTTATTGATTTTTTCATACAATTTTCTAATCATCCAAAAAAAATTTCATTTTTTTTGTAAAACAACTAGAATATTCTATAATCTAATGGATATAATGATCATCATAAATTTAAAAAGGGATATATTATTAAATATTCAACTATTAAAATATTTCTCTATGATGAATTTATAATTTTCAATTATTTGGGTCCTCCATTTATAGCATATGTAAAAAAATTAATAATAATAATGATTTATCAATTATATCTATATCTACTCTATTGTGATTATTTATAAATATATAATTATTGTTTTTCTTTATATCCTTATTCATCATATTTTATCTATAAAAACAATTCCTCATGTAGATGGATTATATAATGACAAATGTGATTCCTCCAAAATAATTAATTGTTAACATTACCACAGGCTACTAAATTTTCAGATTTTATTTTTACCTCATCCTAATGTATTATTCATTCAAATTCATATTTCTAGAACTAACTATACCTGCCCAACCAATGATATTTAAATAATATCAGGTATTATAAAAATGGGGTTTTAATGGCTTGGACATCTCTCATCCATTCCTCTACATAATATCTAGTTTTTAGGTGTTATGGGGGTCAATGTGACTTATCCCCAACAATATTCCTAATTTCTAATTCAGTGTACATTTCCAACGGTAGCCTTGTGAAAAGTTCTAATGGTACACCACTATGAACAGTTCAAATGGTGGACACCTATGAACAATTCCAACGGTATCCTTGTAAATAGTTCCAATGGTAGGCTTATGCAAACAGTGAAATATTAGACTTATTTGAAAAGTTACAATGATAACCATATGTAAATAGTGAAAATGTAAGCTTATGTGAATAATGAAATAGTAACCTTATGGGAATATTGCAATAGTAACTTTATGTGAATAATGAAATGGATGCTTTATGAAAACAGTTCAAATGGTAACCTTATTAGAACATTGCAACGATAACCTTATATGAATAAGAAAACAATAACCTTATGTGAATACTACAGTGGTAATCTTATGTGAACAATGCAATGGTAGCCTTACATGAAGAGTTCCAATGGAAACCTAATGTGAATAGTTCAATGGTAACCTTAAGTGAATAGTGCCATGCTAACCATATTGAAATGTTCCAATTGAATTATAAATGTGGAAAGTGCAATGGTAGCCTTATGTGAGTAGTGTCATCAGTTGGCTCATGTGAACAGTCCCAACAATATCCTTATTTGAACAGCGTCATCAGTATCCTTATGTGAACAATGAAATAGTAGCCTTATGTAAGCAGTGTCATCAGTAGCCTTATGTAAACAGTGCAACGGTTGCCTTATGTGAACATTGTCATCGGTAGCCGAATGTGAACATTGCAACATTAGCCTTATGTGAACAGTGTCATTATTAGGCTTATGTGAATAATGAAATGGTCGCCTTACATGAACAGTGTTTCCAGAATGGGGATTTCCAACAGTAGCCTCTATTTCCTTTTCCAAATTTTGAGTTCATGTACTGTGTTTCTAGAATGGTGATCTCCAACGGTAGCCTCTATATCCTTTGCCAAATTTTTTATTCATGAACAATGTTTCCAGCTTCTAATAGTTTCTCCCCTTTGACGTTACCTTTGACTTAAAATGAATTTAAAGACCCCATTTAAAGACACTAAGGCGGATTCAAAGGCCATAACTCTTATATTAATTTTTTCTATGGCTTAGGTTGATCATACTTGGTCAAACCGCTTGGTTTAATGCAATCTGCTTTTAATGGAAAATCCAGAGAATATTATACAGGTTCTCTATTAAATATTCTAATGGGGTGGTATATCTACCTCTATAGTTCTTCTTCCTTATTCTCGTGTGTGATATCCTCAAATAATCGATTCCTTCCAATAGAATTTATGTAATAAATCATTCTTACATGGATTGGTTCCCCTCTATATTTGATACATCCAAGTAGTATCTACCATTCATCGATCTATGTTAGGATTTACAATAATTTTTTTGGGTTCATATCCTTCTGTTTCTCATTTTCCTTTTATGGAATTCTATATCCATGTTCCTAATGGGGTTTTCTTGGTTGTTGACCTGTGTGGCGGTGTCTCTGCATCCTTAAGTGGATACAGTTGTAATTGGGGGGAGGATATTGTGACCTGTTGTGTATATCATTCTCGTATGAAGAACATCAATAATCATTTGAGGTAGGTGATTCGTTTCTTCTATATTCTTTTACGTGAAACTATAGTGTTATCATGTTTTATCTGACTATATCATAATGGAATTGAAATAATAGATATTTGAACCAGATAATTAAATAGATATCGATCATATGCTATTGTCTCTTTTTTTTCTAGATAGTGTGATATATATGCATTCATTGTTTATCGTTTCATTCATGATGGAAACTGGTAAAAAAATAATACTGGAATTAATTGATAAATGTTTGGAAAAAGATAAAGAGGCATGTGAATGAATCAGACTGTTCTTGTTGTAATTTTTTGTTAATAAAATTCGTGAAATAATAATTTTAAATTAATTTTTGATAGCTTATAGTTTAGGTATCTCATAGTTGGAACCTAAAAATAATGAATCAGTTAATTCATGATTGACTAAATATTTGGTTTCTTGAATAAATATTATTTATTAAAGGATTATGAGTTTCCCTCATTCTTGTTTAATTTCTAAGAGACCAATTGATATGATGTTTTTTCCATCTTCTCGTGTTGTGATGTGAGCTTGGATGGATTTTCTAATATGTGGGGGCTTTATGTTCTATTGGATGTGGTAGTAGTTGGCGCCAAGAGTGGAAAGATGCATCGGTTTTAGCATTTGGTTGTCAGGGATGACACTAGAGATGATGAAATGGGTTGGATGTGAATACTAAAATGAACGTGGTTTCATTTTTTCTGTTTATCATATTTTCATTCCCCGCTGCTCAAGGAAGATGGTTTTCATACCCTACATCCAAAAAGGGGAGAAGATGTATGGGGTATGCAACATGCTTTCTGGGTTTATCCTCATGAGGTAGGATGGGTCTATTCTCTTCAAATAGGTGACAAATACATGATGGGTAGTTCATTTATTAACCATGTTTACACCCTTGTGTTTAATATGGTAGAATGTTTTTCTATAATTCTTAGGAATATAGGAATGTAAAACTGTTAATAAATGATTGGATAAATGATTTTATACCATGGGGTTGGAGCTTTCTTGGATGCAATGTTGATGTTGCAATTTAAAGGAACATTGGACTTTGGGTGTGATGCTAATAAATTTAATGTGGAATATGTTAATGGTTATTAAATGTTTAGAAAATTAATTAACATAATGTTAAACTAATATAAAGGGAATTAAGTAACATATTAAAACACATTAAATGGTTTTTTATTATAAGATACCCTGTATAGAAGTGGTAGTTTGGGGACCAAGAGACGTTAGAAGAATTTGAATATAAGACTAGGTTATTCCCATAGTGTTGTTGTGACCTATAGTATATTCTGTTATTTTTGTGTTTCTATATGCTACTCCACCATGTTAGTTAGGGAAACTGACACCCCATGGATTCTGAGCCCTTGTGGGTGTTTTCCCCAACATTCAATTGGGAGGATGTATATCATACTACCCCCTTTGGCTCTGCTCTCTACTCATGGACATAAATTTTATTGGCAGGAACATTGGTTATTTTTACCCATATATGTGTGTAGTGGGATGTAATGGCTTACGGTTATTCACACACATATATTATGGATATAGTTTCCTTGGACTAATATATTTGTAAGGTGTATAGGATGTGATGGCTTGAGTATCCTTACTCGATGTATGGGTTCTAATGAATTGATGTATAATTCTTGATGTATGATAAATGTTATGTGAGCTGTGGTGGCTCCTAGAAAATACCAGGATACATTTCTTGTATGTAAGTGGTGTTTTTTTCACGAGTTGTATTTTTTGGTGCGTCAACCAGGTGTGTGAAAGAATCCATTTTGGAGAGAGATGCTTACGATATACGACATTGGGGGAAATTAGCAAACCAGTTGGGAAGTATTAGTGGGGTTCCCTTGATATTATTTATTAAACAATATACTATAGTATGAAATACTTGGTGTGAGTAGCCATGGTGAGTCTGGGAACACAGTATACATGTTTAGGTGATGAGTTAGTTTTAGTTGTTGTTCATTGTACATTAGAATGCTTTCATTACATTTTCAAGAGAGGAACATGGGATGATCCTACTGAGTATACTGTTATACTCACCCTATTTAGATATAATCATTTTTCTTGTCACATGTAGCAGGTTTGAGATCTAGCTGGTTACTACTAGCTTCGGGTTGTTGGAGTTATCTGGGCATGTGGTTGATATTTTTCTAATATTCCTTTGGTGCTCTCAGTTTTTAATATTAGTTGTAGTAGTTTAACATCACATTACATATGTGAACTTGATATTTCATTTATATTGCAGTCTGAGTTAGAGTTGCTTGGTGGATGTCATATCTCTCTCTTTCGCATGTGTTCTATAAGAGGGGAATTCCTCCCATTTGTGTGAATAATATACCCTTAGTTCTATTCTCCATCCCAGGGCCGACTGGAGGTGGGACTCGGGGGGTCATCTTCTCCCTTCTCATATTGTCAGCCCAGGAGGGGTACACTGTGTGGGGAGAGGGTCGTGACTTAGTAGTATCCAAATGAGGTTGAGAGATATGATGGAGTTTGGTGTCAGGCACATGGGAGGTTTCATGGGTTGGTAGGGAAACAATGATAGTAAATTTTATCAATTGATGTAAAGCCTAGATATTGTTTAAGAGATAGAAGTTTAGGGCCCCCTATGATCTGATGTAAATACCATTATGTTTACAATGGCTACTAAACGAGGTGATACTAGTAGCAGGGTAGAGACCTAGGAATGGAGCTTTCATCATTTTTCATTGTTCCTATCTCTGAATGGGTAGAACATGAGATAAGTTAACCTAAAATGAATAAAAGAAAACTATTAATTAATTAATTAATGATGATTCTCCCATATTCCATGTTTTGGAGCTCTAACTGTTTATAATTTTATAGGTATGGCTCTAGATAGACTTCCTCATTAGGATCACATAGAAGATTTTCTGTTGGCTGGGCTAGCAGATCACCATAGGGAAGAGGTTCACGATGAAGACAAATGGAGGAGGATGAATTGAGAGTTTCTGCGCCATAGTATGCATAAGTGCGAGGGATCTGTTTCAGAATTAGTCACAAAAGGTATGTTGGAGGTGTTCGAGATAGCCATCAGTTAGATTTATTCTCAGAAGGTATATTGGGTGTCATTGGTTGTGAAGATGTTGTGTGGAGGAGCGGGGAAGTGGTTGTTCTTGTTCCACAGGGTTTCTAAGGAGTCGATGACCTCATGGGATGAGTTCCAAGACCTGTTTATAGTCAAATATATTTTTTCGATAGTGAAAGTGTCCAGTTTCTAGGAGCATCAAACCCTCTGATATGAGAGATCTAGTGTGCATGTGTTTGTTATCTGTTTCAATAACATTTTACGATATGCTTTGGACATGTTGTCAGATGATGTGTCCAAGATGAGGCATTTCGAGGTGTCTTCGTGTCCCAAGATCATACACCAGGTCACCTCATTTATGTTGAAGACATATCTTGAGGTGTTTGCATGGGAATAGGTTATCGAGAGGACATTGGATAGAATAGTATTGTCACGAGAGGGTAGTTTTCATGATTCCTCACAAAGTAGTGTTGTGGTCCGAGGTTCAAGGTTTTTAGTGCAGAATTGTTTTTTTTTTGGGCGGGGGTCAGTCCCATTCCTCAAAATCTCATTTCTATGGGTGTGTGGATATCATAAAAATTCTAAGGGATCATGCATTTGTTTTTCTTGTGGTGGTCGAGGTCATCAACTGTGGGAGTTCCTGACCTTTTTGAGTAGTCATCGTGCACATGGTTTTCCACTCCATGTTTTTTTTGTTGAGTCAGTTATAGCCAAGGTAGAAGAAGCAGGTTGCACCATCTTTGGATCAGTAGAGGGTATATGGGGCAGGCAGAGGACAGCCCTGTGGTGCTCCCCGTCCTCAGAGAGTAGCGTACGACTGTGGTGGTGGTCTTCATCAGGGTTATAGAGGCCATGAGGGAGGTCATGGTTAGCTTCACGCTTTAGAGTTTTTAGCACCATGAGAGATATATGTCTTTCGAGGTACCATTTTTTCATTTACTGCCTGCGTTTATGCCTTTTTTGATATAGGAGTGACACACTCCATCATATATCCAACCTATTTCCATGCTTTGGGACTAGGGTTAGAGAGGCTACCAGTGCCCTTGGCATTTACTACGCCAGTTGGCGGACGAACATACTTTTTTGATGTATGTAGAGACTATGATCTATTATAGGTTCCACACTGCTCTAGGGAAGATTTCCTATCTTTACAAATTGAACTATAATATGTCATCATCAACAAGGATTGGTGGTATTCAGAGCAAGATATTGTGGATTGATTTAGGAGGAAGGTTGTGTTCATCAATGAGGATGGAGAGGCAATGGTGTTCGTTCGCGAGTGAGACCCTTGGATGGGTCTGAGGCATGCTCTGTCCTTACAATGCTTTATGGATGAGATGATTATGAGTTATTCTGAGGTTCATCATTTGGTGTTTCCTAGGGTGGTATAAAAGTACACTGATGTCTTTCTAGAATAGGTTTATATCATTAACCCCTCAATAAGAGATCGAGTTTGGGATCGAGTTTCAACAAGGATCACAATCTATCTTTATGTATCTAAATTGGATGGCCCATAAAGATTTACGATAGCTATGTATTCTACTTGATGGTATTTTATAGTGGGTTTTTTGTTTAGCCGAGTGTGTCACCTTGTTGCACACCAGTTTTGTTCATGAAGAAGGATGAAGATAGTTTGTTGTTGTGTGTCGATTATCATCGATTAAAACAAGAGACATTGAATAATTGATATCATATTCTGATGATTGATGATTTATTCGACCAACTAAATGGTGAATTTTGATACTCAAAGAATGACTTGTGGTCTGGATATCATCTGATGCATGTGAAAGATGAGGATATCAGAAAAACAACTTTCTCTTGTCGTCACTGGCATTATGAGATTGTTCTAATCCTATTAGACTTGTTGAATTATCAATTTTTGTTCATGGGATTGATGAACATTGTGTTTTGTGAGTTTGTGAAAAAGTTCACGATTGTTTCCTTCGAAGTAATCAATTTTTACTCCATGTTTTTGGAAGAGTATGCAAATTGTCTACCCACAATTTTGTGAGTTCTAAGTCAACATCATTTATTTGGGAAGTATTCTATGTGCCAGAATTGGGCGTGAGAAGTCCATTTCTTGGTGAATGTTGTGTCCCAGTAGCGTGTAGCTATGGATCTATCAAAGATAGAATCAGTTATGACTCGGACATCCCCCAAGACAGTGTAAGAGGTACAATGTTTCCATGCTCTTAGAGGCTACAATAGGAGGTTCGTGTCCAGTTTCTCTCAAGTCATGACTCCTATAACAACATTAACAAAGAAAGATCAATAGTTCATATAGAGAGGTCAGTGTCAGGAAGATTTCGAGTATCTAAAAGAGATGTATGTTTGTTATCTCGTTCTTTTCCTTATAGTAGAGGGAGTTTAATTTGATGTTTTCAGCGATGCTTCACATCTGGGGTTAGGATGTGTTCCGATGCATCATAGATCAATAGTTTTTTATGAGTCTCGATAGTTTCAACCCCAATAACATAACTATACCACCCATGATATTTGAGTTGGAAGCCATGGTGTTTTCTCTGATGTAGAGGAGACGTTACCTCATTGGAGAGTGTATGTGGTTTTGAACGATCTAAAGTGTCTGATGTATGTTTTCTCCCATCATGACATAAACTTGTGACAACGTCAGTGAATGGAGTTCATATATGAATACGACTTCAAAATAACGTATACCCCTTGAAAGGGGAATGTTGTAGGTGATTCACTAAGCAGGATGTCATGTGGTGAGGCATTGTGTGAATCTGGTGATTCATGGAGAGTTGTGGAAGAACGACAATCATTACATATCGATATGGGAGATGTTTGGGACATCTCTTGCCTTTTCTTGCTGATTGTGTAGTCATATCTTGTGAAGCATGTGGAAGAGTCGCAGTTGGGGGATCATGAGGTAGAGGTCGAGAGAGACCGAGTAGTTTGTAGAAAGGCCCATGATGTTTGGACTAAGGATGAACAACACATAGTTTTGTATCATGGAAGGCTATTTGTACTTTTGTCCATGTGCAAAAAATTTCCAAGAGAGTTCTGTAGATCGCCTTTAGTGGTGCCTCCTGGGGTGAAAATGATGTACCACACCTTGAGGAGTCTATTTTGGTGGCTTGGATGATGCATGTAGTTTCTGAGATTGTGTCTCGATGTTTGGTCTTCAAGAAGGTGATGTCCAATCACCATGTTCCTAGTGGTCTTCTTCAAACATATTACCTCGAGCTCTGTGAGGACATGACGCTAGTTGGGTGGTAGTAGAATATCTATAAAAATCATCCCACTTCCTATAAATCAAGGACTAATACTAAGTGGATGCTTTGTTGAGGTAGTATCTGGGGGAGCTGTTGAGATGTAATGGAGTCCCAGGACTGATAATTTCTGATCGAGAACTTCATTGAAACTCCTAGGTGTAGAGTGGTATACTGTATAATTTTGGTTTTCAGTTATGCCTTCACACATCTTTTCATCCGCAAACGGATGATCAGACAGAGCGAACAATCCAGACTCTTGAAGACATGTTGTGATCTTGTGCCTTGGATTTTGGAGGTTCATGGATTAGGCACATACCCCTATTGGTGTTTTCTTACAATAATATTTTTTACTCCACCATCGGTATAGCACCATTTGAAGCCTTGTATGGCCAACCTTTATGTTCTACTTTTTGCTGGACTAGGGTCGGAGAGTCTACAATTCATGGTCTGGAAATAGAGAAGAATACAATAGAGATGGTTCAGGTGATTCATGAGAGGATTAAGATAGTCTAATATTGTCATAAATCTTATATATTTTAATGTAAGTGACCTTTAGAGTATGATTTTGGGATATCACGTGTTACTTAAGGTGACTCCCCATTATGGGAAACGAAGGACTGGTCATTAGAGTAATCTTTCTCCACGTTATGTTGGGAAATTCGTGGTGTTAGCCCGTTTTGGAGTTGTGGTTTATCAAGTACCACTTCCCCCATATTTGAGCCGGATACACAATGCTTTTCATGTGTTACAGCTCCGTCGTTATCTTCATGATGACTCTCATGTCATCGATTGGGGGAGAGATCGATGTTGACGATGGTGAGAGCATGGGAGGGTGACCTATGGAGATCTTAGACAACAAAGAGAAGGTGTTACGCAAGTATTATATCCCATTCTTCAGTGTCTTGGGGTGACATGGAGGCATGGAGAAGAGTACCTGAGAACGTGAATCACAAATATGTTATCAATACACATAGTTGTTTGATGTTTAACTATTTTTCATGTAACGATGTCCCTATTGTGGTTACAGACCTTTCATGTTTATAAGATGTGTTTTTTTGTTACATCATGGAGATTTATCTCTTTATAGAGGTATCATGATGTGTAGTTGTTTAGTCCCTGTTTCGTTTCCCCTTTAGGTGGTTATTGAATTCTTGATGGCAAGATATTTTCAGAGGAATTTGATGTAATGGCCTTAATATCTCACATCCATTCCTCAACAAAAATCTAGTGTTTGAGGTGTCCTGGTGGTCAAGGTGACTTATCCACAACACTTTTCAAAATTTCCAATTCGGTGAACAGTTCCAAAGGTATCCTTGTGAACAGTTCAAATGGTAGACTACTGTGAATAGTTCCAATGGTATCCCAGTAATAATTTCCAATAGTAGAACACTGGGAATAGTTCCAATGATAGCCTTGTGAATAATTCTAATGGCAAGCTTATGTGAATAGTTCAACAGTAGCCTCATGTGAACATTTCCAATGGTAACCTTATTTAAAAACTGCAATGGTATCCTTATTTAAAAATTTTAATGAAAACATTTTGTGAAATATGCAATGGTAACCATATGAGGATAGTGAAAATGTAGCCTTATGTGAACAATTCCAATGGTAACCTTATGGGAACAGGGGAAGGGAATCCTTATGTAAATAGTGAAATGATAACCTTATGTGAATAGTGAAATGGTAACCTTATGTGAATAGTGAAATAATTGCCTTATGCGAATAGTTTCAACAATAACCTCATGTGAACAGTGCAATGGTAACCATATGTGAAAAGTACAACGGTAGCCTTATGTGAAAAGTTCTAACAATTGCCTTATGTGAAAAGTGCAATGGCTTCCCTAGGAGAACAGTGTCCTCGAAAGGCTTATGTGAGCAGTTCTAGAGGTAGCCTTATGTGAACAGTTTCATAGGTAGCATTATGTGAA
Organism: Viscum album; assembly: GCA_963277665.1. Classification (NCBI taxonomy): domain Eukaryota; kingdom Viridiplantae; phylum Streptophyta; class Magnoliopsida; order Santalales; family Viscaceae; genus Viscum; species Viscum album. The sequence continues at coordinate 460,291 of CAUJRU010000252.1, forward strand.
TAGTGGAATGGTAGACTTAAGTGAACAGTTTCATTGATAGCCTTATGTGAACAGTGTCATCTGGTAGCCATATGAGAATAGTGCAAAGGTAGCCTTATGTGAACAGTGTCATCGGTAGGCTTATGCAAACAGTTCCAACGGTAGCCTTAAGTGAACAGTGTCATTGGTAGCCTTATATGAATAGAGAAATGGCTGCCTTATGTGAATAGTGTCATTGGTAACCTTATGTGAACAATGAAACAGTAGCCTTATGTGAATTATGTCATCGTTAGGCTTATGTGAATAGTGCAATGATAGACTTATGTGAACAATATTTCCAGAAAGGTGGGCCCCAACGGTAGCCTCTATTTTCTGTTGCCAAATTTTGAGTTCATGAATAGTGTTTTCTAGAATGGTGATGTCCACTAGTAGCCACAATTTCCTTTCCAAATGTTGAGTTCACGAACAGTGTTCCCATAATGGTGAGGCCAAATGGTAGCCTCTATTTCCTTTTCCAAATTTCATGTTCATGAACAGTGCTTCCAACTTCCAATAGTTCTCCCCTTTGTGTTTCCATTTACTTAAAATGCATTTAAAGCCTCAATTTAAGGACTCTTTGGATGGTTCAAAGTCTATAACTACTATATTAATTTTTCCTAAGGCTTTGGATTCTTTTTCTTGGTCAAACTGCATAGTTTATTGTGATCCACTTTTAATTGAAAATCCATCATATCATAATCCACTTATCTATTAAAACATATAAAGGGACGAGATATCTTCCCACTAGTTCATCCTCCTTGTTCTTAGGTGTGAGATACTAAATCCTTCCATTTTTTCTAATAAGAGTTTTGTGATCAAACTATCCTCCTTTAATTGATTCACATATGTTTTATATGAAACTAGTTAGTATTGATCAATCTTCAATATAAGGCATGATCTATCATATTTCATTGAGGTTTATCTCCTTCTATTTCTCATATTGTTGTTATGGAATGTTATCTCCATGTTCCTAATGGATTTTTATTGGGCATTGATTGGGGTGGTGGTGTATCTACATCCTCGGGTGGATACAATTGTCATAGGGAGAAGAGATCATAACTTGTTGTGTGGATTGTTATAGGATAAAGATCATGAAGAACCATTTAAGGTGGGGGATTCATTTGATCACATTTATTTTACGTTCTACTGTATAATTATCATGTTGTATCCCACTGTATCACAATGGAATTAACATATTAAATATTTAACCCAGATAAATAAATTGATATTGATCTAATGTTATTGCCTCTTTTAATGATATAAAGTGTGATTTCTATGTCTCTTTGATTAGATTTTCATTCTTAAAATAGATTGTTAAATAATATCAATCTAGAAATAATTGATAGTTGTTTGGATAAATATAAAGAGGCAAGTGAAAGAATTAGATTTTTGTTTTTGTAAAATGATGATAATCAAATTGATGTTGTAAGCATGTTTAATAAATTTTTGATTTCTTATTGTTTAGGTTTACCATTGTTGGAACTCGTGACTAATAAATTGCTTAATTCTAGATGGATTTAAGAACTTCTTGTTCGAATAAATAAAATTTCTTATGGGGTTCTAGTTACCCTCTTTCGTTTTTAAGGTCCATGAGCCCAATTGATATAACTTTTTCCCTTGTTTTTTTGTTGTGATGTGAGCTTGGATGGCTGTTTTGATATGTGGGGGCATAGATTCCTATTGGATGTAGAAGCAGTTGATGACAAGAGTGGCAAGATTCATGAGTTTATGAATGTGGGTTTCGGGGAAGACACTAGAGATGCTGGAACTGGTTTGATGTGAATGTTTGGATTGTTTCTGTTTCTTATTGGCTGTTTATATTTCTTATATTCCCCACTGCTCAAGGACACTGGTTTGCTTACCCAACTTCCAAAAAGGGGAAATGATGCGTGAGGTATGCCATGTGATTTCTGAGTTTACCTTCCTGGGGGAGGATGGGTCTATTCCTAAGCTATTGGAGGAACATAATCGATGGGTAGTTCATCTATTGACCACATTGAACCCCCTAGTGTTTAGTAGCTTATATTTTTTTTAATAATTTTAATGAATATGGGCTTGTAATGATGTTAAAAAATTATTGGATAAATGCTGTTAACACATGGGGTTGGAGCTTGCTGGGACACAATATTGAGGATTCAATTTAAAGAACCATTGGTCTTTGGGTGTGATGCTAATTTAATATAATGGGTAATTTTATATTGGTTATTTAATGATTAATGAATTAATTAACGTAAAGTGAAACTGATAAAAATTGAATGAAGTAATGTTTTAAAGAACATGAAATCGTTTTGTGCATTTAAGATACCCATTCTTCGAAGAGGCATCTGGGAGTCTGAGAGACGTTAGCTGTAGTTGAGTCTAAGACTAGGTTATGACTATAGTGTGGTAGTGAGATATAATATATTCAGTACATTTTGTGATTCTATATGCTGCTCCACCATTTTAGTTAGGTCAACTGACACCCCGGGAATTCTGAGCCCTGGGGGGGGGGGGCATTTTCCCCAGCATTCTGGTGGGAGGATGGATGGATGACTACCCCCTTTGTCCCCACACTCTCCCTTAGGTAGTTAATTTTTTTGGTAGGCATAGTGGTTAGTTTTACCCATATATGTGTGTAGAGGGTTGTAATGGCTTTAGGTTATTCACAAACATATATTCTAGAAATAGATTCATTTGGAATACTATAGGTGTAACGTGTGTAGGCTGTTATGACTTGAGGATCCTTAATTGATGAAGGGGATGTAATGTCATGAGGTATAATTCCCGAAATATGATACATGTTTTGTTAGTTGTGCTAGCTCTCAAGAACTAAGTGGTTAATTTTCATTGTTGGACATGGTGGTTTTCTTCCACGAGGTTCATGTTATGGTGCTTTACCGAGGTTTTTGTGGGAAATCCTTTTTTGAGAGAGATGCTTAGGGAGTGCGACATTGGGGAAATGCTGCAATCTATTGGGGAAGTAGTAGCATGGTTCCTATGGTATTCATTATTATATTATATACTTGTGTATGAAATAATTGGTGAGAGTATCCATGTTAAGTATAGAAACGAAGTATAACTATTAAGGTGATGAGTTTGTTTCACGTGTTGTTCATTGTTCTTTATCATGCTTTCTTTACTTTTTCACTAGAGGCACTGGGGAGGATCCTTATGAATATACTATTAAAATCACCCTATGTATATATAAACTATTTTTCAGGGAACTATGATTAGGTTGGAGATCCAATAGGTTTCTACTAGCTTGGGGTTTCCGGATCTGTATTGGCTTGTGGTTGTAGTTGTTTTTACATTCCTTTGGTTCCATCCGTTTTTTACATTCAGTTTAGTAGTTTTTCATGACATTACATATGTGCACATGAGATTTATATATATTGCAGTACGAGATGGAGTTCGATTGTGTCTATCTTATCTATCCATTTCGCATGTGTTCTCATAGAGGGTATTGCCTCCAATTTTTTGGTTTACTATACCCTCATTTCTAATCGCAGACACGTGGAAAACTAGATGCGGTACTCAGGGTTCATTATCTCCCTTCTCGTATTGCAAGACTAGGTGGGGTACACCATGTTGGGAGGAGGTCGTGACAGGTTTACTTTCATATATTTCTATTATATTTTGGAATTTTATTTTTATGTTATTATGAAAAACGTTAAATAACATTGTTTTTATTATGAAACAGTGAATATTATTTCCAAAAAAAATCATATTAACTCATATATTCCATTCATGGTATTTTTTATCTAATCCAGATGTGTCAAACTTGACCTCACAATAATATCTAAACATCCTCAATCTAATTGATTTTTTTATTTAAATATGAGGGATAAAAAAATTCTCATCATCATATATTATGAAGAAGGATCATGTTACTCATTTTTAAAACTGTTTAATAAATATATTACATTTTTATTTTGAAATTTATTTCCATTTACCTTATAATTATAATTAATTACTTATTAAATAAATATAAATTCATATTAATTTTCTAAAAAAATTCTAAAAAATAACCCAAAATTTTATTTGGTAATGATAATTTTAAAAATATTAATACACTTGAAAATTATCCTTTTCCATCTAAAATATAATAAGTCGACTATTTATTATTGATTACTTCTCTTTACCTTCTGAATTCAAAATATTATCTTTAACAACAACAACACATTTTGAATGAAATCCCAGTGAGGTATACTATGAAATTATACATATGGACTCCCTTACAATTGACATAAGAATTAAATAACCAACATAGTTTATTCCAATATTTTAGTTAGTTATAATATTTTTGTTAACACTTCCATCACTTCCATATCTAATAATGACATTTATCAAGGCCAATCATTATTAGAGAAACATCACGTTTATCGATTATCCTATTGAATATCCATTTTTTATATCATTATAAAAATATAAAACATTTCAATTATATTGTAAACTATATAAAATTTAACATTATAACCCATAAACATAAATTTTTTTGTTATCTGAATAAAATTAGATGATGTATGCTATTGTATACAAAAAATTTAATGACAAAAATACCCTAATATATGAGATTAGAAATTATTTGAAAAAATACATAAATCTTTTGTGTGTTTGAAAATTAATAATGTCTAAGATGATAAGAACACTGAATATTTGTATTTTTATGAAAATATATAGTTCAATTTAGTGAAATGAGTGAAAATTCATATTTATATAAAAATACTAGATAACATTTTGAAAAAATAGTGTTTATAATTTATGATAATTAAAAAAGAATTGGCAATATTCATTGTTATATAGTTATTAACAAAAATAAATCATTTTTAGATCATATATTTTAATGAAATTGATTTTGAAACATTTGGAAAAATGTCTTCATGACAGGCATGTTACATCGCCTCTTAGTATACATTGAATGAACATTACATTTATATGTAATAATTTTTTTTAATATCATAAATTTATTTACCCCTTATTATTTCAATTCATATGTGTTTAATAATTTTATTTCAGTTATTAGACTATTTAATTTATAGTCATCATTTATATTTATGGGTGATGATATGAGGCCTTCTATATATTACATCAATACAACATTAGTGATATTTTTACTATCAATGTTTTCATCCATAAATATTATATTTAATAATAAATATTGTAAAATTATTATGTTAATATGATAGATACAAATTTATTAATATCAACATTTGGTGTTCATGTAAAAAAAGAACCATTATTATATGAGTTAGCTGGCTACATATACAAATAAAGAATGTATTCATTTTTCTAGTCGATGGGACAGAACTATATAATATAAAATATAATATTTAATGAATTATAAAAAATTTATTATAATAACTAATGTTAAATAAATAAATTCATTTGTTTTTGGTTATGGGATCTGGTAATGTGAAATGACTAACATCATTTCATAGATTTTGTAGATGAAATGTATACGCAAGTGACATTATCATTTTCTAGTGGATGAAAGACAAAAAATGTGTGTAAGATATTAATTTTAATATTCACAATAATTTTTTATATTAAATTTCATTTCATTATCCCTTTATTTTATCCATTTATTTTATGTGGTGAAGAAATACCATTCCAGTCACCTCATGGTGGTGGTTTCCTACATGCATACATGAGTGGAATTTTTATTTCTAAATGGAAGGGTAATGACATGAAAAAGAATTGAATCATAAAAATAAAAACATTTTAGTACCTAAAATATTCTAAAGGAATTTTATATTACTACTTATTAAAATCATTAATAAGTATAAATAAGAAATAAACATGAAATATATCGAATAAAAGTTGTGACTATTCAAAGAAAAAAAAAATTTGTAATGATGATTATACCTTATATTATTCCCTTTTGGAGAGAAAAAAAGCTATATTACATAATGAATATTGTGTGGATAATATTGGGTAATATATTTTTAAGTCAATAAGGTTTTCCTTATGACTTTTTCATTCCATCATACTTGGGGGATATTTTTGAGTTAATAAGGTTTCCTTATGACTTTACCATTCCTTCTTGTTTTGAAAATCACAAACACCTTATCTCAAGGAAAATCTCATTTTATCCCATGTTATACTTTTATATGTAAAATTTTCCTTCCCCAAGGGAATTTTTCCTTACCATGTTTTTCTTTTGTGAATTATATTTTATAAGTATAAAATTTGGTTTCATATCTAAAACATCATAATCATATAATAATTAGATAATGAGCACTCTTTATTCAGACTCCGAACACTTATGAGTTCTGAATCCACGTTCTCTGAATTTAGACTCTGAACTCTTCTGTGTTCGGACTCTGAGTTTTCTGAATTCGGACTCGGAACATTTATGAGCTCTGACTCTGAGTTCTCTAAATTCAGACTCTGAACTCTTTTGAGTTCTGAATCCAAATTTTCATGAACTCTAACTCCCAACATTGAATGTTCAGACTCCAATTCTCATGAACTCTTACTCCAAACATTGTAAGTTCAGACACCGAATTCTCATGATCTCTGACTCCGAGCGTTATATGTTCAGGTTTCAAATTCTTTTTAATCCAGATTGGGAATTTCCTTGAAATTCGGAATCTGGAATTCTATAGAGTTCAGGTTCGGAATTCCTTATAAAATAGTACTTTAATCCTTTTGTATTATAGACTCTGAATTCATTTCTGGTTAAACTCTGACATTTTTTTTCTTACATTCTGAATATTGTATTACGGTTATGTAACCTTGTTTTTTCTTACACTTGTTTTTTATAGAATGATGTCATGCATTCAATTACTAACTAACCATTTTTTGAGTGACACGTGTACATGTCCCTTCGAAATTCAAGGAAAAATATGACCATTGGAGGAGGGAGCCGACCATTGGTGTTCTTCCTATTAATAGGAGCTCATTTGAAAAGAGCTCAACATTGTTCTATGAATCAAGAGATTACATGTTGTTGAAGTGTTTTCTAGAGAGAGACTCTCATTGCTTTTTGCGTACTGAACTTCTTGTTCAGATTGCTTTGTGCGACTCTGATTGTTGTTGTGTATAATAGAGGGTTTCCATGGATAGGAAGATGGAGGTGCCGAATACCTTGATTGACGGCTTCTATTTTGAGGAAGACAGGTGTGTCGACTACCTTGAATTTGAGGGCTTGTGGGGATAGCAAGTCATACTCTGATCTTTGTGTCGAGGGAAAGCCCTAGTGTTGGTAAGACATACAATATTGGAATTTTAAATCACAGGACATTTATCCAAGGTTGTCGAATACCCTTATCATTGGGTCAAAATATTTACTACTTGTTACTTGTTTTGTTACAAGTTTTCTGTTGCATTTTTTTTGATGAGGAAAGAATAACAATTTTATACTTCCATATACTTGTACTCCGATTTACTAATATTTTATACACTTTAAGGTCGAATCTGTGTTGTTGTAAACATTCATTATGTTTAATTTTCTGGAACCATATTTTTAGAATTACTTTCTCGGAATCATATTTATGGAATCAAGAAAGTGTGTAGAAATAGTGGTTTTGTGAATTACATTGTTTAACCTTGTTAAACATAACCATATTTAAATGTTCCAATAGAATTTTTTAATGTGTACAATTCACCCCCTCTTGTATATTGATCATCATTAGATACTACATATAGTATCTATATTATTTAGATCCTACATTTGGTATTATAGAGTATATCATACTCAAATACCATCTTAAAAATTGGTATCAGAGGAGGTATTTGAAATACATATATCCACAAATAATTTTTCCATACTCATCTTTCATTGTTCTATCTTTTCCCTTTCTTATGAATATTTTCCTTGAATACGAGCTTTTTCTACTAACAAGTTTTTGTGGAATGATTTCTCTTAATGATTGAAGAAATCAATGTTGGTTCCATAGACAATCTCAATCCAAAAAGACCACCTATTTTTATGGAAATGACTATGAATATTATAGATATCATATGAAGACATCCATTATCAATTGTGGAGTTTATAATTTTGTAATGCTTACTAGAGGATATAAAACCATGTACAAGAAAGTTAGTACCTTCCCAAATCAAGAAAAGCATGAATATCAACTGAATTATAAGGTACACAATACTTTGCTTTGTTGCATGAATAGAAATATATATAACCAAATTATATCTTGTGAAGCAGCAAATTTTATTTGGAAGATGCTTTAATTTACTCACTTTGGAACTTCAAATGTTATTGAAACTAGAAGAGCCACGATCAATGCTGAATATCAAGGTTTTTTATTACCTTATAGAGAACCCATTTGTAAGGTGTAAAAAATATTCATGACTATTGTGAATAGTTTGCAATATATTTGTGATAAAGGATTAGATGATGAAGCTCATTTTGATAAGATCATAGACATAATGCCCAATGAGTGGGAATCCATGATGATTTCTATTGATTAGAATAGAAAGGTTACTTAGATTTCTCTTGATGAACTTTTTGGAACTCTTCTTAAACATGAGAATAGAATGAAGAGAGATGCTGATATCATTAAGAATAATAATGGGAATGGTAGTGTCTCTTTTACTACAACTTCAAATCATATGAAAGCCAAGAATCATAAGAGAGTTACTAGATTCAAATCTAAGAATGCTGTTATTCCATCTGAATCTAGTGGAATTGAATCTTCAGAAAATGAATTAGCAAATCTTGCTCGAAGGATGAACAAGATTGTTGGACAGAATAACTTTCAATCCAGATATGAGAAGAAAGAAAGGAAAGATAAGAATGATTTAGAAGTTACTCATTTTTAATGCAAGAGAGCTGCACACATAAGACCTGATAGTTCTATGCTTAAGAGAAAAGAAATAATGGAAATTCATTCTAAGAGAAACAGAAAGAAGTACTACAAAGTTAAATCTAAGAAATTCTTGAATTAAAATGACACCTAGGGTACTAGTGGTGGTGATTCTTCAGATGAATCATCAGTTTATGAATGTTCTGGATAGAAGAATCTTGATCTAATATCCAGACTACATATTGAAAATAATTGAATAATGTCTAAGATACCCAATGATGAATCAATGACCAATGTTTCTTTAAATTCTAATTATAGTAATGATAAATATTATGAATCCTCAGATGAAGAATCCTCTTATGATGAATATAATACTTTACCTACCTATAAATATGTTTCTAGGTTTTCCAAACTCCTTGATATTGAAAATTCAAAACTCATGAAAAATATTGATGAGGAAAAATCAAGGAATAATTTTTTTACTAAGGAAATGTCATATTTTTTCTAAAGATCATGATAAGAAAATTGTTGATTTTGAAAGTATTTTAAAAAAATCATCAGGAAGTAAATTATGAGAAGAATAAACACTCTAAGGATCTAGAAAACATAATTTCTAGGAAAAATGTTTTTGAGCCTAACTGTAGTTCAATATCAAATGTTTTAGAAGACAAGAACTTGGTTATCAAAATAAAATCGAAAATTTTTTCTTTGAGGAAGTGTTTGTCAAACATTTCCTCAAACTCTTTCTTTCAAGAAAATAGATAAGGTACCAGCAAAAATACATGGTACTTGGATAGTGGATGTTCCCAGCATAGGACTGGTAACAAAATCTACTTTGAAAAGATAATCAAGACGAAATGGGGAAAAGCAACATTTAGAGATAATGCTCAGGGAACAATTATTGATATAGGTAACATCGTTCTTCTAAGAAAAAATTTGATTTCAAATGTTTTATTTGTTAAGGGTCTTATGCACAATCTCATTAGAATAAGATGATTATGTAATGAAAGTTACCATGTGAATTTTAGGAATGAAAAGTTCGTAGTACACAATTCCAAGGAAGAATTTATTTTTTCTACCCTTAGGCGAGAGAATGTATACACACTCAACATAGAATACCTTAGGAGTCAAGATCTACCATACCATAGGGAAATAGAAGATCATTCTTGGTTGTGTCATAGAAGATTAGGTCAATGTAACCTTAAAGACCTATGCTAACTTTCTAATAAAAGATTATTTAAGGATCTACAAGAGCATAGATTTGATTCTTCACAAGTTTGTGACCCTTTTCAGTATCAAAACAAACATAAATCTTGTTTTAAGTCAATCAGTGAAGAATCAACTACTGATGCATCATTGCTAGTACATATGGATCTTTTTGTCCTAAAAAAACTAGAAGCATTGGTGGAAAATTTTATATATTTGTCTTAGTTGATGATTACACAAGATTTACGTGGGTCTATTTTCTTGCAAAGAAGTCTAAAGCTTTGTTATATTTTAAAAGATTTAGAGCCCAAGTTAAAAATAAGAAATACTTCCATTGAAAAATATTCATAGTTATCATGGAGGAGAAATTAAAAATTCTGATTTTGAAATTGTTTGTAGTATAAAAGGATTTACTCATTACTTATCAGCACAAAGAACTCCTCAACAAAATGGTGTTATTGAAATATGAAATAAAATTCTTCAACAAATATCAAGAACCATGTTGAGTTAATATTTTATTGCTAATCATTTTTGGGATGTAGCTGTATGTACTGATTGTTATACTATAAATCATGTTTTAATTATAACATTTCTTAATAAAACTCCTTATGAGTTATGGAATGGTAGAAAACTGAGACTTTCCTAGATCATGTTTTTTGTTAAGAAGGTATTCATTCTAAATACTAGAGATAGTATACAGAAATTTGCACCAAAATATGATGAAGGATTTTCTTAGGCTACTCCACAACTTCTATGGCCTATAAAGTTTTCAATAAATACACATGTATTGTTGAAGAGACAGTACATGCGAAATTTGATTAAACTAATCCTTTTGTTTTTAAACAATCCCAACCTACATCTTCATATGTGTTTTTGAAAACTGATTATAATCCTTTGTTAGAAGATCCTTCTAATAAGGAAAATTCTCAAGAAAATGATTTTGAATAATTTACCCCAGAAGACTTTCTACCATATATTTATGAACATGTTTTACAAAACCCGAATCATTTGATTCTTAGAAATAATCCTAGTGATAGTATCATAGGTGATGTCAATCAACCTGTAAGGACTAGAAGTTCCTTATGAAATGAAGTAGAACATCTAGCATTTCTTTCCCAATTAGAACCAAAATGCACTGATGATATTTTAGGTGATGATGATTGGATTATAGCCATGGAATATGAACTAAATGAATTCAAAAAGAATAAGTTATGGTCCTTGGTTGAAAGAACTAAGGAAACATCTATTATTGGTGTAAAATGGGTCTTTGAGAATAGTTGTGATGAAAATAGAATAAATGTAAGAAATAATGCCTGATTAGTTGCTAAAAGCTATAATCAACAAGAAGGAATAGACTGTGAAGAAAAAACCTATGCTCCAGTGTCTAGACTTGAATCTATTCTTATCTTACATGCCTTTGCAGCAATCTTTAATTTTAAATATTTCCAAATGAATGTGAAATGTTCTTTCCTTAACATTTATGTACAAGAGAACGTTTTTGTTGAAAAAACTCCTGGTTTTGAAGATAAAAAACATCCTGATCATGTTTTTAGACATACCAAAGCATTGTATGGACATAAGCAGGACCATCGAGCTTGGTATGATAGACTTACTGGACTTTTGTGTCAAAATAATTACGTTATGGGAAATGGAGATTCATCCCTTTTTATATATAATGATAAGAAAAAAAAATTACTGTTTATATTTATGTTGATGAAATTATATTTTGTTCAACTCAGAAATATTTAGCTGATTCCTTTGCGGATCTAATGAAATGTACGTTTGAAATGAGTATGATGGGTGAGTTAAATATTTTCCTTGGTTTTCAAATTTCTCAAAACCCATATGTAATCTACACATACTAAAATAATTATATTAAATATCTTCTTAAAAATTATGGATATTAAATCACTAAGTGTATTAGTACTCCCATCGGTACCTCAAGCACATTTGATCTTGATGAATTTGGAAAACCAGTAGATTAAAAAACTTTTAGAGGTATGATAGGAAGTATACATTACTTAACATCTAGTCGTCTAGACTAAATGTTCTTATTATGCTTATGTGCAAGATATCATTCAAATCCTATGGAATATCATTTGAAGGAAGTGAAACAAATTTTTCACTACTTAATGGGAACCATGAATTTAGGACTCTTTTATACTTCTAGAAATGATTTTGTTTGGAAATGTTTTTCAGATGATGACTTTGGTGGATGTATAATTGATATAAATTGTACATTTGGAACTTTTCATTTCATAGGACATTCATTAGTTTCTTGGTCATGTTAGAATCAACACTCAGTTGCACTTTACAATACGGAAGATGAATATGTTGCAGCTGGATGTTGTTGTGCTCAAGTGTTGTGGTGCAGCACACAGTCACAGACTATGGTATGAATTTTACCAAAACACAATTTTTTTTGATAATACAAGTGCCATTTCCCATATTAGAAACCATTAAAATCACTCTCATTCAAAACAAATAGATATTAGGCATCACTTTCTTAGGGATCACACACAAACATGAGATATCATTATTCAATTTTTCGAAATGCAAGATCAACATACTGATATTATCACAAAATATTTCCCTTACGATATATTTTAATACATTAAAAATAAGTTAGGAATGATAATCATAAGTTAATCCTCCTTATTAAAATCTTGTTGAAATCAATATCCTTACAGTAATAAACTCTGTTCCATTGGGGGAGTACATTTTCTTGCAAGTTATTCAAGTTTTTCATAATGTAGTTTTTTTTCATGTTTTTCGTAATGAATTTTTTCATATTTATCGTAATGAAGTTTTTCATATTTTTTATAATGAAGTTTTTCATAATTTTCTTAATGAAGTTCTTCAAAAATTTCTATACTGGAGTTTTTCAAATTTTTCGTAAAAGAGTTTTTTCATAATTTCTGTAATGTTTTTTCTTCTAAATTTCCGTAATAGAGTTTTTTTAAAAATATTTCATAGTATAAAATATTCGTACTCAATATTTTGGTAATGAAGATTTTTATATTGAATACTTTCATAATGAATACTTTCATAATGATGATTTTCGTAATAAATATTTTCATTATGAAGATTTTTTTAATGAAGATGTTTGTAAGGAAGATATGCATACTTAATTTTTTAATAGTCATTTTTTAGGAATCTATAGTTCTTCAAGAATAATTTTCCTCAATACAAATACTTCTCCTGGAAATCTGAAAGGTATGTTTCCATTCTTATGTTTTCATAATTATCATTAACTTTCTGGTATTTTTTTTTGTGTTTTAATTTTTTCGGATTCTAGTTTCCTTAAATATGAAAGTTTTTTCCTAAAAACCTCAAAAGATCTGATCATACCAAATTTTCCTTACAGCTATCATATCAACCTTAAAATATATTTAGAATATTTTTCAACCGTTGAATTGACTTTGGAATATCAACAGTCTCTTCTAACACCAATATAAAGGACCCCTCTATGGTAATCCCCCATCGGATTTCAAGCCTTTGCATGCCGAAGCTCAGCGCCTCTTTCAAAATCCCATTTCGAACCTCTCAAATTTTTCTCAAATCTGTATGTCAATATAAGTTCCTTATGAAAAGATTTCAACTATCAATCCAATTTTAGAGTTGTAGATTTATAAAGAGAGGTTGGTGCCTTTAAATTTCATTTCCAAGTACAATTCCATTATATCCAATAATATCAGGTTGAATGGATGGGAGATCATTTTCATATCAAAGCATGGAGATCAAGATGTAGTTTACCCATATTTTCTTGGAGAATTTTACGAATCTGTATGTTTTTTTCAATGAAGAAGGGAGGGGTATATTTTTATTCAAAAATCTTTGGAAAAACTTATGCCCTTTCATAAGCCAAGGCTTCTAGCTTGTTTGGGTTGTCTTGTGAAGTGAAGCTGAATTTTGTTCCCATAAATTTACAGATGTACAAGGATGTTTTGTCAAAGTGAAAGATATTAAGTGTCGTGGACCTTCAGATGTCAAGGCTAAAACGATTGCTCATTTGTCTACAAATAATAGATTTCTTGACTTATGGGTTTAGTGTATTATCATTCCAAGAAAGGGTGAGAAGGACACATTGAAGAAGAGTGAAATGAACTTTTTGGACATCATGGTAAACCAAAGGAAGTTCAACATGATGAAGCATATTCTCATTATGATCGAGAATATTAAGAATGGGAACTCAAAATCTCAGATAATCATGTGTCCTTCATTTATCTCAATGCGCATTGTTCGGTGCCTTGAATTTTTTTAGATTCCTTGCAGTTCCAAGCCGAGGAATTTCAAAGACATGCAAATCAGTGATGATACTCTCCAAAGGATAAGAGTTGGTTTTCCTAACGAGTCAGGATAATTCTAGGACTTACTAGATGAAGAAGCTGCAACTATTTCGAAAAAACAAGAAGTTCCTTATCTATCAAAAAATGAGGAAAGAAGAGGAAGTTGAAGGATGTGGAAGAATTAGGGAAAACCCCTAAATCTATGGAACCTCAATCCCCACCTCCAAAGCACAAGAAGCAGAAAGATTATCTAGATGAGGTTGTAGCTAAATGGAGGGAAGAAAAAAAGAATAGGAAAGCAGGGGATACATGTTTTGGTTTTGATCCTACTGAGGCAAAGGCTTTAAAAGAAAATAAAACAGATGAACTTGAGAAACAAGCCAATGAAAAGAAAAAAAGTAGATGTCTGAGACCGAAATTGTGAAATCCCTTTTGAGGGATACTGAAAAAGCTTCTGAACAAATTCTGGTACCATAATCCTTTATAGTAGAACCCTTAACAGAGACTCCAGGGAAGAATTTCATGACTCCGGAAAAAGACCAAGAGAAGGAGGTTGAACAGAAAGAATATGTGGAAGAAGTGGACGACGAATAAAGAAGTAGTGATAACACAACTGATTTGACAAATAAAGTTGAAGATTTCATGAAAAGAAAAGTGCATCTAAGATATTGTCAATCCAGACTTCTCAAGACGGATTGTCAAAGCTTGCTACTCCCGGGTTAGATGATAAGGCTTACGATGAAGTGAATAAGCTCTCTGGGAAGAAATGTTATAATCATTATTTCATTCATCCTAAAGATGATGATCCAGAAGCTGAGAAGGAGAAAATAGAAGAAGATATAATTTTATAACTATCTGACAGTGAACATGAGTCTCCGAATGAGGAAGCTATTCCGAGAACCGATAAAGGGAAACATGTGGTTGTAGATACACCTACGAAATCAATTTTAACATAGAAGGAAGCTGGTGGATCTTCAAATAGAATGATGGTTGATCTTGAGAAAGAGCCCTCAACAAGAAAATTCTTGATTCAGAATCATCATCCTGAGGACATGATTTCATCATGAAATCACTACAGAATCTTGTTGATGTCATTACGATCATTCCATTCATGGACTCGTGATGTTAGATGTTCTAACACAACTTGAATAAAAAATCGGATTCAGTATCCATGGTGATGGATATGTGTGTGAATCATGAGGCTGATATCAATAATTTCTTCATAAACATCGATGCCCACATAAAATCATGTATGAAAGTATTTAGATGTTCAAAGAAAATAGTTGATGATTTGAGAGAGCATGATGAGTTTCAACATGATGTTAAGGAAGCTCTTGATATGAAAGATGGTAAAATAAAGGATCTCATGACTAGCTTTGAGAAATTGATAACCGTTGAGCAGAATACTCAGATTCATGAAGTAAATGATTCGAATGGAAAGATGTGTTATGCTGACCAAAGATGGAAGAGGGAAAGGGTTCTTCGAAATGAGATTGAATTGAAGCTAGTTAACCATGTTGAGTTGTTGAAGGCTTAGGAAGAGGCTCTAAAAGCTTATAAAGAAAAGATCAAAGCTTTAGAAAAGAAATAAAAGGATCATGATCATCTTCTAATGAAAGTAGAGGAAGACAACAATGAACTCAAAAATATGAAAACCATAGTGAAGAAATTTATACCCAATGAGAAGGAATGAAAATAGATCCAATCCTATATTTTGTTTTATTTTTTCATTCATTGTAGAAATTCTTCCTATCTTAATGGAATTTTGGTTGCTCATTTTTGTTTGCATGCTTTGTACTAATATTTTAGGTTCTATAATTTCATTTCCATTCCCTAAAATTTATTTTGAAAATCACAAAGGGGGAGAAAGGAAAAAATAATACTAAGAAAAGACGAAATGTTCCTAAGTAAGGGGGAGAATATATAAGGGGGAGTTCTCATTATAGAGATTTCCTTACTCAATATAATGAAAAATCTCATTTCGGAAATCTAGAATATGATCTATAGTGATCCAAATCCTAAGGGGGAGTTAGTAGTATTCATCTTTTCCCATATGATATAGGAGATAATTTTTATTTTAAATGTCCAGAAAAATGTTTTCTAAGACATTTCATTCATTTTCATAAGGATTTTTGTGCATTCCAAAAATGGGGATATCGTTGAGTCAATAAAGTTTTCCTTGTAAATTTTCCATTCCTTCATAATTGGGGGAGATTTTTATGTCAATAAGGTGTCCTTATGACATTAACATTCATTCATGTATTGAAAATCACTAAAACCTTATCTCGAGGAAAATCTATTTTTATCCTTTGTTTTACTTCTATAAGGAAAATTTTCCTTCCCCAAAGAAAATTTTCCTTGCCATGATTTTCATTGTTCTTTATATTTTCTAAGTATAATATTCAGTTTCATATCAAATCCCTCTGAATCTGATAATAATTATATAAAGAGCACTCTGAATTCATGTGTCGAACTCTTCTGAGTTCTGACTCCGAGTTATCGGAATTCAGACTCTGAACTCTTCTGAGTTCTAACTCTGAGTTTTCTGAATTCAGACTCCGATTTTTTATGAGTTCTAACTCCAGGTTCTTTGAATTCATTCTCTGAACTCTTATGAGTTTTGACTATGAATTCTCAAGAACTCTGACTCTGAACTTTGTAATTTCAAACTCTGTATTCCAATGAACACTTACTCGGAACATTGTAAGATTAGACTCTGAATTCTTATGAACTCTGACTCCAAACTTTTTAGGTTCATGTTCCAAATTATTATGAATCCAGATTCCAAATTTCCTTGAAATTCAGAATGCATAATTCTATAGATTTCAGGTTCCGAATTCCTTATAAAATAGAATCTAAATATCCTAGTATTATAGAGTCCGAATTCATTTTTGGTTGGTCTCCGAACATTTATTTTCATACATTCCGAATATTGAATGTTGGTTGTGTAACTATATTTTTTCCTAAAAGTGTTTGTTAAAAAACGATGTCATGCATTCAGTTACTAACTAACCTTTGTTTGAGTGACACATATATAGATCCTTCCAAAATTAAAGGAAAACTTTCACCATTGGAGGAGGGAGACGACCGTTGGTGATGTGCCTATAAATAGGATCTCATTTGAAAATAGCTCAACACTCTTCTACGACTATAGAGATTACTTGATGTTGAAGTGATTTACAGAGAGATAATCTCACTGCTTTGTGCGTACTGAACTTCTTTTTCAGATTTCTTCATGCGACTCCAATTGTTTTTGCATACAATCAAGGGCTTATGGGGATAGAAAGATAGAGGTGTCGACTACCTTGAATTGGAGGGTTTCTTTGCTGAAGATGATAGAGGTACCAGCTACCTTGATGTTAAGGTCATGCAAGGATTGAAATATAGAATCCAATCTTCATATTGAGGGATTACCCTAGTGTGGTTAAGACATGCTTTCTTGAAAGTATAAATCAAGGGACCTTTATCCTATGTTTTTTGTTACACATCTCTTTGGGACAAAAGATTTACTAATTGTTACTTGTTTTGTTACAAGTTTTCTGCTGCATTCTATTTGTTGAGGAAAGTATAAATATCTTATAATTCCTTATACTATTACTTTGATTTATTAAGATTCTATCTTCTTTAAGGTAGAATCATTATTGTTGTAAACTTTCATTAAGATTCATTTTATAGAACCATCTATTCAGAATCACTTTCTCAAAAACATATTTCCCGAATCAAGAAAGTGTGTAGAACTAATGGTTGTGTGAAATACCTTGTTTAACCTTATTAAACATAACCATCGTTAAAAGATCCAAAGGAAATTTTTAAGTGTACAATTCACCCCCATCTTGTATATTGAGCATCATTAGATACTACATTGAATATCTATATTATTTAGATCCTACATTGGGTAGTATAGAGTATATCATACTCACATACCATCTTAAAAATATTTTCAGAGATATACTGATGAATTGTTTTAATATGTTTGTGGTTGGGGAGACCTTCTATATGTGACGAGAGTGACAACCATGTAATTATTCATTACATTTAAATATTAAAAATATTTAATCATTTTACATGGGAATATTATCAATAAAATAGAAAATATATGTTCAAACGGGTCTAGATAATATTATCCAATAATATTTTAGATGATATAATATTACGATATCAAATTTATTTCCGATAATAACCATTTTTTAGAATTTTTCATAGTGAAAATAATTTAAAATTGTATACATACATTATGAAAAAAAATAACTTCACAACCAAACCATATCCTTCCAATTCCATGTATTAATTTTTTTCAATATTCATTATTTATAAGTGGATATATTTTACTTTCGTAAAATAAAATAATATGAAATGGATTTTTTTTAAAATTACTTCTTATAACGTTAATGTATGTTATACCATAACAATGTATATTTTTGATTCATTTGGAAAGAATAATATTTTTTAGCATCAAGGGTCTAATTATAATTTTATCCCAATTCAATTTATAATCTATATTTTCTAGTACTTAAGAGGGAAATTAAATTTTTTTAAAATAAAAAAACAATATAATAGTAAAAAATACTATTATTGAATAATAATAAAATACTAATAAATACATTTAGAATTATCAATTAAGAAATTTTTTTCAATCATAAATATTTTATTTATACTTTTTAATGATTTCATTAATTAAAAAATAATTAATTCGATTTAATTATATTATAATAACACTGTTTTTATTAAAGTACTAAATAAAAATAATGTGGTGAGTTGAGAAATATAAAAAATCATGAAAATCAATGATAAATGAATGTGATATATTATTAATATAACATTGAACATCACATTTTATTCTTTTTTAATAAATTAACTACACTTATATTATCCCTGATATATGGAGCATTAAATTATAATCTACAACATGATTAGCTTTAGATTGAATTATTATATTTAGTTAATTGCAATATACAAATTATTTTATAATAAAATGTTACTGTACAAATAAATAATATAGGTTTGTTTAAATGAATTATTAAAGTTTTAATTACATTAGATTAATATGATATATTCTGTTTTTAATAATAACACCCTACCTGTTTTGATAAGATATAAATTTTTTTATAAATTCAACATAAATTAAAGGATGTACTCTATGGATGTTTTTATTACATATTATTTATATTAATAATTAATATTTAAATACTATTTGATATTAAAATCCAACAATATTTAAAAATATTCATTCTTTTGAAATGATTTCACGAAAATATAATAGATATTTAGTGGATACAAAATTATTATTCTATTTTATGCATGTTTAATTAACATGAATTATAAAATATTAATGTACATAGTTCATGTGAGGAATGAGATGATAGCGTCAATGCATATTTTTTTACCCTGATATGGTTGGTCTAGTTTAAAAATTTATTTACTTTTATAATGGTTATCGATTATGAAATTGTTATACCTCTCAAATAATTGTTTTTTTAATATTTCAAAATTATTAATCTAAACCCCATCACTATACTCTAAAAAGAAAAAAATTAATGGATTTTCATATAATAATAAATATATGACGTCTTTATTTTCATAAAAATCAATATCCATTCCCATTACCATCTACCTCTATATATAATTTTTACTATTCTGTGATTCCTATTATTTTTCTCATGTTTGTCATTATTATTTCTGAAATGGATCCAAATGATTTTTAGGGATTTGGTGATTACTATAGTAGTAGAGTACATTTTCATAATAGGTTTTAATATTACAAGATGAAAATAATAAATTTAATCCAATTATTTTTAAAATATATTTTTAAAAGATTTATTATATTTTTATAGGTGTATTCTTTTAATAATTATATAACTGAGGATGTGTGAAATTGTATTTATAAGTTTTTTTTATGTTATGGATACTAATTCTCTGATTTTTGATAAAAAAAAATTATTTTCTTATACATTAATTATGAAATTATTCATTATATTCAAATCTAACATGACATGAGTAGAAAATCAATTGAACAAAAATCATGTAACTGGAATGATACATAGTGATAGTTAAAAAGATCATTTGTGACGATAAATAAGTATAGAAGGCCTAGTATTCTATTGAAGATTTATTTTGATAAAAAGATGTTTAACTTATTATGTTTTATTTTTTTAAATTTTTTTATTGATGGTTAGTACAAAATATTAAAAAAATGAATTTTCAAAATTTTTGGCTACATTTACTGATTTATATTTTTTCATTATTATTAAATTTCATGATTTTTGAATTGATGACATTATTATAAAATAAATTTTATATTGTAATTTAAAAAATTAGGTTTTATGATGAATTTATACATATATATATTTTAAGATTATTTTTTGAAAATATTTTTTTAAAAATATATTATTATATGTTATTATTTTTATGGATTATAAAATTTTTGATTTACAAAAATGAGATGGAAGATGATTATAATAATTTTTTAATTGAAAATTGGTAATATTTTTTTAAATGAACACAAAATACAATTATAATATTTTAAAAAATATAAGTGTATAAGTATTTAATGCATTAATGTTATTCATAGATTTTTTATTGTGAACTGAGTATTTTTTGTAGTTAATATTCATTATTGGATTAAAAAATGATTAATGCTGTGTTTTTAATGTGTTATTTATAGGCATTGGTATTTGGAGACTTTAATATATTCTTCTATTGTCTAGTAAGAAGTATAGAGTTTGGAATGGGGAAAATATAGAAAAAATTTATTGGATTATTAATATTTATTTGTATTTTTTAATGTGTTCTGTATTTAGAATAAATATATGTTGTTAATAATGAATTATTTATAAAATTCATAATGATTTTATGTTGTTTTAATGATGGTTTTTCTTATGAAATATCAAAGGATGTGAAATATGATTCTGTGATAATGTTATGAATCAGTCATTATGTAATATAATTTTAGTACTCTCTGCATGTTACAGACATTGTGATGGTTATCATGATCAATGAAAATGTAGTAAACTGTTATACAAGGTAGATGAAATATAACTGTTAAACTACATAGAATGGATATGATGTTATCAAATGTAGACTTTTAATATGTCAAATATCAATTGGAATATTAATGTTTATTAAAATGTGAGTAGACATACAAGGTTTAAAATGATTATTCTTCATTCAGTAGTTGTTTTATTCAATAAAGTAGAACATACATGATATATGAATCTTTAATTACAGAAGGGTTTTACTATATTACGGAATTTTTTTGAGTCCCTCAGATAAAGAACCATCAATACAAGTTAGGGTTTGGATATATATTAATTCACCCATACCTATACAAATATCTTATTGGTACATTGAATTATTTTAAGACATAAAATTTTATGATTTATCATAAAACATGTTCAAAGAAGTTACAAAATAGAGAAGTAAAATATTGAATGAGTCCCTAATATGATTTTTTGGGGATATGATTATTGGTTAAGGAACCATTGGATATATGAAAAATAAATAAAAAATGCTAGTTGATAGGTATTTTTTATGTTTTAATTTTATTTGAATTAAAAAATGAATTCATGTTATCACCTTTTAACGTATGAAAACCCAAAAAATGAGGCTAATGTAGAGTGTGGGTATATAAATCATTCACCATTAATAAATTTAAAATTATTTTATGTCTATGTTTTGTAATTATTTTTAGTTTTCAATTAGATTAATATTTCTTAGTAGTAGTATAATACAGAGATGTGAAGTGAGTTATGGTTCTTGACAGCTATGCATATCAAGGAAACTAGTCATAAATATATGATATATATTTGACTATATATATACATTCTTTATAAGTTATGGAGAGATATTATTTTGTTCCTCAGATAGAACTCATAAAAAATATAATTATATTCGTACACTAAAAAAAGGTTCTCCATGTATATCCAATGGGAAATGGATAACAACTCTCCCTATAGAGAAAGTCATATGGATTATTTATTCAAACTATTATTTTTATCAAATTTTTAATCCTAACATTATAATGTTTGATCATATGAATAAGAAAAACATTTTAGTTAACTAGTGTTCATATAATCAGTCATGTCAAGGGTTATAAAGAACATAATGGGTGTGAGTATATTTTCATTCACATTCTATCTTATTTATCTCCATATTCAAATGGGATACACTGTAGGATGGATATAGTGACCCACATTGGGGGAAAGTCATGAAAATAATGTTTTGTGTTGATTTACCATTGAATTATATCATTCTTAAGAGTTTGTAATATTATATTGGAAATTATGAAAATTACAAAAATATATCGGTATTAATTAAATTAAAATTAAAATTTTAACAGAAAACCATTTGTTCCTGACCCCAATGTTATGTTATTTTGATGACCTAAGAACATGTTGTAGAATTAGGGAAAGTTATACCGATTTTATACATGTCATGGACAATCAAAATTCAATGATAATTATAGTTAGTTATGTTATTAATTGGGAGAGAAATCATGGTTGAAGAAACATTTTAATACTCACTCATTATTCTATCGTTCAATAGTAATTTGGTCTTCATATAATTGTTTTTGAACCAATTTGGATACATGGTCAAATTAAACTCGTATCCAAAAAATATTTTGGTGAAAATATGAAATTTAGAAATTATATTTTACATACATTTTTAGAAAATATTTTTATAAATGATGTCAATATCACAACAGCTAATGAAATATAGGAAACACATGAATATACATTAATGGAAAATATCAATGTAAAGGATGTAAAAATAAAAAATATCATGGTGCATTTCTGATCATAACACAATATAAGATAATGGACTTTTTGATTAATATATTAATCAAGAAAATGAAGTAATTTTAAAAAAATAGTGTACACATAGATGTCTTAGAAGATTACATAGATGTTTCAAAAATCATTTGAAACATTAAATATAGGCCTTATTCTAAAACATATCCCTTTGAAGATGAATATGATTATTATCTTGATTAATTACATATAATTAATATTGCATATGATATATGAAAAAAACAACATTTAAAGTAGAATATGAAGGATGAAATTTTCGTTTTATGCAACTGAAGTAGTGAAAATAAGGGTTTTAGATCACATGATTATTGGCCTTTGTGATTCATAATATATAGATGATTATGAAGATAATGAAAAAATTCAGAATCATTTCATGAAAAATTACAAAATATTTAGAGGAAAATATAAGGTGAATCACAAACTGAATTCTTCCAAAATTGTCGAGAATGATATTTATGTAATAAATTTTCCTTTGAATAATAGTAGAAAATATAAAGATGAATCTGATGGAAGTACCATAAATAAAATGGGGAAAATATTCCATTAATTTTAATAAATGCTCTATATATAACAAAACAAGAAAAGTCAAATGAAATGAAGAAGTACATAAAGTGAAAAAGTTCTATTGTAAATCTAAAAAGACATTCTCAAAAGATATATTTCTATATATTTTCATAATATTATTTTAAAATGATTTAATAATTGGTTATTAAATAAAAAATAAATAAGAATTATCTGAATAAACATATCAAAAATATCAATTCGTATCAGAATATGTTTCCTTTCTTCATAAAAAATTATTTCCCAATTCATTTTTCTTAATAATAAATAAGGAATGTGTAAAATGATTAAGTGAATAAGAGAATGTCTTAAAATTTATTATATTTACATTTATGATTTTATGAACCACAATCATGATGTTGAATAATTGGAAATGATTGTGGAAGAACATAGTACGAAGAATATAAATGAGGAATGTTGGGGTTTCAAAACACAGTTGTAATTTAATTACGTTTAATGTACATTAAATACAATGTAAAAAATATGAACAACCCTTTAGAGTTAAATTGTGAAAATTCTCAACAATTTTAGAAAACATAATACAGTTATCATGTGATACAATCACACACTCAAAATAAAATTCCCTAATATTATTCTAACTATGTTGGTGTAAGAAAAAAACATCTGATAACATTCATATATATTTTATATCAAAAACACATCACATAAATAATATGATAGTTTTCTCTCTATGAATGATAACCCACATAAGGTGAGGAGAATAGATAACGATGTTTCAAAATAGAAAAAATAATTATATGGGAAAAAATCATACTTCCAAAAAATATCAATATTAAATGGATATATTTGGTTTTATGCATATAGGAGAAATGAACATAATATTTGAAAAAAAATTATTATACTTGAAATAGGGATGAACATTGAAGAGAATTGATTGTAAAAAAGATTGTGACTTTATTATTATGAAAGAATAATTCAAATAAACCATTAGATTCATTAAAGTCTCTAATGGAAAATTTAGTTGGTTTCGGGGAGGATGCTAGTTTAATATTTGACTAACTAGGTTAATTTTTTTAAGAATGTATGAAATATCCTCCAAGACTATATTCATATTAATAAAAATAAAAATTGTATAGAAATAATAATGTTTTTGAAATATAACTTTTTGTCTAGACATATTTACAATCTCAAAAATTTATAAACATTCAATTCATGTAATCGGTTTTTCCATACATACGAGGGGAGATTTCACTATATTGAAACATAGTAAATAACATGAAGTTGGACTAGTTATATTCATAAATTATTGTTATTCGTAAATCCAAAGAATATGACTCCCTGAGACTGATGCTCCACAAATGAAATAAAATTATATTTTTATTATTGATGAGAACAAGAATCACATAATAAGTGTTAAAAAAGGGTGATGTTGATAATGAATTTAAATTCATGGTATCAGTTTTCCCATGATAATTAAAATTTATTTAAAGTGTTTTTAGAATAGATAAATAGAATGTGTAAATGTTATACTTATTTTTGGTTTTTGTAAAATGTTTTTCATATAAAATTTTGATTAAATTTACTTCATGCATCAATTACTTTGGATTCATTTCTAGAAATGTATAAACAATTTTTCAAAATTAAATTTTTTAAGAAATAGTCCTCCAATAAAATAGAATTAAGAATTTTTTTCTAAAAAATAAAAAAGATATTATGGTTGTTGGAAGCCATCAGAATGTGGAAATTCAAGGAACCTAGCCACTTGAACTCATTCACTCTAGTTTTTGGTGGGATAATGATAAATGAATCAAAATAACATAATTTATAATTTATTGCATTAATTTATTTTTTAATGCATATTACCAATATATATTTCCTTAAATAAAAATATTGGGATTTATATGTATTTAGTAAATTCATAATGGATGTTTAAAGAGAGATGGGTTTTTAAATACATACATTGTTATTTGAAAAGGGAAATGTGCACATAAAAAATTTAATAGAATGATATTTTATAAAAAATATAATAAAAAATATATTTTACTACATAAAAACCTAAAAATATTGAATACCATAAATCTATAAGTTCATGTTTAGTAGATACATGATGGGGAATGCATGAATAATAAAAAAATTATAAATTCTCTTGGAGATAATCTATAAGTGATTTTGTTCTTGATCAAACAATATGTTTATTGTTGATCTAAAACGAGATCATATGTGATGTTGATTAAGAAATATCCATCACTAAAATAATTCATTATCCATTAGATTTAATTCTTAAAAAACATAGGATTTTGAATATATGATGTTTTTATGAATATTCTGTGTAATAATATATCAAGGGACATTCATTCAATAGAAGAAGTTACGAATATTAGAATAATTGTCTTATTTTTTTGTGGATTCATATGATGTCATATTTTATTATCATCAATCATCCTTAAAAGATATTTAATATGATATGGATGTTGTTTTGAATTATTGATTTATTAAATCCAAATAATGTAATTTGGATTAATTATAATGACAAAAACCCCACACTTTTGGTTCCTATATTGAAATCTATAACAAAAAATTTCTGGAATTAATGCTGACTATTTCAACCAAATTTATTCTATCAAGAAATAAAAAAACAAATAGAAAATTTTGATCACTTACATTCTAGAGAACATTAAAGGTTTAATAAAATATTTTTAAAAAAAAATAGCGATAAATAGCTCACTTGTCAACAAAGTTACATTTTTATCATTTAACCCAGATTTAATTATTCTATAATTTTCCATCAATATCAACCTTTTGTAATAATTTATAGAGTTAAATCATTGAAAATTATTCATTAAAACCATCAGAAATGAAAATTTATGATGGGTTATCTCAAAAAAGTAGTAAGTGAAAATGAAAGCATTTAAAAATGGATATAATTAGTGAGAATAATATTTAATAATGATATGATGACATAATCAATGAAAATAAACAAATAATAAAATAAATAAACCTTAGAAATACATACATAATTAAATATAGAAAAATTTAAATATAATTATTAATAAAAATTAATAATCAACATCCATTTTATATCAATATCAAACATTTTAATTAATATATACTCATAAAATGAAAATATTTTTTTTGTAACATGGTCGATCTGTTTCATAAAACCCATTAGAAATCCTTTTAAAACCCATTAAAAACCCATTTAATATGAATAACTATAAGGATAATATACAATATATTCTCTTCCCATTTAATGGGATATATATAATGGGGAAAACCATTAATATAAACTATATTGGGCCCACCAATTTCTATATGCTATAAAGGTGCTCAACCCTTTATATGAGATATGTCGGCCTTATGAATTTCTTATAATACTAACGTACCATTTGAGGAAAAAAATAAACATAAAACACAAAGAACGAATCGTAAATCATTTTTTACTAGATAAACACATAAAAACTAAAATTTTTAATATCAATCTCTTAGAAATAGGATTAACTGAGTGAAAAGGAAGAGTTCCATAACAATATATTCTGAAAAATAATTAACACATTGAATGAAACATTATACATAAAAATATAATTAAAACATGATTAAAATATGGAAATGAAATATATTCCTTGAAAATATATTTGAAACATTATTAACCAATGAAAAATAAAACATTTTCACAAACTCTTTTAATAATGTTAATATCGTGGAAAAGAAAGGGGTTTGATGAAAATCACATTGAAACATGGTTATCCCTTGAAAAAAAAACTGGTTCAATAAAAATATCATTAAAAAGAATAATATATATAATATAAATTATTTCCATTAAATTATTTTCAAACAAGATTAACCTGTGGAAATGAAATCAGTTCCATAATATTCTATTAGAAACAATATTAACTCATGGAAAATGAACATGTCCATCAATAATTTATTTGAAATAATCATTATTAATCCTATTAACTAATTAGGATTGTTTATATTAAAAATATCCCATTGTAATTTTATTATAAACAAGTCTTTTTGATATTTACGGATGTTAATTACCATTAAATATCATTAAAATCATTCATGAGTAATATAATAGATAATCATTTAATGTGTCCCACACCACATTGAAACGTTTGAATCATAATCCCCATGAATGAATATAAATAAATTTATCATAGAATAATAAAATAATAAGATTAATGAGTTAACATTTATATGATGAAATATATACAAATTATAAAATATGATAGGTTTATAACAAAACAATCAATACAAGGAACCAATATTATGATATAAATCCATTACAGGTTTGGTATCATTCAAACATTAAACCCCATGAAATTGGACCAATAATATTGATATTTTAAACCACCTAAATTAATTTATAATAATGAAAAAAATACATTCATGTGTAGTAAATATATCTGAACAAATTAATTGTTGAATTTAAAATAATTCTCTCAGAAATAAAAGTGAGACTAGAAATCCCCTTATAACTTTGGTAACATCTTACTAAATTTCTAAAAACTCAAGAATCATACAGTGGTACATTTTAAAATCAAATAAATGACACAATTAATCATATACTATATCAAAAGATTATTATATACATCACAACAAACAATTATGTGGTGAGTTGGAAATAATTTTTAAATATGTATAATGTGATATAAAATGCATTATAATGATCGAATCATAGAAGTAAGAATAAATCAATGAAATAATTTTGTGTGAAAAATGGGAATAGACATTATTGAACTATAATTAAAATATAATAAATTCATATGTCATTTCACATATATTCTATGAGTATCATAACAATAAAATAGAATATTAACCCAATTAATAAATATTGGGATAAAACCCCCTTAAAACATTAGTAACATATGAATCAAATGAACTAAAAGTACTAATAATAAAATGAAGAACTTAAATACCAACAAAATAAAATAATTAATGATATAAAATTTCAAAATTGTTTTTTATAAATAAAATAAATAATTAGCTGGTGAATATAATATTTATCATATAGATGTAAAATGTGAGATGAAAATTACTTACATAGAGTCTAATTTTTCATGATATTCCTCTATCATATTGAAAATAATCACAAGTTATTTATTTACAATTATCATAAAATTTTTAAAATTGTTTATTACATTCATTTCACTTATAAAAAGGTCATATAAAATTATTTAATCAATTATATTTAAGTTATATTTTTTCCATATCAGGATTACATGTCAAAACTAACCATGGAAGGATGAATATGACTAAAAATGTAATTATTTATAGACATCAAAAATAATAAACCTTAAATAGTAATCCCATTGTATTAGAAAATAATCATTTGAATTATGGAAAGACTGATTCATGTGAAAAATAGTCCAATATTTGAGACTATGGGTTGTACATACACATGAGTATGTTCACATTTTTCATTGATCAATCTAGAGTAAAGGTAATTAATGATTATTCATACAAAATATATATTGGATCAGAAAAAAAATATTTTTAATATATATATACATATATATTTACTTATTATGATGTGGTGATGAAATGGGAGGAATCAAATTACATAGAGGAGGCTGTTGTCCACCCATCCACTAACAATGTTATACTTATTCAGTGTGTGGTATGGAAGGAGAAAAATTATATTCTATATTTAAAGATAGATAATATTTTCATAAATATAAAAAATGATTCATTATTATCATATTTTTTTTGATCCATCCCTAATACATTCCCTGTAATGTGTGACAGTATAAAATCCCTTTGAGGAGGTGGTAGTCCACACCCCAACAAACTATGTTATCGAACTCAAACAAAAAAATAATGAAGGTATCATAAAAATATGAATTAATGATGTATTAATTAATTATTAATAATATATATATCATTCAAAAATTTCATGTCCATTTTAATTACAAACATTAAGAGGTGTCAAAATAAAAAATTAATAATATAGTTTCATGTTCTGATAGTCCTCCATACACATGAATGACAAATTCATTACCCATATGATGGGTGAGTGATTATTTTTCTATATAAAACATAACATAATAATATATTGTTATACATAGGATACTTAGTTTGTTATATATTAGTGTAATAATTACGATGTATGTGATTCAAAGAGAAATAAAATAGAAGTTGTAAGTTAATTTGGTATATCTTATTTGGGAAACTCCTTTTGGTTTTCACAAATAGAGTTATTTTTGTTGATTTATGCTCAAAATTTTGATTAAATGATGGTATTAATAATTTTTGGATATTATTTGTACATGGTATGAATGATTCAATGCTTTATGTTGTGTATAGAAGTAGGGATAGTGAGTTCTTTTTTAAATAGGAGAAGGGGTGGGATTCATTTAAATATAAAAACATAAAAAATATAGGGAGGTCACCCTTACATATCTTACATCAAATAATAAAAAAAAGGTATATGTATATAATATGGAATCTGAATTGATTTTGAATATGTTTCAAGGTCCTTTTGTACATTATAAATAGAGCTGAACCAGTAAGTTAACTCATTTTTACCCTAATATATTTAATTAATTTCAATTCTTCCTATATAAATATTATAAAAAAATTATTCCACTATTATAAATTATATATTATTCTATCTAATAATATGAAATATATATTTTAAATAAAAAACATATAAGGGTAATAATATAATTTAAATTTAATCCCGGAGATGATATTAGATAATGGGTATTAAAAGTGGAAATGTACAATGGTTTGAAATTATTTTTTCCAAATTTCATTGTGAAATTTATTCCTATGAAATAAATATTAATTAATTATGAATATATATCAATTTATACTAAAATAAAAACTAAAAAATTATTTTAAACTCTACATTATTTAGACGAAAATTTGGTTTTTAGTTAATATCTAGTCCTATTCATTATTCATCAAAATATGAATGCTCTAAAAAATAATAAATCTTAACCCAAAATATTAATAATCATTTTCCAATTCAAAAATTAATATCTATAATTTAAAATAAAATTTATAATTTCTTTAGTATAGTTTTGAAAAAAAATCCCTTCAATGTTAGAAAAAATATCTTTTTGATTAGATACATTTTTTTATTCATTAAATTTAATTTATTCTAATTTTATAGATATAATAATTATGGTATGAAATGAAAAATATTTTATTTAATAAATAAAATATAAATTTATTTATGTTATTAAACTAATAATTATTAATTAAATTTAATATTATTAAATTCTTCATTGGACATAATATAAGTTATTCATTTAGACACATAATTCATATTCAATTATTGTTTATTTTGATTGAAATAATTTTTTACGAAAATTATTCTAGAAAAACATGTGCAAAACATATATTCGTAATTTAGTTAATCATATCCATTCCCCAAATTCCAACAGCTATGTGATAACTATTAGGTTATTAAATAATATTGATAGTATATTTTTGTCCAGTATGACTCGACATTGCGTGTAACACCTTTTATCAACAAAACACAATGTTAGAGAAATGAATGATAATCATGGGGTTACATATAACGATAGAAAAATAATCATTTCTTGTATCACATTCCATTGTAGAATTTAAATTAATTATATATACGATATTTAATAAAATATCTATATTTTTCATCATACAACTACTCAAAATGAATTTCTCCCATGATATTCATCTTCGATATCAATGGGTTAACAGTTTTTAAAATGCATTATCAAAACCCACAATAGAAATATAAAATAATAAAAAACCCATAAAAAGGTAATCTAGTAAACATAAATTTCACATATAGATATGCATAACTATGATGCTATATAGAGGTAACATATTAAGAAAATTAAAATATCACTCTAGGAGGAATGTAATTTCAATGGAATAATTTAGATTGATAGTGAACATGGTCAAAAAGATGTTAATAGAAGAAAACTATAAAATAAATATGTGTGTAAAAGATCACTTATATCATCATCAGAGATGGTAATTAGATAATTTATTTTCTCAAGATTATATCTTTAATTTTGATGGGTTTCTTAACCATATAGATTGATAAAATACAAATGTATACATATTTGTTGAGTATAATTTTATCTTTTTCACATTCTTCCACAATGTCAAATTGTCTCTAAATTATTAGTATCCCTAATTAATTTTTAATTATTGAATTACTAAAATAAAATTATAATGAATATATAACAATTAAAGTGATAATCATGTTGTTTCATCATTCTTATGACATTTCCAAAAAACAAAATAGTATTCATAGTGTAATTTAATTCGTAAAATGAATAAATATTCATAGGATAAAATAATTTTCAAATTTCTATAGTAATATCCAATTATGATACTAAATCAGTCTGTAACCCTATATCCACATTATCCATAATAACCTAATAATTAATCCTTACATTAACAACAAAGGATATATCATACCATCCAAATTTGAATATTAAAATATGGGTATTTTATATTGTAGTAATATAATAGAACAATTCATCACATAAATTTTCAATAATGTGTTCATCTATATGATAATACTTGTTTATTGTAAATTACATAAATATCCAAAATCATATAACCATTAGGGTTATCAATTACTAAAAGCATATTTCCACAAATAGAAAAAAGGATAATTAAAATTAATATGATATTTTACATAATATTTAACCTAATAAAACATCTCTTCCAATGACATTGATGTCATCAATATTTTTGTTACTAAAAACCCATAAATAAATGGGTTGAAGAATTTAAAGATATGATTAACCATGATATTATGTTCATTTGAAGGTATGCATAACTCTTAATATAACCAAAAATGGGAAAATCCAAATCTCTAATGTTATTTAAACTATCGATTGATAGAAAATATAATATACCGAAACCCACACACCTAGATCATGTTCTAAAATTTATGACATTAAAATTTTAGATTTAATGCCAATTATTGGGACACATTTTTTTTTTATCCAACCATACAACATCAAAACAATTATTTTGAAATCTTACAGTATGGATAGACTTTTAGGTATACAATATTAATTAATAAGTATGAACATCATAAACATTTCCCAATTATCCTAAATAACATTTCTCATATTTAACACATCTTTTATTATTTCATAATAGGTTATTAAGATAATCCTGTAGAAATCATTTATAGACATAAATATTTCCCAAATATTCCTTAAAAATGTGGAAAAGGGAGCATAATAATGGTTAACTCAAATGCTAAATAATGTAATATAAAATCCGTAATAAATGAATGTAATTAGTGAAAATAATAGCTTTAAGGCTATGATGACATAATAAAAGAGAATGTTAAATTAAAAAAATAACTCAAACCAGTCAATACCTATATCATAAAATATGAAATCATGGAAGATGAATTTTTCATAGATTTTAATTATAAGTAGACATGTGATATCAATCTTGAAACTTTAACTAGTATAACTCATTATAAGTAATTTAAACTCTTTTTTGAAACATTGACAATCACTTTAATATAAACCTTTATAAACCCTTTCTATACACTATCAATTGGGAAAAAATAATTCAGTCATACAAAATAATCATTAAGTAATTAATTTGTTATATATAATTTAGATCACACTTCACATATCCTTCATTGGGATCAAACATTTTTTATTATCTATAATGAAGTCATCTGTTTCATATAATTCTCAAGTACTATTTCCTGAGTTGTAAATATCATCATAAAACACATAAAAAAATTATTCAATTACAAATTGATAAAATTTTAAAAAAATAAATGGGTTTATTTTCAATCTCTCAAAAACATGATTCAAATGTGGAAATGAATTGTTTTTAAAAGAAATCATTGAAAAATGATTAATCATGGGAAAATGGATTCTGTAACAATATCGTTAAAATAATATATACACATGTGAAAGAAATATGTTACTTAAAATTATACTTAAAGAATGATTAACCCATGAAAAAATAATTGGTTTCCTTAATAATATCATTAAAACATGGTCATCCAATGAAAATGAAATAGGTTCCTTTATCATCTTATTAAAATATGTTTATCCCATGAAAATGAATTAGGATCGATAATATTCTCAACGCAACATTTTTATCCCATTGAATATAAACTGGTTCCATTATAATCTCACTGAATAATGACTAATCTATATTAAAATAATGCGTTTTATAATAGTATATTTCAATGAAGAAAAAAAATTGGAATGGAAATAGGATCAATAGAAATATCTTTGAAATATAATTAAACCATGGAAAGTAAATGGGTTTCATAAAACTGTTATTGAATCAAGGATTACACATGGAAAATAAATTGGTTCACAACCATATCTTTGAAACATGATTACTCCATAGAAATGAAATGGGTTCCATAACATTATATTTGAAACAGTATTAACCCATGGAATATAAATGCGTACTTAATAATAAAAATAAAGAAATCATAATCCATCCTAAGAAATTATTATTATATAATATATAAAAATTATCCCCAAGGAATGATTTTTCACATATTGTTTTATTGTCCTTGAGTAACTAAAATTCAAATAAAATATCATTAAAAACATGTTTGAGGAAAATAATCATTAAACACTCTGTTTTTCCTATACCACATTGATAAATTTGAATCACAATCCCCATGAATGGATATTTATAAGTGAATCTCATAATAAAATTAAAATAAGTAGATTCATGATATTTAGTTTAAAATATATAATACATATATATACTATATTAGGTGATTAGTGAATATCATAACCAAACACACATGGAAGGTAATTTTTGACAAAATCCATTACTATTATGGAAACATTGGAAATATAAACACCATGAATGTTATATAATAAAATGAAAAAAGTAAAAATAATGAAATTTTTGTATAATAATCATAATATACATTAGTCATTAGTATATACACAACTAAAAAAATTATGCGGTGTATATGGCATTAGTCTCACAAAAATTAAAGAGGCAATAGAAACATCCAAACACATCAGGTATCATCTCAATCAAAACACCAAAAGGTAATACTAATCAAATGAAAAATAAAAATACAATTAATATAAAATAATTCACGGTATAACTTATCAAAATAGGATGTTAATACACCACATAAATTATGTATATGGTGAATATAACATTTATCTCAAAGATGTACAAAGTGAGATTAAAATCCCTTTTAATGGTCATAGCATTGGAGAGAGAAACAATTTGTGTAATAATTATGTGTAAAAAATATTAATCCATTAAATAAAATTTTTTATAATCAATGATAATATAAAAGGTCATTATAAATATATTTATTTTATAAAAGATGATATTGATTATTAAAATAATGAAGGGAAATTGAGTTTATAAGACCCATTAAAATGTTTTAATGTCTGAGTCAAAAATCCCATAAATTAATATCATAAAATTAAGTATTAAAAAATCATTATGTTAAAATAAATAAAAAAATAATATATCTAAAAGTTTAGAACATACAACTCATATCATATATTTGGGGTGAATATGATATTTATCCATCATATGTAAAAAGATAAATGCAAATCCATTACCTTGGGTTTATTTTTTCTTTATTGTTTTCTATAATACTATATAATGAAAATTTATTAATTATTAAATTTCATTAGATTATTTTTAGTTTTTTTTAAATTTATTTTTTATGAAAAAAATTATAAAATTACATAATCAATAATTCTTATGTAATATGTTTTGAGTGAATCCATGTTATGTGTCAAAATTGACATTAGTATATCGAATATAGTCAAAGAGTTCATTAAATATACACCTATTAAAAAATAAATTGACTTAATTATTACATGTTATCATAAATTGGTCATTTAAAATCATCAATTAATTTTTTTTCTAAAAAATGAACCATTCTTATGGCCATTTAGACAGAAGGTCGCATGAACGTATAAACAAATGTTCCCATTTTCAATGATAATTATTAAAAAACCATATGTAAATTTTATATTTGTAGAATAATAATTATATTATAAATAAAATATTATTAAATTATATATTATTAATATATCATTATTTTGACTTGGTGATGAAAATTGAATAATCACATTGGTTCTATGAGGAGATATTCCCCATGTCCGCAAACAATGTAATTACATTTTCAGTGTGTTAAACTTATAAAAGAAATTAATATATTATATTTCAAGATAGATTATTATTTCAAAACAATCATAACTATTTATTTATATCATATTTGTTTTGTAACATCCTGGTTTCAAAAGCCACATAGAGGCACCCTATACCCAGTTGGTCACATGGCCTCAAGCGCATTTCCCCAAATACCAGAGGCTGCCGACTAGCAGTGAGGGCATTGGCTGTGATAGCGTGGAAACTATTCCCTCATTAGATGTGTACATAATGGAAGAAAAACAAATAGGTATCATGCCGAAAAAATAACCATCAATACAAGAGTAAAAAATAAACAACGGAAGACTAACAAATAAACAAATAGAGAAAAAATGTATTTAAATGATGCATGATACATATATGTCTAGCAAAACTGCCAAAAATGTCACAATGTTGAATACAGTACTAAGACAATGTACAAAAGAAAAAAAAGTTGAGTGACTCCTCAACATCGCAAGCCTCGGCTTGGTCTCATGCTCTCCAGATCCAGTATAATCAAGAACATGAAGTAGTGGGGTTTTTTTCCTTATCTATACCTACATCAATATAATCAGTTTGGGCCCAAAAGCATGACCCAAACAGGATGTGAGACAAAGTCCCAATAGGAAAACACCCAAATATATGCGCCTAATAGTTAGTGAATATGTGGTAGGTAAAGTGCTTTAAGTAGTAAACAATAATCAATAAAAAGGATAATAAACAGTAGTAACAATCCATAGTTCCTAGAATATAATCTACAAAAAAGAAACAACCACACAAGCAAGTAGAACAAAAAGGTAACCTCTGGGTAGTTCTCATAGTCTAACCCCTAAGGGTAAACCTACAAGTATTAGCAACCCTCTAGGAGGGACCCACAGTCTCACCCCTCTGGTTGAGCTAAAGAATATACTCTTGGAGGAAGCACTCCCTGTCAATTCCCCCTATAGTCTCATATCGTACTAAAGGCTCTCTGGGGAAGCACTCAATGTCTCATTCCCCCTGTGGCCCGTGTTGAGGAATTGCAGACTCTCTGAGGAAACACTCAGCATCAATTCCCCCTGGCGTCTTGCATCGTAAATTATGGACACTCTAGATAATCCCTTATCTCCATCCTTTATATGGTCCACTACACTAGGTTCTCACAGTCCTTTGTAAAACAATCATTCATAGTGCACGTATTGTCCCAAGTAAACCTCAAGAACTACTTGGCTATCATTCTAAGGCACAACAGCAATACAGTACAACAGTTCCACTATCCTAAAACTATGCATTGAAACTGGAAAAATCTCAAACAAGAAAAACGTGCAAGGTAAAACATCCAGAGTACATCACAATTTACCCTATTCACAACAATCACCTCTACTCAAGAAATCATGCATAGAATGGAATAACAAGGGAAAAATAGGAAACACACAATACCCCGTTCAAGGGTATTGGTGGAATTTGCACAAAATATTCCCAAAATTCATATAGAAAGGCACAAACCACTACCTCATTGCTCGGAGAACAACATACGTGAACCATGATGATTGATTCTCCATTGAACATCGATGATCTGAGAAAACGTCAAAAACACTCAACCCACGATATCTTGAGAAAGAGGAGAAATTGGAAAACAGTGCTCTAGGAGAAGGAAGAACTCACTGCTGAAGTTCCAACGCAATCGATAGAGACTGAAATGGAGATCAAACGGAGGATCTGGAATCCGAAGAAGAAACGCGGCCATACGGGTCGCTCTTGGACGAAGAACCTGAAGAAGGAGAGTGTTTTGTATGTTAGGCACGACCATGGTCTGTTTAATGAAAAAAAAGAAAATACAAGGTGTGTACTTATGGAGTACACGGTGTGTACTCTGTTTTTCCATACCCATCTTTAAGCGGCTGCCACATCGCCTCTACCCACCGTGTGTATGGCCCAGATAGGGCAAGCACACGGCTTCGAGTGGCAAGGAGTACACGGCAGGTACAATGAAAGTACACAGAGTGTAATTCAAGAATTTCAAAAAACCACATTTTTCTCAAAGAAATCTAGAAAAGTAAAAACATACCTAAAAAAGAAGATCCGATTTCTTACCAACTTCCCCCCTTAATGAAATTAGTCCCCGAATTTCCCTAACGAGGCGGAGAAGATGAAACCCTGAATAGCTCCGGCCAATTTTATCGTACATTGGCCTCGTTCTCCTAGTTCTCATCCTGTACTCTCACGTGCTTCCATAGCACCCATACTAGAGGAACAGACCACCCATGGGGAACCATCATACTGTGATTGAAAATCTGGATGGGATTCTCTTTAAATGATGCATCCACTTCGAGCTCAACCTCCTCCAGTTGAAAGACATGAGATGGGTCTGAAAAGTAACTTCGGAGCTGAGAGACGTGGAAGATATTGTTAATGGCCCGTTAACTCTAAGGTAACTACAACTAAAAGGAAACCATCCCAACTCTCTCCAATACCTCAAACAGCCCGACGTACCATGGTGAAAGCTTACCATATATCTTAATCCTCTTATGTCCCAATCTCGGTGCGACATGCAAGAAGACCTGATCCTCGACCACAAACTCCAGAGGTAGTCTCCGCTGATCAGCATAAGTCTTCCATCGAGACTGTGTCGTAGCCATCCTCTTCTGAATCAACTCTATCTGCTCTGAGGTCTCCTAAACAAGACGAGGTCCCAATAAAATGCTTATCCTGCCTCCAGCCAGCATAAAGGTGATCATCATGGACTATCGTACAAATCCTCGTAAGGTTCCATCTGAATAGTCACCTGAAAACTATTTTTGTAGGAGAACTCTACCAGAGGGATATGATTCTCCCAAGAACCTCCAACATCTAAAATGCACGCTCAGAGCATATCCCCAAGCACCTGGATCATACGCTCGAACCGGCCATCTGTCTAGGGATGGTATGTTGTACTCAAGATTACATGCGTGCCCAAATCCCTATGGAGACCCTGCCAGAACCATGATGTAAAGTGTGAATCCTTGTCTGAAATAATGGAGTTTGGAACTCCATGAAGACATAAAATCTCTCGGATGTATAGTCATCCCAGATCATCAACACTAATGGTCTCCATGATCTATAATAACTGAGCAACCTTCGTGAGCCTGTTGAAGACAACCCAAATAGCATTGTTCCTTTGAGGTGATCTCGACAATCCGGTTACGAAGTCCATCACGACACCGTTCCATTTCCACTCCGAAATGGGTACCTACTGCAAAAGGCCTACTGGTCGTTGATGCTCCGCCTTCACCTGCTGACAAGTAGAACACCGCAAGACGAAACTAGCAACATCCCTCTTCATACCTGGCCACCAGTATTGGCGATGAAGATCCCGATACATCTTGGTGACGCCACGATAAACTGCCCAAAATGAGGAATGAAAATCTTTCATTATCTCCTCACGTATGTATGTTGTCACCCATGCACATCCCTGGAAACGCAATATCTCATCCTCTCCCATTTTCCATCCAGGAATACGGTCCTCTCCTAACACACTCTCTCGTAGGACTAAGACTTCTGAGTCTGGTAGCTACCTCATCCGTACCCGATCAAGAAGTGTAGAGGTAGAAGATATAGAAGATAGGTAAGTATGTCCCTATTCTTCGTGCACCTCCAGATGCATCTCAAAGAACAGAGCCATAAGCTACCACTCGCTAATCGCATCCTGAACTGCTTGAATCTGTGTTCTCCTACTCAACGCATCTGCTACTGCGTTGCCCATTCCCGGAGTATAGGGAAGCTCGAAATCAAAAGACTGAAGATACCTGACCACCTGTACTGTCTCAGATTCAGATCACACAAGGTGAATATGTACTTGAGACTCTTGTGGTCAGTGAAAACCATAAAGTTCTCTCATAGAAGGTAATGTCTCCAACAATATAAGGCATGAACAACAGTTGCCAACTCTAGATCATGCGTCGGGTAGTTCCTCTCATGTGGCCTCATCTGCTGAGACCTGTACACAACGACTCCATCTCCCTGCATAAGAACAGTGCGTAGCCTGATACCTAAAGCATCACAATAAACAATATATCTATTTTCTATATCAGGCAAGACTACTATTGGTACTGACGTCAACCTTCCCTTCAACTCTTCAAAGGCTGACTCACAAGAATCTGACCATAAGAACTTCACCCCCTACTTGGTCAGACCTGTCAAAGGTTCTAATAGGCGTGAAAAGTCCTGAATGAAATGTCTGTAGTATCCTTCTAGCCCTAGGAAAATCCACACCTCAAAAAAATTCTTCATCTGCTCCATGGAGACTACAACTCTCACTTTCTCTGGCTCCATAGATACTCCTACCTCTGAGATGATGTGACCCGAGAAGTGAATCTGATCAATCCAAAAGTGTCACTTCGAGAGTTTAGCATAAATCTGATGCTCTCTCATTTTACTTAGAATGATCTCACGGTGGGTATAATGGTCGTGTCGAGTGTGAGAGTACACCAAGATATCATCCACAAAGACCAGGATGAAGGAATCCAAGTAATGATGGAACACTCGATTCATCAGTGCCATGAAAGCTGTTGCCGCATTCGTGAGATTGAACGGCATAACCGTATACTTGTAGAGACCATACCTTCTCTTGAAGGCTCTCAGAGGTATATCTGATGGTCTAACGCACAACTGATGACAACCGGACCTCAAATCCATCTTCGAGAACACCCATGATCTTCTAAGCTGATCGAAAATATCATAAATCCTCGGAAAGGGATATCGGTTCTTAGCCGTAAACTGGTTCAACTTCTGATAATCCACACAGAGCCTAAGGGTATCGTCTACCTTCTTCACAAATAGGACATGTGATCCTCAAAGAGAAGTATTAGGTCGGATGAAACCTTTTTCCTACAACTCCTCCAACTTCTTCTTGAGCTCTTGCAACTCATGTGTAGCCATCCTATAGGGAGGAATGGAAACCGGTGCCACTCCTGGCACAATCTCAATAGAGAATTCCACCTCACGCTCTAGAGGCAAACCAAAAAAGTCCTATGAAAAGACATCCCTGAAAAGATCCACCAAAGGAGGAAAGTCTAATTGAGAAGTCCCCTAGTCATCTAGAAAAAAACTAGAAATATGGGTCATAACCCCTCCTAGCCCATGACACTCGAGTCATGTTTGAATCGCTCGAACATCACATTTTCCTCTATAAAGAAAAGATTCACCATCTAGTGAAATGAAACTCACCATGCGGCGATAACAGTCGGTGACTGCCTGGAAGGGAACCAACCAGTCTATCCTGATAATGACATCATAGCTGGTCATCTCTAGGAAATAGAGATCCCATAAGAAACGATACCCTAAAATCTCGAGAGGGCACTCTATACACAGACGTACACTAGATGTCCTCATTCCCAAAGATCTGTCCAGTGTCAAAAAGTTGGCAAAAGAAAGGATACAGAGCCCAAAGATCTCCACAACAGTATTAGAGATGAATTTATGCATAGCATCAGTATCGAAAAGAGCTGAAGATATAACTAAGGCTACTAATATCGTACCTCTAACAGTAGAGGGTCCGGGATCCTGCTCTAGATAGGACTGCTCCACCGCAAAATTCTGGCCCGCATCGCGGCCCTGTGACCCTACATGACCAGTCTAAGCTGATACTCCCTACTAGCACCAAAGGACTAGTGACTGACTACCATGACCTCGACCTCCACCTCGACCCGAACGGCCAAAAGAACTCCATTTCCCTGACTGGGGAGAAACTGGTGGTGCAGCTCCTCAACGAGGAGTCATGGAAGAACCCCTATCACCAGCTACTGGTGAGAAAACCTGGCAGAAACGCTGAAGGTGACCCATCTTGCCGCAAGATCGGCACTCCAATAGGTCCCTCTAGCATTGCGGCCTCCTGTTCCCTGCCCTTCCACACTGGTAGCATACTACATGGATACTTCAATATGTATCTGACCTCCTCGGATCACTGCGCTTAGACTCCCTACAACGCTTCCTACTGTCAACTGCAGGAACACTAGCTCTAGAAGTAGAACGGCCCTGGGTCGCAGCTCCGGAGTCTCTCAGATTTCG
The DNA here is from genome assembly GCA_963277665.1 of Viscum album. Taxonomy (NCBI): domain Eukaryota; kingdom Viridiplantae; phylum Streptophyta; class Magnoliopsida; order Santalales; family Viscaceae; genus Viscum; species Viscum album. The sequence continues at coordinate 502,024 of CAUJRU010000252.1, forward strand.
CTCCCCAATCAGTGCCTGGTTGACGATGGAAGTGATAGAATTCAACTAGACGATATTCACCTGTGAGCAGATAACCCGCATGAGACCATCCTCAAACATCCTTGCTAAGAACACCCCACTTCCATCACAGAGGGGTGTAAAATGTTGTAGCTTGGTGAGACGAAAGGAATAATCCATGACAGAAAGAGTACCCTAATCTAGACTCATGAACTCCCGGGCATGATCGACTCTTAGAGTCTCCGGGTAGAAGTAGACGTAAAACAGACACAGGAACTCCTCCCAGGCCACAACCTCCTGATGACCTGCCTGTGAGATTATGTCCCACAACCTCTTGGAGGAGTCTCGTATCATATAGGTAGCAAGCTTGGCCCGCCTCTCTGGAGGTGTTTCCAGATGCTCAAAGATAGTCATCATCGCATCCATCCATGACTCTGCAGCCTGTGGTCCTCCTTCCCCCAAGAATGTAGGAGGATGATGCTGTTGGAAAACCCTTGTCAAGTCTGCCACTGTCTTGGCAGGAGGCGGTGCTCCCTGAATGGTCAGAATCATCCTCATAAAGTCGTCCCTGAACTGCATATCAGTGACTGCAAGTGGTATGACAGCCGGTGCCAAAGCTAGCCTGACTGGAGGATCGTTAGGAAGTCCATGATCATCCATATCTGGCGTCTGATCACTATCCTGTAACTGACGTACAACCAGCGGACATCTTGGAGACATAGCTCTAAAAGATCAAAAGCTACCTTATATCAAGAAAACAAGGACATCATTCTAGGGAGTACAAAATGGGAACATGATAAGTAAACATTAATGTTTACAAAACATGACAACATGACATGTATAAACCCCACACGACATGTAATTAACTCTATTCCCCTACCCGTGTCTCCTTACATGGATAACCCACAAGGTCTTCATAAACTGAGACTACACGATGTTTTCCTGTTGGACACGGCGTGTAGTAGACATGGTTTCAATGACCGATGTTGTTAGTTACATGGCAAATACTACACGGTGTGTTCCGAACAAACATGGTGTGTACATGAAGATTTTTCCTGACCCATGTTGTTGGCGACACGGCCAAGTACATGGCTGACCTAGACACGGCATGTTCCAAACAACGACAGCGTGTATAAGAGGAGACAACACTGTCCCGTTTTGATCGTGACACAGTCGGGTACCGGGGACAAGGATTCACGGCGTGTTCATACAAAACACGGCATGTAGGACACAAGCTTCCACAACCTGTGTTGCTAAAGAACACGGTCGGGTACATGCTCACTACTACACGACATGATCTTTAGCAACATGGCGTGTTCTACTCAAGCTTCCTCGGCTTGTGTTGTTAGTTACATGGCCGGGTACACGGCTCTAAGATACACGACGTGTACTTACCGTACACGGCGTGTTCCTGGAGAATTTTTAAAACCGGGGTTTCTGATCACACAGTCAGTGAGATGGTTTAAAGACTACATAGAGTGTATATACAAATTGCACACCGTGTATTCTGGGTTTTTCCGAGCTGTAGCTCTGAAACTGCACTAATGCCTAGAAAACACTGATAAACGAGCATGAAGGTGCCAAATTCCAATTCGTGAGGGCCCATACTCCCCACGAATCAAAGCCTTTCATCCAATATGGTAATATGTAAGGAAAAACATGTCAATGATTCACCAATTCCCGATTCAATATGGCTCATAACACCTCAAGAACGAAAACATGGCGTTCATTTAAGCAATGTACGTTACAAATAGTCCTCTATCAAACAGTAGAGATTCTATCAAAGCATCTATCCCAACCACATGGATAATCTACCCAAGGTCTACCAAAAAATCATGCAATAACTAATGCACACTAGATGACATAGCAATAATGCATGACATGTGATTTCTAACAAGTGCCTATATGATGTATGAGATGGCATACCCTCATATCATCGGGTTGGGACAGAAATTTTAACATCCCATGTAAATGAAGAATAAGACATATTTTTTATTTATTAATATTTTTGAATTAAATATTATTTCTACTTTAAAGGGGTTTCTATTTTTGATAGCATACCCTATATGCAACAACTGTTTTCTTTGGAATCTTATGTTGCACACTAATAATATAATATTATTATTTTAAATGGTAGTTAACTCCTAGCTGGTTTATTGGCAGGAATTAATGAATCTAACTAAAATATGATTACACATATTTGTTAAATGTATTTACATTTCTCCAATAAATTTTCAAGGATTAAAATGTGAATGAATCTACTTTTAAGAATAATTTACATTAAAAGGCCGATTTATCACCTTTTAATGGAGAAACCTCTTTAAATATAGATTTGGTCAATTTAATACATTATAATTGACCAAATAAAATCCATCTATATAATGGGGACATCAAATTTTACTTTGGGTAATTCTTTGGTATTTTTCTGATAAAGTTCATTTTTTAATGAATAGTGAATAATATTGTATTTTAATTCAAAAGTACAATTTAATCTAATTTTTTTATATGGATATATTATCATTTTAATTGGTTTTAAAGTTAAATAAAAATATATTTTTACCATTTAATCCAATTCTGTTCATTGGAATTAATTTCACTTCGAAATTGGACATAAACAAGTATCAATCTTTTAGTAGATATTGTTTCTTAGAAACACGCTATTTATTTTGATAACGGGATTTAATTTTAAAATTAATTAATTCCACTTATATGTTTGGTATTTGGAAAAATAGAAATCATTTTTTCATTCAGAATATCAAATATAGCTTAGGATGAATTTTTTGGTATTTTTCTAAAAAACCTCAATTTTTGATGAATAGTGAAACCACTTAGTGGTAGTTAAAAAAACAGAATTTTTCATTTAAATAAAATTTTAACACATTTGTGAATTGAATTTTGAAAATCCAACAAACATGGTTCTTATCAAGAAGTAAAATGTGGTTCATTAAGATGAAAATAATTTTTGGGGAATAGTAACGTTTGACATTTATTTACTGCGGTTAAAGGTAAATAGGGTAATTCAAGGTTAAAAGAATGTTATAATAATTCAAAATTACCTTAACAATTGTCCAAACCTTATTGGTTGATTCATTTACGACCGTATCCATATTTGGGTCGTTTTTCGGACCCCATTGATCCACATGGGAGTGAAAATGACAATTTATATTAATTAATTAAATGTAAAGACAAAATTGACATTAAGAAAAATTTATTAGTAATTAATTTTTATATGGTGTTATATAATCATATTTTCTACTATAAATATTTATTGGAAATATAAAATGATTTCCTACATGGTATTAATTTTTTTATAATTTTATAGACATCGAATAAATGAAATTATTTATGACACAATAAGGATGCAGTATTTACTTCATTAATAAATGATTATAATAAACAAGATTATAATTATTAAAATATTTTACAAAACATGTCCAATTATGATTGGATTATTTTATTTCGAATATGATTCATCTTATCTTATACCGTAATTATTTTTGGACCATTAGAACCCGAATATCACTATATAATAAAATAATGTTTTGACACTTTCCAAAAGAGCCCCTCCTCTCCCTTATAAAAAAAGACCATTTCTATCCAATTCATCACTCCTCTCAAGCTATTTGGATCGTCCAACCTCTGATTAATTAACATCACTAAATCCCTATCCTCCTCCTAGAAGAAAAATTATGCAGAAGGCATTTCAAGATGTCATTTGGTTCAAACCAAAGAGAGTTACCCAAATTAAAGGTAACGATTTCTCTTAAATTGTTTTCTTTTATTTTACATCTCCAACCTATAAACTTTTTTTTATTTCCTTTCATTTTTAACAACACCAGTATCCTAAATATAATAGGATGTTGTTATGAGAATTATTTGAACTACACTTACACACACCTCCATCTAATGGAGGAAGAACATAATGTTCCTGTGGATGAGAAACTAACGCCTCACAAAACGATGATTGTTCAATTACATCTTACCGCCTCTCATGGTAGCCATTATGATGGAACTATATTTATATATGATATATATTATGTTTATTATTTCTTTAAGATTCTATACTTTCCAATTATATCAAGACATTATGGTTTCTATAGTGTGTAAATACTATAATCTAATTTGAGGAAGTGCGGACTACGACCCCCTCAAAGTGATGTGAGTCGTTAATGCCTTATGTGGGATGTATAAAGGATAGAGTTACTGATATTATATATGATATTATACTGGAATTATAATATACCTATGTATCATTATGTTTTAATTCCATTAAAATAAGAAATAGAAATGAAAGTAGCGTTCAAGCGTACATACGACTTACCATCTACATGAACGGTGATTTTCATTTCATACCTCCAAATATAATGTAATAATATAAATACATGTATATACTAGTTATATATGATATCTACATCATGATTATAAATCTGGAGATAATGGATATTTGACTATATTTGCAATATGTAATTATAAGAAGTCCATTTTTTGACTCAAGTGCCAAATATCGACAAAACAAACGTTATTAACTTAAATGATTACATAATTATTATAACATGGTAATACGTGATATAAAAGGATTATTAAAATTGAGAAGGTTCTTAAGCAATCATAAATTAACATTAATTTATTATTCGGGAGATTAAAGAACAAACGGGTCAAGTCGAACACGAGGTAAGGGACATCGTCTCTATATCCTTCCATTGAGGCATTTTTTTATACACGACTTTATGTTATATGGTGTATATACCCCTTTGACTTTTCACATAATTCAAAGGGAATCTTTTTATAAAAAAATTTCTACTAAATGACAAAAAGGAATTTTTTTTAACGTAAGCCGTGATAACGACCTTTCTGTCGCCGTGAGTATTATTTGATCTTTGGCTTCCTTAAGAAGTCAGAATGTTTTTAAAAGGAAAAATAAATACCATATACTCTTTTTATGTATTTTGGTATTGAAAATTATATTTAGAATGGTTTTATTATTTCAATATCTTGAAATGATATTTTATTATTGCAATGTTGAAATTTTATCTTTTCTTTATGCTTATGTTATGTGTTATGATCATGTTATGGTTCTTCAGCATTATTTACGTATACAGGTGGTTCCCTGATAATCCTAGGGTGGGTAAGCCTGATATAGATCTCCAATGCATTGGGTAACATGATGGATGTAAACGTGAATGTTTCTCCTAAGAGATTTAGGGAATATACTGTGATGGGTATTCCAAAGTAACTCCCTATGTAACTGTGATAGCTACAATGTAAGTATGGTATGGATTCCGTAAGTTACCTTTTATGATTTATGATTTCTATGTGTCTTTCTTCAATCTTTTGATTTTGTATGTTACGTAAAAGAGTTCATGTTTTTTATGTATTTATGAACTAATTTTTTCATTCATTGATTTATAACCCTTATTGAGCCTTTTATGCTCGTCCCAAGTTTTGAAATGGTTTCACAGGACTTAAAGAGAAATATGGTCAACGATGGGATCAAGGAAAAGTCATCCTGTCTAAAACATGGAACTAGACATGAATATTTTTTTCAAGAGTTTTAATTTTATGAAAAAATTGAAATTGTGTAGAAATGTCTACCTTTTAATCTTTTGAGATGTAATAGTTATGGCCTAACTCTCTAAAACTCTAAACCTAAAAAGACCCTCAACGTCAATTATTCATTTAATTCAATATTATGTAAGGCTTAAGGTCAGGTCCTTAATGTTGGTATAAAGGGTTGGTTTAGATAAATTTAGGAGTTAGGTTGTTGTTAAATAAATGTACATATAGTTATTTATGTTAACGTTGAAATCATATAGCATTTATAGATTACCATGTTGCTTCGCCTAAGATATTTCTTTGTTCAGAATGCTTTTTCACAGAGGAAATATGGAAGCTATGTTGGGATGGCATCAAGAGGAAGAAAAACTTACAAATCAGCAACCTGAGATGGTCTTAATTGTAACTGAACAATTTGTTATAGGGATGGCACAATTGACTCTGGTGATAAACGGTGGTGGTATCCATGTACGAGATCAGCCAGAACAACCACATAGGAACATGTCAGTAGTGGATCATTTCATGAGGCAACATCCCCCATCATTCAGAGGAAAATATAACCATATTCTAGCTGAATGGTGGATTAAAGCACTGGAGAATATTTTTGATTTCATGGGTTGTTCAAAACATCAAATGGTTAGTCTTGCAGTTTACCGTTTTGAAGGTGAAGCTGATCAGTGGTGGTTGATGGTGAAAATATCAGGGATAATGAGGAGATTTATGCACTCAATTGGGATAAATTCAATGTTATGTTTCTTGATAAATATTTTCCTAAGGTGGTTCATCTTAGAATGGAAAAAAATTACTGGAATTGAGGCGGGAGGATGACTCAGTTGCTACTTATGACGAAAAATTCACTCGACAATCAAGGTATGCTCCAAATTTCATATGATATATTGATATTAAAATCAAATGTTTTTACTCAGGATTAAAGCCAAAGTATCGATGTGCTTTAGATTCTCATGAGATCAAAAGTTATGGAAAAAGTGTTTGTTGTACAGAGAAGGTGGAAATGGAGTTTTCCGATGATCAGGTATTATTTGAAAAAACAACAAAATAAGAGGTTTAGGTCGTAGGCGAAAGGGAAGAACTCTACAAAAAAGACTGATGGTAAGAAAATTATGTTTACAGATTGGGAAAATTGTAGTAAAACGCATGCTGGGGAATTTATTTTGAATTCTGGTAAGTGCTACCGATGTGGTAAAATGGGACATAAGGCTCGTATTTGCAATGAAAAAGATCAGGGTAATGGTAAGACAAAATCTGAATTACAGTTAGTAAAATGTTTTAAGTGAAATGAAATTGGTCATTATGCAAATGAGTGTCCGAAAAATAACTCATCTGAAGTAAAGAATCCAGACTACAATAAGGAAGGGGTGGATAAATCCTTTGCAACAACTTCAGCAGAAGTTGGTCCATAAAAGGAAGTTGTATCAGGTACATTGTTTGTCTGTTCAGATTATGCCAATTTGTTGTTTGATTCAGGGTCTATACATTCATTCTTTTATGAGAATTTTTCTAGTAAATTGTAAATTCCATCTCATGATATGAATATAGAACTTATGGTAAAAACACCTGGAGGAAATGTTGAGACAAAAAGAAAACATAAGAACATTCGTGTCCTTCTGTGTGGAAAGAATCTACCTGAAAACCTTATTGTTTTTCTTCTAGTAGAGTTTGATTTTATATTGGGCATGGATTGGATTTCTGTTTATCATGATAAGATTGAATGCAGAGATAAAGTGGTTTCTTTTCAGAATTATTTTCAGTTTGTGTACAAGAATGAACCCTTTCTTTTTATAACATATCAGGAAGTTGAAAAACTAGTAAAATATGGAAATAAATGTTACCTTGCACATACTGTTGAAAACAAAGGAACTGTTCAGATTAATGATGTGCCCGTGGTTAATGAGTACCTTGATGTTTTTTCTTGATGAGTGGCCTGGTATTATACCTGATCGTGAAGTTGAATTTACTGTTGACTTAGTTACTGATGCTAAGCCAATTTCAAAACCCCCTTATCAAATGGATCAAATTGAACTTTTAGAGTTAAAGAAGCAATTTAAAGAGTTATTAGATAAATGTTTCATTCGACCAAGAACATCACCATGGGGTTCTCCTATCTTGTTTGTTAAAATTAAAGATGGTTCAATGGGACTTTTCATTGATTATTGGGCATTGAATAACATCACTGTTAAGAATAAGTATCATTTTCCTCATATCGATGATTTGATTGATCAGCTCCAGGGAGATCAGTATTTTTGGAAGATTGACTTCAGGTCGGGGTACCATAAGTTTAAATTAAAGGAAGAAGACATTCCAAAGACAGAATTTCGTACTAGATATGGCCATTATGAATTTGTAGTTATGCCTTTTGGGTTAACCAATGCACCTGCTGTATTTATGGATCTTATGAATATAATTTTCCGTGAGTTCTTGGATAATTTTGTGGTGGTGTTCATTGATGATATTTTGGTTTATTCCAAAAGTAAGGAGGAACATGAAAGTCATTTAAGGGTTGTCTTGAAAAACATAAAATAAACGAAAATTTATGGGAAATTCAACAACTGTGTGTTTTGGATAAAACAAATTTAATTCCTGGGTCACATTGTTTCAGAAAATGGCATAAATGTTGATCCTACTAAAACAAAAGTTGTTGAAGAATGACCAAGACCCACAAATATAACCTAGATTCATAGTTTTCTTGGTTTGGTAGGTTGTTATCGAAGGTTTGTTGATAATTTTTCAAGGTTATCTAATCCAATGACTATGTTAAGTCAAAACGGTGTTATGTTCATCTGGACAAAAGAATGTGATGACTGTTTTTAGGAATTGAAAAGAAGATTGGTGAATGCTTCAGTTTTGGAAGTACCTTCCATAAATGGTGAGTTTTTTATATATAGGGATTCTTTATTAAAGGGACTATGTTGTTTCTTAATGAATAATGATCAGGTAATTGATTATAATTCACATCAGTTTAAACCACAGGAGTTAAATTACTCTACACATGATTTTGACTTATCTGTTGTTGTTTTTTCTTTAAAAAATTGGAGGCATCATTAGTATGGAGTGAAGTGTGAAATATATACTGATCATAGAATTTTGACGTATATATTCACTCAGAAATAATTGAACATGAGACAGAGGAGATGGTTGGAATTAATCAAGGATTATGATTGCATGATCCTTTACCATTCGAGAAAAGAAAATAAAGTGGCTTATGCTTTGAGTCGAAAAAGTAACGCATCATTAACCATGCTACGTTTGGAACAAGATCCTTTGGTTTTTGATTTGATGAATTATGGCATAGAAGTTGATGGTGTAGGAAATTCGTCTGTTTTGTTTTAGGTGTCAGTGATATCATCTCTATCAGATAGAATAAAGCAAGCGTAGAAGGAAGACAATGAGTTGTAGAAAAAGGTAGAGTTGGTTCAGAAGGGTAAGATTCCTGATTTTAATGTTGATAATGATTGTGTTTTGATATTATGAAAAGAAATTATGTGTGCCATGTGATTCATAGTTGAAGAATGAGTTATTATGTAAATCTCATAGTTCTCCTTTTTCAGTTCATCCTGGAAGTACTAAGATGTACAGAGATTTTCAAGAGTAATACTGGCAGGATGGAATGAATAGAGATATTGAAGATTTTACTGTGAAGTATTTGAGTTGTCAGTAGGTTAAATCAGTGCGATAGTTCTCGAAAGGAATGCTTCAGCCTCTACCGGTGCCAAAGTGGAAATGGGAAATTATATCCATGGACTATGTTATGGGATTACCAAAGACATCTCGAGGTAATAATGTAATCTGGGTTATAGTTGATTGATTGACTAAATCTTGTCATTTCCTTCCTATTTGAGATACTTTGCCTTTAGATCAACTTTCTAGGTTTTATGTTAAATAGATAGTCAGGTTTCATGGAGTTCCCCTGTCCATTGTATCTGATTGTGATCCCAGGTTAACTTCTAACTTTTGGAAAGGCCTCCAGAAGTCATTGGGTACAGAATTAAACTTTAGTGAAGCTTTTCATCCTCAATCAGATGGGCAATCAAAATGAACAAATTCAGACCTTGGAGGATATGCTACAAGCTTGGTCAATGGATTATCAAGAATGTTGGTACCAACACCTTTCTTTTGTTGAATTTTCGTACAATAACAGTTTTCATTCTTGTATAAATATGGATCCATTTGAGGGATTATATGGAAAGAATTTTCAAACTTTAGCTTTTAGGGATGATGTAGGTGAAAGGAAGATGATGGGACCATAATTGGTAGAAGAGATGGAAAAGAAAGTTTAGTTGATTCAGAAGCACATAAGAACAGGTCAGAGCAAACATAAAATTTATGCAGATAACCGGAGGAAGGATCTTTCTTTTGAGGTAGGTGATCATGTCTTTCTCAAATTTTCTCCATGGAAAAATGTGAATCATTTTGGTAAGAAGGGAAAGTTGAGTCCGATGTTTATTAGACCTTATGAAATTCTGGAGAAAGTTGTATCAGTTGTGTATAGAGTGGATTTACCACCATGTTTATCCCAGGTACACAATGTTTTCCATTTTCCGATTTTGAGAAAGTATATTCCAGATCCATCTCATGTTTTGAGCCTAGAGGTAGTTTAGTTGGAAGAGAATCTCTCTTATGAATAACAACCACTCCAGATTCTTGACCGTAGACAGAAAGGGTTGCAGAATAAGTTAATTCCCTAGGTAATGTTTTTGTGGAAAACCATATTGTTGAAGAGAAAATGTGGGAATTTGAAAATTCTATGAGGGATAAATACCCCCACTTATATTGATAAGTAAATTAAAATTGTGAGGATGCAATTCCCAAAAGGAGAGAAGGATGTAACACACCATGTTAATGAAGAATAAGGCATATTTTATATTTATTAGTATTTGTGAATTAAATATTAATTTTACTTTAAAGGGGTTTCTATGTTTGATAGCATACCTGATACGCAACAACGGGTTTCTTTGGAATCTTACATTGCACACGAATAATACAATATTATTATTTTAAATGGTAGTTAACTCCTAGCCGTTGTATTGGTGGGAATGAATGAAACTAACTACAATATAATTCAAAATATTTGTTAAATGTATTTACATTTATCCAATAAAAGTGAGAGGCTTAAAATGTGAATGAATCTAATTTTAAGCATAATTTACATTAAAAGGCCGATTTGTCACCTTTTAATAGAGAACCCTCTTTAAATATAGATTTGGTCACTTTAATACATTAAACATGACCAAATAAAATACTTCTTTAGAAAGGGGACATCTAATTTTACTTTGGGTAATTTTTTGGTATTTTTCTGATAAAGTTCATTTTTTAATGAATAGTGAATAATATTGTATTTTAATTCAAAAGTTCATTTTAACCTAATTTATTAATATGGTTAGATTATCATTTTAATTGTTTTTAAAGTGAAATTAAAATTTATTTTTACCATTTAATTTAATGTTGGTCATTGGAATTAATTTCACATAGAAATTGGACATAAACAAGTATAAATCTTTTGGTAGTTATTGTTTCTTAGAAATGCGCTTTTTTATTTTGATAATGGGAATTAATTTTAAAATTAATTAATGCCACTTCTATGTTTGAAATTTGGAAAAATACACATAATTTTTGAATTCAGAATATTAAATATAGCTTAGGCTGAATTTTTCGTATTTTTTTTAAAAGCATATATTTTTGATGAATAGTGAAACCACTTAGTGGTAGTTAAAAAAATAGACTTCTTCATTTAAATGAAATTTTAACAATTCTGTGAATTGGATTTCGAAAATCCTACATACTTGGTTTTTATGGAGATGTAAAATGTGGTTCAATAAGATTAAAATAATTTTTGGTGAATAGTAACTTTTGACTTTAATTTACCGCGGTTAAAGGTAAATAGGGTAATTAATGGTTAAAAGAATATTATAATAATTCAAAATTACCTTAACAGTTATCCAATCCTTATTGGTTGAGTCATTTATGACCATGTTCATCTTTGGGTCGATTTTGGGACCCCATTGATCCACATGGGAGTAAAAATGAAATTTTAAATTAATTAATTTAATGTAAAGACAAAATTGACATTAACAAAATTCTTTAGGTAATCAATTTTTATATGGTATTATATAAGTCCTATTGTCGATTATAAATATTCATGGATATGCTAAAATGATTTCCTACAAGATATTATTTTTTTATAACATTTACACATCGAATAAATTATATTATTTATGACACAATAATGATGCAGTATTTACCTCATTAATAAATTATTAAAATAAATAAGATTATAATGATTAAAATATTATCAAAAAAATGTAAAATTCTGATTGGATGATTTTATTTCTAATATGAGTCATCTTATCTTCTGCCATAATTATTTTTGGACCACTAGAAACCGAATATCATTATATAATAAAATAATGTTTTCACACTTTCTTAAACACCCCCTCCTCTCCCTTATAAAATGAGACCATTTATATCAAATCACTCACACCTATCAAGACATTTGGATCATACAACCTCTGCCAAATTAAGCTCCATACATCCCTCTCCTCCTCTTAGAAGCCTTAACTTTGGCAGAAGGCATTTCAAGAAGTCCTTTGGTTCAAACCAAAGAGAGTTACCCAAATTAAAGGTAACAGTTTCTCTTAAATTGTATTCTTTTATTTTACATATCCAACCTTTAAACTATTTTTATTTCCTTTCTTTTGTAACAACACCCATATCATAAATATACTAGGATTTTGTTATGATAATGATTCGAACTACACTTACACACACCTCCATCTAATGGATGCAGAACATAATGTTTCTGTGGATGGAAAACTAACGCCTCACGAAACGATGATTGTTCAATTACATCTTACGCCTCTCATGGTGTCCATTATGATGGAACATTATTAATATATGACAAATATTTTGTTTATGATTTTTTATTCTTTTGTACTTACCAATTCTATCAAACCTTTATGGTTTCCATAGTGGGTAAATATGATAATCTCATTTGAGGAAGTGCGGACTACCGCCCCCTCAAATTGATGTGACTCGTTAATGCCTTATGTGGGATGTATAAAGGATAGTGTTTATGATATTATATATGATATTATACTGGAATTATAATATATCTATGTATCATTATGTTTTAATTCCATTAAAATAATAAATATAAATGAAAGTAGCGTTCAGGTGTACGTACGACTTACCGTCTCTATGAACTGTTCATTTCATTTCTTAACTCAAAATGTTATGTACTATTATAAATACTTGTATATACTAGATATATATGATACATATTATATGTACATCACTTTTATCATTCTGTAGATAATGGATATTTGACTACATTTACAACATGTAATTATAAGAAGTCCATTTTTGAGTCAAGTTCCAAATATCGACAGAACGGACATTATTAACTTAAATGATAAAATAATGCTTATAACATAGTAATAAGTTATATAAAAGGATTAATAAACTTGAAAAATGTTCTTAAGAAAGTAGAAATTAATTTTATTTTATTATTCATGATATTAAAGAACGAACGGGACAAGTCAAACATGAGGTAAGGGCCTTCGTCTCAATCTCCTTTCATGGAAGGTTTTTTTATACATGACTTTATTTTATATGGTGTATAAACCCCTTTTACTATTCATTTTATTCAATGGGAATCTTTTTATACAAAGAATTTTAACAAATGGAAAAAAGGAATTTTTTTTACATAAGCGGTGACAATGACCTTTCCGCCGCCGCGAGTATTATTTTATCTTTGTCTTCCTTAACAAGCCGGAATGTTTTTAAAAGGAAAAATAAATACCATATACTTTTTTTACGTATTTTGGTATTGAAAATGATTTTGAGAATGGATATATTATTTCAATATCTTGAAATGATATTTTATTATTGCAATGGGGAAATGTTATCTTTCCTTTATGCTGATGTTATGTGTTATGATCATGTTATGGTTCTTGGGAATTATTTACAAATACGGGTGGTTCTATGATAAACCTAGGGCGGGGGAGCCCAATATATCTCTCAAATGAATTAGGTAACGTGACAGAGTTAAACATGGATGTTTCTCCTAATATATTTAGGGAATATAATGTGGTGGGTATTCCAAAGTAACTCCCTATGCAGCTGTGATAGCTACAATGTAAGTATGGTATGGATGCCACAAGATACCTTTATGATTTACGATTTCTATGTGCCTTTCATAAATCATATTATTTCTTGAGGTAAGTTAAAGAGTTCATGTTTTTAATGTATTTATGAACAAATGTTTTCATTAATTTCTTTATACCCCTTACTGAGCCTTTTATACACATCCAACATTTTGAAATTTTTTCACATGACATAAAGATGAATAGGGTCAAGGATGGGATCATGGAAAAGTCATGTTATCTAAAACATGGAACTAGACATCACACTTTTTTAATGAGTTTTTATTTTATGAAAAACATTGAAACTGTGTAGAAATTTCTACCTTGTAATCTTTTGAGATGTAATATTTATGGCCTAAATCTCTAAAACTCTAAACCTGAAAAGATCCTCAATGTGAATTATTCAATTAATTCAATATTAGGTAAGGTTTATGGACGGGTCCTTATAGATATAGAACAACAATATCAAAAATAATAACAACACTAATTATGTGAATCACTATAGGTAAAATCAAACCAACTGTATCATAGAAAAAACCAGAAAACTGTAGTAAGCAAGGAAGATTGGCTTTTCCCAATACACGAGTTAGCTACTCCTGAGCACATCTTAACACCGAGTATGGAATCCGTCCTATCCTTGGATAAAGGCTCAAAACATTAAATCAAGCGAAAAGAAAACCCCATTGATACCACTTTGTAACGTCCCGGTTCCAGAAGCCACCCAGAGGCGCCCCATACCCGGTTGGTCACATGGCCTCAAGCGCATTTCCCCAAATTCTAGAGGCTGCCGAATAGTAGAGAGGGCCTTGGGTGTGTTAGTGGGGAAACTATGCCCTCATTGGAAGAATACACATCGTAATAAAAACAAATATGTAATAGCAGTAATCATAACCATCCAAAAAATAGTAAACGATAAACAGCGGAAGACTAACAAATAAACAACTGGAGCAGAAATATATGTAAATGATGCATGATACATATATGTCTATAAAAACAGTCAAACAAATCACAATGCTGAATACATTACTAAGAAAATGTACAAAAGAAAAAAAGATGAGCAACTCCTCAGCATTGCAAGCCTCGGCTTGGTCCCATGCTCTCCAGCCCCAGTGCAATCACGAAATTGAAGTTTAATGGAGCTTTCCCTTATCTATACCTGCAACAATATAATCTATTTGGGCCCAGAAGCATGACCCAAATAATGGGTGATCAAAGTCCCAATAGGCAACCACCCAAATATCTGTGCCTAATATTTAGTGAATATTTGTAGGTAAAGTGTAGTAAGCAGTAAATAATAAGCAATATACAATATAATACACAGCAGTAACAATCCACAGTTCCTAGCATATAATATACAAACAAGAAAAAGTCACTCAAGAAAGTATAAAAAAAAGGTAACCTCTAGGTTGTTCTCACAATCTTGCCCCTAAGGTTCAACCTACAAGTACTAGAAACCCTTTGGGAGGCACACACTCTCTCACCCCTCTGGTTCAGCTAAAGAGTAGACTCTATAAGGAAGCACTCACTTTTAATTCCCCCTATAGTCTTGTATCATACCAAAGGCTCTATGGGAAAGCACTCAACGTCTCATTCCCCCTATGGCCTGCATCTAAGAACTAACGACTCTCTAAGGAAGCACTCAGGGTCAATTCCCCTTGTGGTCTCGCATCTTAAATTATGGACACTCTAGAGAAGACCTTACGTCTGTTCTCACTATGGTCCACTACACTAAGTTCCCACAACCTTGTGTAAAAAAACATGCATAGCACACGTATCGGCCCAATTAAACCCCAAGAACTAATTTTCTATCATTCTAAGGCACAACAACAATACATTACAACATTTTCACTATCCTACAACTATGCATGGAAACTGAAAAAAACCTAACAAGAAAAATGTGCAAGGTAAAACATCCAGAGTACATCACAATTTACCCTATTCACAACAATTACCTCTACTCAAGCAATCATGCATATCAGGCAAAAACAAGGGAAAAATAGGAAACACGCAATACCCTGTTCAATGGTATTGGTGTAATTTGCAAAAAATATTCACAGACTTCCTACATAAAGGCACAAACTACCTACCTGGATGCTAGGAGAACAATATACGGGAACCATGATGATTGATTCTCCTTAGAACATCGAAGATCTATGAAAACGTCAAAAACACGCAACCCACGATATCTTTAGAAAGATGAGAAATTGGAAAACATGGCTCTAGGAGAAGGAAGAAGTCACCGATATGGTTCCAACACAATCGACGAAGGCTAAAACGGAGATCAGACAGAGGATCAGGAATCCGGAGAAGAAACACGGCCGTACGGGTGACTCTTAGATGAAGAACTTGGAGAAGGAGAGCATTCTATCCGTCAGGCGCAACCCCGGGCCTATTTAATGAAAAAAAGAAAATACAAGGTGTGTACTTCTGGAGTACATGTTGTTTACTCTATTTTTCCGTACTCTGCATTAAGCGGCCACCACATCACCTCTACACACCGTGTGTGTGGCCCAAACACGACCATCACACGGCTTCGTGTGGAAAAGGAGTACACGGTGTATACTATAAAAGTACACGACGTGTACTTCAAAAATTTCCAAAAACCCCATTTTTCTCAAAAAAACCAAAAAAGGAAAGACTTACCTAAAAACGAAGATCCGGGTTCTTACATGTTTACCCCATCATTAATAATTTTATTTTAAATGTGTGAATATATCACATCGATGAGAGGAGGTGGTATTCCATACATCCAAAAGCGATGCAATCAAATTCCCACAAAATTGAAAACATGAAGGTATATGTAATATAATAATTAAATAAAATTTATCAAATTATAAATACAATATATATCATAATAACATAGTATGTCCATCATAATTCCATTACATACTAATTGTCCAACAAAAACAGATATTGTTATGTGTTGTGATAGTATGCATAGTACACGAATGGTGATTTCATTACCCATTTAATCGATGTGTGTTTAGGTGTTGGTAAACCCCTTACACCAAAAACATATCGGTATAATCTAGATACTACATATCTTTAATAATTAATGATTAAAAATAACTTAATAGGTGGTGGAAGATAAAATTAAAAATATTTTCATTGAAAATTTGTACCTTTTCTTTGGGTATCTCATTTTATTTTGCACCAAAGAAAATACGTGGAACAATTTCACCTCCAGATGAGTCTTCTAGGATTTGATATTATTTTTGGGAATATAGTTTAGGTTGGTTTTTAATGAGACCAATGGAATTTCGTTTGTGATGTATGGGGAGTGTGAGTTGATTTTTATACTAGAGGAGTTGTTGAATTCTTATAAATATGAAAAGGTAAACTACAATCGGAGGTCTCCCTCAAGTAATTTACCACCAATAATTATAATAAATAGATAAAATATGGTATGTGAACTATATATTGACTTCGAATTTTTTTCATGGTTCTATGTCATTAGGAACATTAAGAATAATGTTGGACTACAATGTGAACTTGGTTATTCTTTAATAACTATATATTAATTATAATATCAATCACAATATTTTTTTTCAACATCCTATTTTGATCTAAGTAGAAATTATAAATTTTGATTATTTTAAATATTAAATTCATTCTTCATAATTCCAATAATAAAAGTAGAAAATATAAATTTTAAGTAATCCTGTAGAGGGGAAGAGAATGTGTGTTTTAATAGTTATAATGTTCAAAATATTGAAATTTTTTCCAAAAATTTTAGTATGAAATTTATTCAAATGACCTTAATCATCATCTATGATGTAATATTTATAAAACATTTCTTATTTAAATTAAATATATAATTTCACCCTAGAAATTATTTGTAAAAACAGTTTTCAATTAAAATCTTATTTTATTTCCATTTCATTAAAATATGAATGTTCATTGTAATTTACAAAAATATCATACTAAGTAAATTTTTCTATTATAATTAATGAATCAAAATTTTTATTTTCTTATAAAATTTATAAATTTTTCAAAATTTATTTTTCTAATAATCCTTCCATTACAAGTTTAAAAACATTTATTTTAGAATAAAATATAGGGTTTATGCTTAAAATTTTAATTATTTTTATTTAATTACTATAAAACGTATTTGAACAATTCAAAAATGTATTTTTTTTGAATATATAACATTTAAATTTCATTAACACTATTCAATAATATTAATTAATTAAATATGATATGATAAAAATGATTTTTTTTAAAATAAATTGTATCTTTAAAAAACATATCCATTATATTCAATGTATATTAATTTTTATTCATAATAATTGGTAAAAAATAATTCATTATATAAAAATGTTTAAACCATAAATTTTTCAATTACAATAACAATTTGGGAAAAAATATTTTAAATAAATAATATTTATTTTATATGTTTTACAGTAGGATTTCTCCAGAGGTGTATGAAAAGTCATCGAAGAAACTGAATATTACGTGACACAAAAGACAAAATTCATGTTTTGTATGACAATAGATAAACTATGACTTGTTTGTGAACAATATATCTATTATTTTAAATTATTTTGAATGAATATATTTCATAAAATCGTGGGATGTAACAAGATGTATTTACGGCTATTACTGTTCAATGTGACTCATATCAATTTTATGATGAAGAAAGTATTTGAAAAAGAAAATATAAAATGATTTGAATTTTAAATAATTATGATGAAATTAAAAAAAATATTTATAAATAACATATTATCTAGTTCATACCAATATAAATATGATATTTTAAAATTATACATCTCCTATCTCATAAGTGGATCCATAATATGTATCAATGGAAGTTGAAAAAAATTAATGTATTACTATGTTGAAAAAATAATTATATCATTTTGAGAAAAATGAACCATGTGATATGTTTCCATGAAACAAGGGATATAATTTCCAAGGAATATTGATTATGTTCAAAAATAAAGTCAATAATAAAAGACAAATATTTTAAATTATTCCGTCAATTTTATGAAATCAAGCTTAATGTTTGATGGGTTTTATTGAAGAAATTCTTTCCACTATTACTGATACTTCTATATATAAGAATGATATTTTAGGATATTTTACATCAATGATAAAAAAAATATTAGATATATGATAATTTATATTTTTTAGATATAGAATTTGTTGTATTAGTTTATATTTTGAATCCTAGTGGGGGTTTTCTTCTAAAAGTTGGAACCATATCGTTTAATCTAATGAAAATTTTGTATCATTAAAAATATGATCTTCATGAAAGGTATTATAAACATGAGAACAACCTTATGTACCTCATATTTCCAAAAGTAAAATATTATTTCGAACTATACATTATAAAAATTTACACAGGTACACATATTTTGATTCATTATGTTGAAAAATATATCTTTTAGGTTGTAAGGATAAAACATGTTAATAATTATATAAATAAAGGATCGAAAACAAATTGATTTTAATTATTTCAGGTTTAGATATTTTTTGGAATAAAAAATATATAGATATTGTTAAATATCTTTAAATTTGAATAAATTTATTCCAATTATATTGTTACCAAAAATTGTAATGAATGAATAAAAATAATTTTCTATACCTTTCATAGTTGGTGTAATGTCCAATATATCTAAATCCATGAAAATTATGAGTCCTAAATTAATTTTAAATTTATTAGAATAATGATAAATCATTTATCGTCCCTTATAGACATTGGATATACTCTTATGTAGTTTGAAAAATATCATAGTGATCCATAGAATCACATATGCTAGAAGAAATAAGAGTACAATGGAATTTTAAAAGAGAATAATACTTTTTAATATTGTGTTAAATAATCTATAGAATATTTAATATAAGATACATAGATACTTATTACGATATATACTATATTGATATAAATTTAACCCCATATTTATCTATCATCTTAGTAAATTATTTTGTTAGCTGTCATTGTATAAATTAATTTTTTCTAACATTGTGGAAATATAAGGGATAATTAGTATGTTACAAATAATTATTTATTAAAATGATATAGATTGTAGATAATCTACATTATTTGTGAGTTAATTATAAACAAACATTAATTTAACATTTTGAGAAATAACATTCCATTATTATTTACCAAAAGTAAATAAATAATTCACAATCCAAGAAACATGATTGTAAAAACCATTTTATAAAATGTATTATAGCTTGTAGAGATATGATTTATTAGTATATTTGAAAAATGTATTAAATTATTATTATTATTATTACCAAAGAACTCATTTATGAATGATTTATGTAATTGAGGATACCAAAACATTTTCATCCTCTATAAAGACTTTCCAATGATGTTTAGAAAGTCTAACACAGTCATTGGGATTCTACTATCAAGGGGGAGAGAACGTACAACTCATTAAAAATATCATTTGTGTATCTAAATATGTTGTTATGATAATAATTTAGATACAAATAATATTTTTGAGGAGTTTATTGTATCATGGTTATAAAATTTCATGTCACTGAGGGATGTAATTCTTCAAAAACAGGTTTTTATCCATTAGGGATGATTCCAGGTATTATTACCCTAAAAAGGATCTTTTTATTAATAATTTCAATAATAATTTTTTTAAATAAATAAATAAGTATGTACTTACCTATACGTACAATAAATACATATATTGATGTTATCCATGTGTTATACAGATGCGTGTATAAATTTTTGGTCATTTTTAGAATTTGAAGATGTTATTTTATATGATGCATGAAGTTATCTCAATAAATTGTATACATAAATCTCAATTAAAATCATCATACATATTTTAACCGTATTTATATTCCATTATTATTTCATCTATATGTTTTTGGAAATATAAGATAATGATAAAACTAGTTAAGAGATAGTACACCTAAAATACCCTATTAGGACCCAACATTAACAACATAAGATATCATATTATTCATACATTTCTTCTTGTATGCTAATATTGAAAACCCTATTAGTCCATAAAGTAAGTTTTTTAGGTATTAGGTAAAAAATATATATCTCTATTACCCAAATTTAATGTTGAATTTTTTTAATTTGTTTCTAGTAATATATATGTGATGATGTTTATAGGTAGATAACAAGATTATTCACTATGTCAGTAATGCTCCTTTGAAAAATCGGTATCCAATGTAACAGTCCTGTATATATATTTTTGTGTTAGTAATCCACAAGTAGAGGCATGTGATGGTTCCTCCATAAATAATATAGAATCCATGAACATGTTTTCCTAGATACTCAAATGAATACATAATCATAAATTTTATATATTTTCCACAGATATTTGTGAAGAAATTTTATCCATTAAAAAATATTATATTAAACATAAATATCAGATCATTTACATAATAAATGTCATTTTAATGTCATATTTTTACAGAACATGAAAAAAGAAAATGATAAAATTAACCATTCAAGAGGTGGAATAAATGTTTCTTTAAAAACATAATCATATTTTATTAAATGTGTTCAAAAACTCTAATAATATGCATAAAAATTAATCATTTCCAGGAATAATTATTTAAAACCATTCATTATATCCTTTATAATTGGAGAAAATTAGAAGGATGATCTGAAATTCTCAACAAGGGAACAAATAACAATTAATAATTTAAAATCATTAGTGATCATATAGATTTATTTATTTTGTGATGATATACTCATGTTTTATTATTATATCATAATATTTTATAGTCATAGTATTAAATATGTTTCATTTTAAATTTAAATGTTCTATGTACTCCAACTAAATGTCATAAGAGAAGGTTTCCCATGAGTAATGACGGTCTTGGGGGTGTCATCATAGTTCATGATATGTAAAATAATGAAATTTGGCCAATATGTGTTGTGATAAAGTGGGTTCACTGTTAGTAGTAACCATTAACCATAACCAAAGACTAAATAATGGTTTATATGGTGTGGAAAATAATTTATTGTGGCCCAGAACATAGTTTAGCTCGTTCTCCCCATAAAAAATGGAAACTGAAAAGACACCACATGGTTTGTTAAACCATTCAAGTGGCTAGGAATTATGTGTGAGTTACATTACTCTCATAATGGGGGAACATTAAGGTGTGATTACTATTTCAATGGTAGAAAGAACAAAATGTAGTTCTTGGATAAATTTGAAACATCTCATTTTCTTTATGGGGCATAAATTATTTTTCTCAACTTTTCACCCACATTCATCATCTAGAATCCTTTTATGATAAAATCCCTTCCTATTATTTATCATATGTTTATTCATTTATTTATTTGAATTTTTATAGTCAATTTTACAAATTGATGATTTGTTTCAGTCACTAAAATAATTCCATCAGCATTATTGAAGGTGAATTCATGGAAGTTTCCTCAACTTAGGCTACTGCAAACCATTATTTTCCAAGGTAATAATTTTCAATGTGTACAAGGAAATTTCAAATTGTATCAAATGATTAGTTTAAATATGTTTCTTTCTATGAGGCTGAGGTATGTGTTCTATTTGATTTTCCAATATAATTGATGTTATAATAATGTATGTAGTTTTTCTGAGTTGTTTCCTATTTTTTCATGACTATGGATAAAGAATGTAATTCCAGAAGTAATGTGACTTATGAGGCTGATCATAGACCCCATTAGATCCATTAATGATTTGAAATAATATATAGGGCAACCCATGATGTATTAATAGCCCATGAAAATGGTGACACACCATTATAAAATTTGAGATACTATTATAATGGATGTGAATTAGTATAAATTTTAAAATTTGTATATGGTCCTAGATAAAGGATAATTAAAATGTTTATATGTTTAATTTTGTGATATTCCAAATATTATTTTGAAATAGATTAAATAAATAGTTTTTTATTTTTATCCAATAATGGTTTTCAATGAATGCATCTTATTTTTTGAAACAATGTAACGTTTTTAAAGGAAGTGTTGACCAAAATGAATTTGAAAAATTTGACACTTATTAGATTTCAAATTTAGAAAATAATTGTGAGTGTAATTGTATTGTTTAAATATTTCAAGATATATTCATTTATTAGAGGATATATTTGAAACATTTTCATTAATACTTCTATTTTTTATTCATCTCATAGTGTTTTAAGAAGGGGATTTGGAATTGAATTTTAGGGGATGGATAAAGTGTGAAATGGTTTTCTAGAATATTTATCATTTTTTAAATGAATAAAGTATTAAATGGTTTATTAAGAAATTTTAAAAATGGGATGGTACATGTTAATATGTGTTTGGTTTAAAGGATTATATGTACTGTAAAAAATGAATAATGATTAATAATGTAAACAATTTATAAATGATTTTGTAAATATATGACATATGATAATGGAATTGTTTGGGATTGCAAGTCATGTTGTATTGGATAACAATTGGATTCATGGAATGATGATCCATATTTTTTGATATGTGACTAGTAATTTGGGATATTGTATAGTTTCCCCACTAGGAAATGTTGGTTGGGCTATAATGATTCTCCAAGAGCCTCAATGCACCATATTTTTTGGAGCATGGACAAGGAATTTCATACAACATTGGTTTGGAAACAGTGTCCCGTATCATGTTTGGGAAAATCATATATGGAGTTTCAAGTCGATGTTGGAATCATCGACTGATTTTCATTATTCCTGACTTGATAGATAGAGGTTGGGATGGATTTTTATGGAATATCTGAACATGGTGGAATAGTTGGATTGATACTCATTATTTTTTAAAAACTAACCCATATGATGTAATTTGTTCGTACCGAGACAGACTCACCATGGTACGAAGAATTATGTAAATGATAAATGATTACCCCTCTTGAATTGAAATATTTAAACAATATAGAATACAAAATTGGTTCTCATTATGGCCAAATAAGGTTTCATTTGTTGTTTGATACAATAGAATTTAATGGTTTAAATTGATAATTAAAAATAGTTTAATAGATTAACCTGTTTTTTCTATGAATAATTTAATTATGTGACACTTGATAATCAACCTACACAATTTAAAAACCTAGTTATTAAATCAGGAACCAATGGTGGTGGCCTATAGAGTTTTACTCAAATCGTTCAGGGGCATCCATGTAACATGAATACCTTAGAATATAGTTTATGTTTTCTATCCTCGGTTCATAACATGGACCTGGTTTATTTTTTATGCAAGGTCTAATGGGTTTTAAAATCATATTCCATGAACTTGTTGGGATCATCCCTATATTATAGTTTTTTATTTTTATAGATATGATTATTTTTAATTTATCATTTTATGACATGTAGAGTATACATATCATCCTTATATTATGATTAATTTTCGAATTCACTATTGTTATATTTTGTAGTTATTGGGTGATGTATATTTTATATTGTTTGGTATTATTATTTCATGGGTTTTACATTGTTTAGAAGGTTCAGCCTACAATGGGTATCTCAATTGACTAGTTCTTCTATCAAATTACCTCTTTTATAAGGGGTGTTGTGCATTTTGTCATATAGAGATCTGAATTGTGGGCCAAGTTTAGTGGCAGTGGGGATGGGATGGTTAAATGTGGTATTATAAGAGTTTTATTTTTTTGTTACAATTTTGGGAATAGAAAAAAAGATATTATGATCATTCAAATTTCATTAAAGACTTCATTAATTTGTTACTAGAATACAAAGTATGTTGGAGTTTCATGGGTGGATTTCTATTATGTTTTTTTATTAATGGTGATTGATATTTCTAAATTAATTGGGGAACAATGATATGATTTTTTTAATATTATTTTATCCCATGTCTAGAAATGTAAGGATAGGGTATGTGTGATCATTAAATATACCGGGAACATGGGATTGATAGGTCGTCTGTATGTTACTTATTTTTTATTTGTGAAAGAAATCTAATGTTCTAAATTTTCCAAAAAACCATAGAAAATATAATGTTTTAAAATTTGAATTATTGAGTTTTAGAATGGTAATTTTTTATTAATAAAAGTTAAAATGGATTTTATGAATTCATGATATTCTAGTAATTTGAATTTATTTTCTTTGTTTATGTGTATATTAATAATAGTGTTTCAGGATTGAGAGTTTTATTATTAGAGACCATTATTATCTGTAATGGGGCTTGATTGGTGTTGATGGTAATGAAAATGGTATGCCATTATCTTTCATTTAGTTAGGTTGTGATATCGATGTTCTTAGATACTCTCTAACATTATGGGTGTGGTAACTGTGTTAGGTTGTGTTTATGTGTGTTTTCATTAGTCCCCGTAAGGGGTGTCTCTATTTGTGGTGACATTAAATAATGGTTTTGCAGACATGTGTAGTGAACCTAGAATAAATGTTTGTTTGGTTTCATGGATGTGTTGTGTTTAAAATGTGGGAAGGATCATTTCTTGGGGTTAGTTACTTATGGGTGGTTCATTTTTCACAGACCAAGGTATTTGACATTGGTCATGGGAATATGACTAAAGTAATATCCATGAGTTAGAAACCTGAGAATATGATGGTATGATCTTGGGATTCTAGACCTCTGTTGGGGTTATTTCAATTTTGAAGCATATCTGTAAAATACAAAAATGAAATAGTCATGTTGTAGAAATAATCAGGTATATATTCTGAGGAATGTTTATATCATTGTTTACTTTTGTAAGATAAGAATCTTATCTTCTCATGGGTGGATTTAAGGAAAGCTTCTATAGGGATGAATCATTTGGATTCCAAACCCAGTTGTTCTGGCATTGTTCATTGAGTGGATATGTAAATAAAATATATGTTATAATTTTTTTCATGTATCTCCCTCTTTGATATTTTTATTAATCATATGCTTCATGGTTTCCTTCATTTTGTTAGTGTAACGCCCCGACCCCAGCTACCCAGAGTCGGTGCATTACTTCGTAACATTGGCATGATCACAAGAAAGATCAAATCTCGAAAGACCGATTGGTTTAGTAGCCTTGGAAACACTAGATATATTCATAAGTTTTACATTACATCATAAAATGAAAAACTACTACAACAACATAATGTCTCCATAATCCACACTACTATCCCCTCATAATATCCCTGCAGGTCATTCATAATTTACTTCTTCACATCCTGGGGAAAAATAAAACATAGAAAAGGGGTGAGCTCAAATGCCCAGTAAGGATAACAATATAGCGGAAACTTTCATAAATAAGAATAAACATTTAAGGCAATGCATTACTAAAACAAAAGCCTTTTAAAATTGAACTTCAACATGGTATGGCAAAAGTAAAATGAAATAATGCCATTTACTTATTCACATGGATATTCTACTAATCGAATAATCACATGCAAAAATCAATAACCACTTTCATAATGTTGGAATGCATAATGCTAAACGTTAATTTCTTTGTCTAGGCCTCAGCCCAAGACCTAGGGGTTACTTCTAACCGGAACCCAACCCGGAGTGCCTCTAATAACCGGACACCAACCCGGAGTGCCTCTAATAACCGGACACCAACCCGGAGTGCCTCTAATAACCGGACACCAACCCGAAGGGCATACTTTTACCAGTCCCTAACCTGGAGGGCTTACTTTAACCAGTCCCCAACCTGGAGGGCTTACTTTTACCAGTCCCCAACCTGGAGGGCTTACTTTTACCGGTCCCCAACCCGGAACATACTTGTTTAGCACATTCATCTGAAGAAAAGTTTGAAATATAACATAAACATTCGGATTAAAACTAGCATACGAAATGTCAATAGTTTCACCATAAACTATGAATGGTATAAAATAGCACATCCACAGTCAAACATATCAAAAAACCTTCAATACAATATAGAAGTTTTGTATTATAATAAATCAACTTCAAATAAGCGTAAAATCCATAAAAGGATGTTGACATAGATGAAATCAAAACACTTTTTAGAGAAATATCTCTTTATATTTTTGAAATCATTTAAGAGCCATATAAAATAAAACATTTTCTTGAAAATATTCTTATAAGCTTGTAAGTAAAGCTTTGAAGATTTTATAACGGCGTAAAATAACCGCACCCGCCGTATAAGTTAAAAAAACATTCTTACCTCAATTCTGTCGAAAAGGTTAAAAAGGACCTTGTTTTGAAAACGACGGAAATATTCCTTTATAAACCTCTTATAAAAAGTCAAACAAGGGTATAAATGACTTTAACCCATATTCTTGTAATAGTAAAAATGTTTTGAAATACATTTTTAAGAAACATGGATGTGGATGATAAAGAGATCCCAGTAGATTATTACGTATAAACAACCTCGAATAATGAAGAGATTGTGAAATAACCCTTACCTTGTACTTTTCCTTGGTTGGGGTAGGTTAACCTCCTGTATAATGGTGAAATAGTTGTTATTAAATTATACAAGAATCATATATATTAATATGATATCATATATGATCTTTTAATATTGGTATCTTAGTATTATCGTTGTTTCGGGTGTTAACTTACTTGTTTTCTTTCATATGTTTTGTTACGTAAGACATGTTTGTAAAGGATAGGTTGTATATTATTCATATCCAGAATGATATCAAGTCCTTAAACATCATTTTTAAATCATCAAATTATAATTATACTTTAATGGTTACGATGGAGAATGAATCTCATCGCGTTCGTGGAGACGGTAGTCCGTACGTACGCACGAGCGACAATATCATTCTTTTGATATTAAAATAATATATAAATGGATGGTATATCATATATACAGAATCATTAACATGTTATATTTATTATTTACATGAGTTACACATCATTATTATACCCATCCAAATAATAATATATTGAATAACAATTACACCACGACGTGGAGACGGTAAGCCGTACGTACACACGTATGGTGACATGTTATTCAAAGGGTGGATATAATACTGAATATGGTTGTACCATATTTATAATAACATCACAGTATATTTAAGATACTGGAGTTATTATTTTAGAATGGTAAGAACAAAGAAAGAGGAAGTGGAAGAAGAAATGAACTTAGAAAAGGGTGGTGAAATCATTACCTCTTCTTCGGGTTCTTCCTTTTTATTTGATCAAAAGGGCTCCTTAGGTTGGCTTTCTGATCAAACTAAGGCCTCTAGGTTGTAGTGAGGGATGTTGGGAGAGTATTTGGGCAGAGTTTGGCCGAACCAAAAGGCTTTAGAGGTGTGAAGAAATGAGAAGGAGGAGTTCCCTTTTATAAGAGGGGTGAGGGGCACCTTTGGAAAAGCTAGGAATATTAATTTATAATAAATTCATATTCGGTTTCTAATGGCTCCAAAGTTGACTATTCAAAGGTTAAGGTGGGGATAGGTCGCAAACCACTCAACCAATAGAATTTAGACAGGTTTGGGTACTTATATTAACCTTATCTTTAAGTATTAACTCTAAGTTAATTAGTTTCACTTTTACAATGTCTCTTTGTATTTTTATATAATATGGTTAATAAACTTACTATATACATCCAAGCGACCCCCAAGTGGTCCATTAATGATTAACCTATCATAATATAAGTCTCTTGGCCGAACCTTAGATTTTTAGGAATTTAATATCAATTAATAATATAATATTTGTTTTAAGAACTCTTTTATGTCAATTTTGACACTATTCATTAGTTGATTTTTGTGAAACTCATAACAGATTGATTACTTCGAACAAAGTCAATTAAATCAATCCTAATATATCATATTATCCTAGAAATTAGTTTAATTCATTAAAAGTTTCATATTATATTTATTTGGGTATTTATAATATCAATTAGTTTAATTTTTCACTATTATAGTAATTACTGCATCATCATTGTGTCATAAATAAAGTAAATTATTAAATGTCTAAAAATTATAAATAAAATATCATTATGTAGGAAAGCTTTTTAGCTTTCTAATGAATATTTATAATCGAAAATCCAACATGTATAACTCTATGTAAAAATTTTTCTTCTAAAAGATATATGCTTGTGTCATTTTTGTATTCATTTTAACTTAATTAAAATAAAGTGTCATTATCACTTACAAGTGGATCCATGGGGTCCCAAAATTGACACAAAGATTCCCATGGTCGACCATGTATCAACCAATAGGGTTAAGACACGTTTTAGGGTAATTTAGTATTATTATAATATTATTTTTTAACCCTTATTTACCGGATTTACCCTTTAACCATGGTAAATAAAATATTTACCGCAGTAATTATTCAAAATGTGTAAAAATAAAAGTTACCTATTTACACAATTTGAACATCCTGATTCCAAATATGGAATCCATTTTCCTAAATTCAAAACACAGAAGTGGCAGAAATTAATTTAAAATTAATTCCCGCTGTCAAAACAAAAAGCGTGTTTTTAAGAGATAATAACTATCAAAAGATTGACACTTGTTTATGTTCGGTTTAATTGTAAAATTATGTCCAATGACCAACATTATATTAAACGGTAAAAATATATTCTAAATATACTTTAAAACCACTCAAATTCATAATTTATCACTATTAATTATTTTGATTAAAAAAGTTGTTTTTAATTAAAATTTAGAAATTTTCACTATTCATCAAAATATGAAAGTTATCCGAAATGTACCAAAATTTCACCCTAGGCTAATTTCGATATTCCGAATCCAAAAATGAAGTCCATTTTAAAATATAAAATATATATGATTTCAAAAATTAGGTATTACTATTCACAACGGCTAGTTTAATTAGTTGTGGCGTGTGTTAGAACTCGAGGTTGCGTACAACACACGCTATCGCATTATTCGAAGGGAAACGTACCGTGGAAGCTTGGGATGTTTCATTTTAAATTTTTTGATGTCTCCATTTAGTCAAAAAGTTTAAAATATTGTATTTAAAAAGGTTTCACTATCAAAAGTTGATAAAAGTGCAATACTGAAAATGAATCTGTTCTTGCATTATGACTAAGAAACTCATAATATGGATTCTAAAATTATAAGGATAATATAAAGTTTAAAATTTAGTTAATATTATTCATGAACTCTTTTAATGGCTTTTTTTTTGGTAAGTCATGGTGCAATTGAACTAAGTGTTGCGTGTAGTGCAAGTTATTGAATTATTTTGAAGAAATAACACACTATGAAATCTTGGGGTGTTACATTCTCCCCTCCTTCAATAAATTGCGTCCTCGCAATTTGAAATTGTTCTTAAAAAATAAAAGGTTGAAAGTAGAAAATATATTTGTGGGAAAACCCACATCGGAAATTGGGTTACTAAAATTTAGTCTTAATATGAGGAAAAGAGAAATCAAAGGGTCACCACCAAATTATGATCTCGATTAGGAGAACATTGGTGGAAATTAGAGACATATAATCGGAGGAAAAACGTAAATATTTATAGGTAGTGATTGAGGTCATCAATCACAAACAAGTGTATAATTGAGGTCCTTAAATTCATCAATCTATGATGATTTGAAATACCATCGGTTCAACAAAACATAGGGTATTAGGATAACACATTTTTGACGTTTCAAAATATCTTAGTTGAAATCCCACATCGAAAAATGAATTAATGAGTCCTCTATTTAAAATAAAGAGTGGAAAGTATG
Source organism: Viscum album (assembly GCA_963277665.1). Lineage (NCBI taxonomy): Eukaryota > Viridiplantae > Streptophyta > Magnoliopsida > Santalales > Viscaceae > Viscum > Viscum album. The sequence goes on from CAUJRU010000252.1 coordinate 532,247, forward strand.
AAGATTACCGAAAATAACACATACTAGGGTTCCATGTAGGAAAATATGGATATGGAAGAGAAATCTAACCATCAATTATCTGATGGAGAGTGGTAGAGAACATGGCTATGAAAAGGCCAAAAATCCCAAATCCATGAATTAGTGATGATTTAAGGTACCATCTAGGACAACATTTTTGTTCTAAGTTCCTTTTATTAATGTTGAGGAATATATTTATGAGATTGGCTAAGATCATAAGGAGATATACTTACTTTATAATTAGAGTTTTATCCATTAATAAATTTCTACCAAAACTCATCATTCACTCGTAAAAAAATTTCTATTTATACTATTCATAGAGGGTTCCAAAATAAAAGAATTTATAATTCATCTACCAGATCTTTTAAAAAACTACTTTATTTAATCCAGGACATCTCGTGGGATAGTGGTAGGTGATACACCCTTGTCGCCCTTTGGTTGCGGGTTCAAGTCTCGCAGCCTTGCCGGACGCGACGGGTTGCCGCCCGACCTCCGGGTTGTCCTTTTATGGCAATCCTAAATAATCCAAACTAGAACTATCCAAAATACTTCTGTCCAAACTCACAGTCTAACATTTATAAGGAAGGTAAACATAATATAGATCCTTTTTACCCCGTAATAGCATATGAATACCTTCATCATGTATTACCATATTCCTTATTGATTACATTCATGCTCCCTTATTCCATATAGAATGCTGGATATACTTCATTAATCCAAAAATGTTTTAAAACCCAACAATGATGGAATATACAAATCATTAATCAGTTCCAAGGTAGTCAAGAATATCCAATACAATTTATCCAAAACAATCACTTATTATTCCAAAATCACTACCTCAGTATCAGAACTATATTATGATTTATCATTCTCTCAACCATATATTTTCCAAAAATTTATCCTGCTATTGAGTCACTTTTCTTTGTTCCACACAATCTCAAGTCCTTAATGAAATAGTACTGCAGTACAATCCTTATATACTCCATAATTATTATAACAAGTACATTGTTGATACAACACTCAATTGACATAATCAACTTAAGAACTCTAATCATTCCTCTTCATATGTGGTAGTATCATAACTTGATTATTATCCAATAGCATCATTTGCGGCATAGTCTGATGACTGGGACATAGGTTCGTGTAGTGTCCAAACTCCTTGCAAATGAAGCATTGTACATTTGAAACCATTTTCTTACCCTTGCAGTCACGTACTTTGTGCCCTTTTCCTCCACACTTATAACAAACTCCCATTCCTTTCAGGAAAGTTCCAGGGTGTTTCTTTCCACAGTTACCACATATGGGAAAATTCTTCTTTTCCCTCTTACTTTTATCCATCTTTCTCTCTTCCATCCTTTTCTTCTCTTGCTTCCCATCAAAGCCATAGGACTCAGTAAACTCTTTACTTATCTTATCAACAGATGATATTATTTCTTCATATGATGATAATACATGGGAGACTATTTCTCTTATAAATTCTAGCTTAAGACCATGAAAGATATGATCCTTCCTTCTCTTTGGATCATGTGCATTTCTGGAGTTCTCATTCCTTCTACTGGGCGCCATTTCTAAACAATGGCATAAACTAGATCAGTTTATGAATCAAAATACATAATCCCATACTTATAAAACACTTAACATAAATTGGACTATTTATGGATATAATCCATAATCATAAAAATATTTTCTTTGAAAAGTATATACTCATAAACCCTTCATAATGATTTGTAAAGAAAATGAGAGTTATCCTAAGCATATCCCCCGGGAGTGTCGTAACCAAGAGTGCAGCAAGGCCCGTTGTCGTGCACCAGTTCCCGTTCGAGTCTAGCTCAAAGCGGTGTTTTCGGGTTTTACCCCTAGGTACATCTGTGCCAGAGCCGCCTCTACCTGCTCGTATCCAGACAGGGATGTATTGTTCGGAAAACTCACAAAATCTCTACAATACCAAAATTTTAGGAAGTTCTTCTATACTAATCCTCAAAGTTAATCTTAGGTCTACGTGCTCTAATCAGAGTTTATCTAAATCTAGCTTCCAAGGTTTGTACTAAACTTCCTCTGATACCAACTGTAACGCCCCGACCCCAGCTACCCAGAGTCGGTGCATTACTTCGTAACATTGGCATGATCACAAGAAAGATCAAATCTCGAAAGACCGATTGGTTTAGTAGCCTTGGAAACACTAGATATATTCATAAGTTTTACATTACATCATAAAATGAAAAACTACTACAACAACATAATGTCTCCATAATCCACACTACTATCCCCTCATAATATCCCTGCAGGTCATTCATAATTTACTTCTTCACATCCTGGGGAAAAATAAAACATAGAAAAGGGGTGAGCTCAAATGCCCAGTAAGGATAACAATATAGCGGAAACTTTCATAAATAAGAATAAACATTTAAGGCAATGCATTACTAAAACAAAAGCCTTTTAAAATTGAACTTCAACATGGTATGGCAAAAGTAAAATGAAATAATGCCATTTACTTATTCACATGGATATTCTACTAATCGAATAATCACATGCAAAAATCAATAACCACTTTCATAATGTTGGAATGCATAATGCTAAACGTTAATTTCTTTGTCTAGGCCTCATCCCAAGACCTAGGGGTTACTTCTAACCGGAACCCAACCCGGAGTGCCTCTAATAACCGGACACCAACCCGGAGTGCCTCTAATAACCGGACACCAACCCGGAGTGCCTCTAATAACCGGACACCAACCCGGAGGGCATACTTTTACCAGTCCCTAACCTGGAGGGCTTACTTTAACCAGTCCCCAACCTGGAGGGCTTACTTTTACCAGTCCCCAACCTGGAGGGCTTACTTTTACCGGTCCCCAACCCGGAACATACTTGTTTAGCACATTCATCTGAAGAAAAAAGTTTGAAATATAACATAAACATTCGGATTAAAACTAGCATACGAAATGTCAATAGTTTCACCATAAACTATGAATGGTATAAAATAGCACATCCACAGTCAAACATATCAAAAAACCTTCAATACAATATAGAAGTTTTGTATTATAATAAATCAACTTCAAATAAGCGTAAAATCCATAAAAGGATGTTGACATAGATGAAATCAAAACACTTTTTAGAGAAATATCTCTTTATATTTTTGAAATCATTTAAGAGCCATATAAAATAAAACATTTTCTTGAAAATATTCTTATAAGCTTGTAAGTAATGCTTTGAAGATTTTATAACGGCGTAAAATAACCGCACCCGCCGTATAAGTTAAAAAAACATTCTTACCTCAATTCTGTCGAAAAGGTTAAAAAGGACCTTGTTTTGAAAACGACGGAAATATTCCTTTATAAACCTCTTATAAAAAGTCAAACAAGGGTATAAATGACTTTAACCCATATTCTTGTAATAGTAAAAATGTTTTGAAATACATTTTTAAGAAACATGGATGTGGATGATAAAGAGATCCCAGTAGATTATTACGTATAAACAACCTCGAATAATGAAGAGATTGTGAAATAACCCTTACCTTGTACTTTTCCTTGGTTGGGGTAGGTTAACCTCCTGTATAATGGTGAAATAGTTGTTATTAAATTATACAAGAATCATATATATTAATATGATATCATATATGATCTTTTAATATTGGTATCTTAGTATTATCGTTGTTTCGGGTGTTAACTTACTTGTTTTCTTTCATATGTTTTGTTACGTAAGACATGTTTGTAAAGGATAGGTTGTATATTATTCATATCCAGAATGATATCAAGTCCTTAAACATCATTTTTAAATCATCAAATGATAATTATACTTTAATGGTTACGATGGAGAATGAATCTCATCGCGTTCGTGGAGACGGTAGTCCGTACGTACGCACGAGCGACAATATCATTCTTTTGATATTAAAATAATATATAAATGGATGGTATATCATATATACAGAATCATTAACATGTTATATTTATTATTTACATGAGTTACACATCATTATTATACCCATCCAAATAATAATATATTGAATAACAATTACACCACGACGTGGAGACGGTAAGCCGTACGTACACACGTATGGTGACATGTTATTCAAAGGGTGGATATAATACTGAATATGGTTGTACCATATTTATAATAACATCACAGTATATTTAAGATACTGGAGTTATTATTTTAGAATGGTAAGAACAAAGAAAGAGGAAGTGGAAGAAGAAATGAACTTAGAAAAGGGTGGTGAAATCATTACCTCTTCTTCGGGTTCTTCCTTTTTATTTGATCAAAAGGGCTCCTTAGGTTGGCTTTCTGATCAAACTAAGGCCTCTAGGTTGTAGTGAGGGATGTTGGGAGAGTATTTGGGCAGAGTTTGGCCGAACCAAAAGGCTTTAGAGGTGTGAAGAAATGAGAAGGAGGAGTGCCCTTTTATAAGAGGGGTGAGGGGCACCTTTGGAAAAGCTAGGAATATTAATTTATAATAAATTCATATTCGGTTTCTAATGGCTCCAAAGTTGACTATTCAAAGGTTAAGGTGGGGATAGGTCGCAAACCACTCAACCAATAGAATTTAGACAGGTTTGGGTACTTATATTAACCTTATCTTTAAGTATTAACTCTAAGTTAATTAGTTTCACTTTTACAATGTCTCTTTGTATTTTTATATAATATGGTTAATAAACTTACTATATACATCCAAGCGACCCCCAAGTGGTCCATTAATGATTAACCTATCATAATATAAGTCTCTTGGCCGAACCTTAGATTTTTAGGAATTTAATATCAATTAATAATATAATATTTGTTTTAAGAACTCTTTTATGTCAATTTTGACACTATTCATTAGTTGATTTTTGTGAAACTCATAACAGATTGATTACTTCGAAAAAAGTCAATTAAATCAATCCTAATATATCATATTATCCTAGAAATTAGTTTAATTCATTAAAAGTTTCATATTATATTTATTTGGGTATTTATAATATCAATTAGTTTAATTTTTCACTATTATAGTAATTACTGCATCATCATTGTGTCATAAATAAAGTAAATTATTAAATGTCTAAAAATTATAAATAAAATATCATTATGTAGGAAAGCTTTTTAGCTTTCTAATGAATATTTATAATCGAAAATCCAACATGTATAACTCTATGTAAAAATTTTTCTTCTAAAAGATATATGCTTGTGTCATTTTTGTATTCATTTTAACTTAATTAAAATAAAGTGTCATTATCACTTACAAGTGGATCCATGGGGTCCCAAAATTGACACAAAGATTCCCATGGTCGACCATGTATCAACCAATAGGGTTAAGACACGTTTTAGGGTAATTTAGTATTATTATAATATTATTTTTTAACCCTTATTTACCGGATTTACCCTTTAACCATGGTAAATAAAATATTTACCGCAGTAATTATTCAAAATGTGTAAAAATAAAAGTTACCTATTTACACAATTTGAACATCCTGATTCCAAATATGGAATCCATTTTCCTAAATTCAAAACACAGAAGTGGCAGAAATTAATTTAAAATTAATTCCCGCTGTCAAAACAAAAAGCGTGTTTTTAAGAGATAATAACTATCAAAAGATTGACACTTGTTTATGTTCGGTTTAATTGTAAAATTATGTCCAATGACCAACATTATATTAAACGGTAAAAATATATTCTAAATATACTTTAAAACCACTCAAATTCATAATTTATCACTATTAATTATTTTGATTAAAAAAGTTGTTTTTAATTAAAATTTAGAAATTTTCACTATTCATCAAAATATGAAAGTTATCCGAAATGTACCAAAATTTCACCCTAGGCTAATTTCGATATTCCGAATCCAAAAATGAAGTCCATTTTAAAATATAAAATATATATGATTTCAAAAATTAGGTATTACTATTCACAACGGCTAGTTTAATTAGTTGTGGCGTGTGTTAGAACTCGAGGTTGCGTACAACACACGCTATCGCATTATTCGAAGGGAAACGTACCGTGGAAGCTTGGGATGTTTCATTTTAAATTTTTTGATGTCTCCATTTAGTCAAAAAGTTTAAAATATTGTATTTAAAAAGGTTTCACTATCAAAAGTTGATAAAAGTGCAATACTGAAAATGAATCTGTTCTTGCATTATGACTAAGAAACTCATAATATGGATTCTAAAATTATAAGGATAATATAAAGTTTAAAATTTAGTTAATATTATTCATGAACTCTTTTAATGGCTTTTTTTTTGGTAAGTCATGGTGCAATTGAACTAAGTGTTGCGTGTAGTGCAAGTTATTGAATTATTTTGAAGAAATAACACACTATGAAATCTTGGGGTGTTACAGTTAGACCTTTTTGTTGAGTCATATTTAGAGATACATTAACTTTTAGAGAAAATGACCAAATATTCATGGATAAATGTTTCATTGAATTAATATTATTTTCGAATTATCATGTCAAATGGGATTATGGGTGTTTTCCATAATAATGATTTCTCTCATTTTGGTTTTGGTTATTTGGTAGAAAATTGGGCTGAAATCTATTTTCTAAGTGATTACCTGACATATACATATTACATGATGTGTAACTATCAGTAGATATTTCATGATCCATTGAAAATAATGAAATAGTTACACCACATGTATTCAATCCATGTTATGTGAAATTAGATAATGGTTAATAAACTAAATGTGATAGGTTATTTGCGTATCCCTCTAAAAATAAATACCTGAATTTTATAAAGATTACATTCTATGTTATATCTCAATGATTAATTATAAAGGTGTTCTACTGTGGATTTTAATTTCACATGTATTCATCCATCCTCATTCTAACTGTAGTACATTTTTTTTTATTTTGGAGAGTCATCATCCCGTGGAATGTCTTATTTGAGAAATAATTCCTTGTTATGTGTATTTTTATATTTATCCTTATCTATGTCATTATATGGATATTTCTATGTGATCTCATGATCATTGTTGAATTTAATTTTGATATTGATTGGTTAAAATCGATGAATAATGTTATAATCATCAATTCCTTTGTATATATTAGAGTTTCTTGTTATAAGAATTGATTTAATTTCACTTTGAAGGTAGTGGGTCGAAATCATAAACCTATGGTATTTTTTTCAATTCAATGTATATGAAATATTTTGATTTATAAGTTTCAAGAGGATAATAATTATTTAATGGCGTTGATAAATGGTAGTACAGTTTTTTATTATTTGTTTGATCCTTTTAGATTACATATATTATGTGATTATGATAATGGATACCTAATTGGTGATAGAATAATTAGGATTAACAAATTTTAAATGTATCAAAAATGAGATTATCATGACACATGTTCTAGTTGTCTTCTTGATATAGATTCCCCATGTAAAAAGTATTTTTAATGGGCATGTGAAATGGATAAATTGAATGGAAAATGTATAATATAACAATTATCCATTTTTTCCTTTGTGTTCATATTGGTACATTATTTCAGATGTGATATTCAAGTTTGACACATTTTGAGATCCATTTATACTAATTTATTCCCTAAATCATGATGAGATTCTTATATACCATGATATACCATAACACATTCTAAGATGATTTTGTACTTCCCTATATCATGACACATGATGTGATTCTTTTATAGTAATATATACCATGCCACATGACGCTATTTATATAAACTTTGATATTAACTGACACATGATGTGATGATTATATACCATTCAAGTCCATATAACATATTATGATTCTTATATATTTTACTAGTCCCAAACAGAAGCTATGATTCTTATTTAGTGGGTGTGTACCGGTTTTTTGGAATTACTTGTGTATATGGTTTTGTTTGGATTGTTTTTAGATATGCTTCGAGACATTATATCTTGAGGCCAAAGTGGGTTTTTGACCACAATGGTCACATTTGTTTGTTGTAATGGTTGTGATACTTTGTGAGTGGTGTTATGAAAGTATTATTAAGATGGGTTTTCAACATATAATTAATATTTTAATTAATTAATACACATTTTTATCACGTTATTGCATAAATATCTTATCAGAATGGTTTTTTTATTCAAGTAGATGTTGACCTACACAGTTTTTACACATAACCTTATTTGGTCTACCATTTCGTATTTTATTAGATTACATGGATTCAAGAATGAATAAGGGATAGAGACCATTAATCTAATTTTTGATTAATGGATGATCTATAGTATGTAAAAGAGACTTAAAAGGATTTTTGAAACCATTTTTTCATTTTAGTTAATTTTTTTGATCATGTATTTCATCTATATTTTTTCCATTTTCACTTTAGATACATATCACCTAGCCATTTCATTATTTCCATATTATTGGTATAATGTTTTCGTGTTTTTTTTGTTTTGTCATATTTTTTAGAATATGTCTACTACTCTATTTTAATTTTTTAAATAGAAAATTTAGGGTGCAATGCATTTTCATAATAGGGGGAATAGTCTCCTCATAATAAATATCAGATTTTTTCTAAATTTTGATGTCCTCATTCTTGTGGGGAGGTGTGGTTGAGGAATCATTCTTATATCTTCTAATACACATGATATATATCTATATAATGGGAGGTTAGAAGTGTTATCCGAGGAGTATGTTTTATTTTATATGGAATTACTATTTAGGAATGGTAAAAAAAGTGACTAGAATCTATCTGACATTTATACTAGATAATGTGTGGTAGTTGGTAACCCATATATTGGGATTCAATCAAGATTCATGGGATGGTATATATGTTCATGATGTTTTCCTGTTATGGATTGATATTGTTTCATCTTGGTTGATTCACTTGTTTTTGTGATGTTATTGATTCTTGAAATTTTTACTCATGTCTCATATTTGAATGAGATGACTATGTGTGATTTATGCAAAGAAAATATAGAAATATAATAATGTGGATAGTTAATGATAGGTAAATATTTTTATGAATGTTATATATTTATTGTGTATACAATGCTATGATATTACAATTCAATATAATAAATGAAACTAATGATCAATTATTTCATTCTAAAACTCATATTAAACAATGTTTAGAGATACAAGTAGTAAGTGGTTCACTATTTTAGTCACATTCTAATGTTGACCATATTGTTTCTGAGATCTATAAGGTGTGTGTTTTCATGTAGATTTTATTCCTCATAATCCCTCTGAATTTAGTGTAAAGAGAGTGGTTATCTGCATGATCCAAATGTAGTTGATCTAGAGTATATTGTCATTCCTAAGAATCAGAATGATGGACACCATTATGACAAAATACATATGGTCATTCAACCAATACAATGGTACACTATTCATGTCACACCTTCTGTGTCTGATCTAAAATGGGAACTACAACTGTAGCATATACCTATGATCACTACAAAGGGAAGCCCCATGGTAGTGATGTTATATAATGAGAAATCCAAAAAATCATTATTCAACTATACACACCCAGAAATAAGGTGGTGAGTCTTGGTATATATATGATTTGTGTACCATCAATGTGTTTTTAATGAATTCAGTATCACGCGATATAGTTAGATTAGTTTTCTTGGGTGAAATTTGAGATCATGTTCCATATAAAATTTTATCCCAATCCTATGAGTAATAATCATTATCTTTAGTTTATGAATATGATAGATGAGGGAATTTCATTATTGGACGATACGAGATACTTCACCAACTAATATAATTTTTTTGAATCAATATAGTTAAATGGAATCTCTAGGGAGAGATGTTTTATTAATGTACTTTACTATGAGATTATAACAATGATGAGCATATTAAAATTGATAATTTTGGAGGATGTGATGAATCAATAACCCATTAAAGAAGAGGGAACGAACGGGTCATCATGTAATGGAAACATTATTAATCTAGGTACAACTCTATGCTCTTCTCTAGGTATTAGTAAACACCACTATGAAATTTTATCCCATGGTAGTTATTGGAAGAGCAGTCAAGGATATAGAAATATATCTCACAACCGTGTTTTTCTCAATTAGTATCCGTGTTTTATGATGGGCCACACCATTAATTATCCTCACACCCTGTGTGAGTAGTGTGTCTATGGATGACTGTGTAATATTCATATGTATTGTGGGAACATATCAAAATAGATAATTAGTATTTTATCTAATAGAAACCTATTCCGTGAAGGGGATAAACTACCCCTATAAATAATGGTACCTATGAATCTATTATCCCATTGGCCTGAGGTAGTGGATGATGTACCCTAATGTAGGAGTGATAGTACTAGGTTGAAGTAACACCTTAAGGGAGTAATAATAATTCATATGAATGTGGGAAGTCCCATATATACATTAAATAAAATACTCTAACTATTGTTGTTTCAGGTTCATCGACATTCTGTGGTATGATTCATGTATCATATAAAATAACATTAATTTTGTTTGATACAACATAATAATATTAATTTGGATAATATATTTATGAAAAAACGTTGTGATTACCTATGGAATTCATAGATGGTTCATTAAACATTAATGAAATAATGGGATTATTTTCAGAAAATATATAATGATGCATGATGTGATCTTAATAGATTGAGGGTTATAAATTCTTATGGGAACAATTTTGTCTTTAAATGATAGGTGTCAAGTTAATTCATTGTATGAATTTTTTATTTGTATACCATGCTCATATCATTTGTTACCAATGGATCGATAGCATTCTATATCTAGATAGAGTTAACTATTATCCCTATAGTTAGGGGGATCATCAAGTTGTTCATGAAGAACTGGTTCAATGTATATTAGACTATCTAATGACTCAAATTTTCAATCATTCCCTAGATAATGATGGAATGTAACATGATTCATTTCCTCTAATTGTGGATAATTTTCAAAAATATATTCTTAAAAATTATATAGATTACCACCTATAGTATATAATGGGTTCATGATCATGTAAATTTCTGGAAGAAATCCTTTTCTATTCCCACCATGATGAATGGAACAAGCAGACATTTATAAGATGAATGTCTTATTAGAACATCATTAAGATAATTTTCATATTCGACATAGTACTACTCCATTTTTCTCTCTAGTTCTCATGAAAAATAAATATAATGTGACATTTCAAATATGTATGGATTAAGGTAGATTTAACAAGATTATGGTCAAGAACCAGTGTCAAATTACTTGCATTGATAATCACATTGATCAGCTGAGAGGTGATACAATCTTCTCTAAGATCAATTATATATCATGTTAACTCCAGTTTATGGTAAAATATTAAACATACATCATACTAATTTTATGCATAGGTATGTCTAGAATAAATTTTTAATTGTTATATTGTTATTGTCTAATGAAATGTCGGTATTAATAGACATGATGAATATGATCATTCATCCTTTTCTGGTTTTGTTTTTGGATGTTAACATAGAAAACATATTATAGTAATATAGGTTATTATATAATAATTCCAAAAACATTACATATTCATGAAAAATTTTATATATCATTAGATATTAAAAAAATATTTAAATGATGTTTATTAATAGATATTGTGAACATAATGGGAAATATAATCCTAGAGTAATGTGTTTTAATGGACCTAGATAATTTTTATTCCATAGTATCTTAATAGAATTCCTATAATATCTTTGAGATTTGGAGTGATTTGGTTCTGTTGTTTTTTATCAGCACATTGTCAATGATTTCTCTCATCTGGTAGAATTGATACCAAGACGGGACAAGAATTTATTGAATCTTATTTTGGTTGATGCCTACTAGTGATCCATTCATGAGCTCATGTACTGTATTTCCTCATTATCCATCCAAAACTCACTAGTTGTATTTAAATAATATCTCAAGTACCTTGGTTCATATATATTTGGACTTAGAGAAGTTATAATACAAGAAGATCGAGTGGATCTATATGGATCCTAACTACCGAGACCACATAAGAGGAATTTCCATACTCATGATCTATAGTTAGTCGTGATGGTACATTACATGATATGTTAGATACATTATTTTATTTATGAGAGGATTTTTTTTACACAAACCACATGATTCATAGGTTTATTTTTTCTCAACAGGACATGAAAATTAGGCAGAGGTTGTGGGTTTATTTTCTACAATATTTTAACAATGAGTTTTTTTAATCATCCTATAAGGGAATAACCTTTACTCATTCATTAAGCTATAAGATATAGATAGTGGTTGTAGAATAGTCTTGAGATGATTTTTGGTTTATTTATCTATATGTAGACTTTAATCTACATGTTTATGAGTCCTAGGGTGTATTATCAACGGCTTCAATGTCTATTAGACATGGACTACTATAATGGATTATGACAAAGAAATTAACTATTTTAGATAGGTTATCTCTTACCGACATCTTATATCATGTTGTGACACCTTTAGAATGGCCTCAGAGAAGTTGAAACTACCATACTTTTCATGGATGATTATATGCTACTATATTATGTTGGTAGTTGATTATGGAGTTTCATGATACTATATCGGAAGAATATCATATTTTGAGAGGATTTTTTTATCTATGTAGGTGATAACAATATTCACGAATGAAGAACGGTGTAGTGAGATTTTTATTGAGGTGATTCACATTTTAGTAGGTGAAATCCAATCATCACATGCATTTTGGGTTGTTGTGTTCTTCTTCCATTTTAAAATAGAAATGAGATTATATCACTATATATTTGGTTACAATGTTACATAAGAAAATCCATAATAATTATATAGTATGGGTGGTCATGGATCATATAAATAAGGTTCGACTAATTTAACCAATCATAGAGAGAATTAATGACAATTATTTTGGTGGTATTTATGTGAGAGAAATAGTTTATTTTCACAGTGTTATAGGAATAATAATTTCAGATAGACATCTTCATTTTACATCATAGTTTTGGTAGGATATTCCAAAAGATCTAGGATAACATTTTAATTTGAGAACATCATATGATCCGTATACTTATTGCAAATAATAGTATAATATCTAGGTTCTTTATGATACTTATTGATAAAATGATTCAAATTTGGTTTTTTTGAGAAACATATGACACTGTAAGAGTTTTCATATAATTATAACTTTGAGGAATATATCTGAATGAATCATTTTCAGTTATTGTATTTCATGATTTTCTGATATCCTCATTTTTTGTTGAAGGTAAGTGAGATATCTATTTTTTGGAATATTATCAAGAAGGATACATTAGATAAGGTTTAGTAGATAAAGAGGTTGTTGGTGACTTCATAGATTAACCATAAACAATATAGTAAATAATGGATATGACCTCTACTGTTTGAGGTTGGTCATAATGTACTCCTTTTGGTGTCTCATAGGATGGAATATCATAGTTTCAAAAAATATGGAAGGATAGAGTTCATGATTTTTGGGAACATTGGGATAGTGAATATTTTATACCAAGTGGCGTACTTATTATTCCTTCAATAATGATAAAATATCATGAACAATTTGTTTCATTTTTCACACCCTTATTGATTTAACATGACCCTTCTCATGTGGTGGATATTGAGAATGTTTATCTTAGTGTTTAAATTTTCATTGATGAGTATATGATGTGTATTAAGAATCATAGTGAGATTTATATTTGATATAGGACCAAAACTATAGTTCAAGTACATTGGTAGCATAGAAGTTGAAATTATGACACCTAGGGGATGGATTTTGACATGTTATTTTAGTTTCCTTAAATGATCCCCGAGACCCCACAATGTTGATTGGATAATCTGAGGGGTTGGTTTTTATTTGGTTTAGATTTTCCACAATCTGATCAATTTTAATGTATTTCACTCTTTCAATTTTTAAACCACCATTTTTTCCTGTTCTCCTTAAATTAATTAAACCCTAATGGTCATGTCTTGTTTGAAGATAAAGTTCTTTTTTGAAAAAAAAACTAGCTAAATTTTTTTTTATTAGTTTTATTTGAATTAATTGTGTTCGTGGATAAACATCATAAATTATATGACATTGATTTTCATTAATTTGAAGGCCTCCTTGGTGGATCAAATATTTTTGTAGAAAAATAAATTATAAGCAATCTAATAGGTGATTTCATATTGTGTTCATAATACATGATGTGTAATAGCTAGTATAAATTTATAGATATAGTTTGGGGTGTGAAGTGGTTATAGATCATGTAGACTACTCATATAGTTTAAAAGTAAAGATGGTTTAAATATAATATGATATGATGGGTTTTCATCATGTCCCTCTAGGTTCTGTAGGATACGTATTGATAAAATGATTCAAATTTGGTTTTTCAGAGAAACATATGACACTGTAAGAGTTTTCATATAATTAGAACTTCTAGGAATATATCTGAATGAATAATTTTTTGTTATTTCATTTCATGATTTTCTGATATCATCTTTTTTGGTTGAAGGTAAGTGAGATATCTATTTTTGGGCATATTATCAAGAAAGATACATTAGATAAGGTTTAGTAGATAAAGAGGTGGTTGGTGACTTCGTATATTATCCATAAAAAATATAGTAAATAATGGATATGACTTCTACTGTTTGAGGTTGGTCATAATGTACTTCTTTTGGTTTCTCGTAGGATGGGATATCATAGATTAAAAAGACATGGAAGGATAGATTTCATGATTTTTGGGAAAATTGGAATAGTGAATATTTTATGCCAAGTGGAATACTGATTATTCCTTCAATAATGATAAAATATCATGAACAATTAGTTTCATTTGTCACACCATTATTGATTTACATGACCCTTATCATGTGGTGGACATTGAGAATGTTTATCTTAGTGTTTAAACATTGATTAATAAGTATATGATGTGTATTATGGATCATAGTGAGATGTATATTTGATATAGGACTACAACTCTAGTTCAAGTATATTGGTAGTATAGAAGATGATATGATGACACCTAGGGGGTGGATTTTGACATGTTATTATAGTTTCCAAAAATGTTCCCCGAGAACCCACATTGATGATTGGAGACTCTCAGTGGATGGTTTTTATTTGGTTTTGAATTTCTACGATATGATCATTTTAATGTATTTCCCTCTTTAATTTTTTAAACCACCATTTTTTTTCCTTCAATTAATTAGACCATAATGGTCTTGTCTTATTTGGAGATAAATTCTATTTTGAAAAAAAATTAGCTATCTTCTTTGATATTATCTTTATTTGAATTAATTGTGTTCATGGATAAACATCTTAAATTGGATGACATTTTTTTTCATTAATTTGGAGTCCTCCTAGGTTGATCAGATATTGTTGTAGAAAAATCAATTAAAATCAATCTACTAGATGATTTCAAACTGTGTTCATAATACATGATGTGTAACAGCTAGGATAAATTTTTGGATATAGTTTGGGGTGTGAAGTGGTTATAGATCATGTAGACTACTCACATCGGTTAAAAGTAATGATGGTTTAAATATAATTTGAGATGATGGGTTTTCATCATGTCCCTATAAAAAGTAATAAATTTCATGTAAATTGATTACTCCTTATGTAATTTATTGATCGACAATACAAATTTGTTCTATAGATAATTTTATTTTTACCCACATGTAGCCTTCCACCACTCGAATCTAGGGATTTTCAGTGAGATTTTAGTGTTCTATACTCACTTCTATACATACCATTTCTTCAATCAGTACATCATACGTGTTTTTTTTACAATTTCCCTTCACTCTATTTTTCTATGACAATTGCAGTGAAAACTATTATCCATGTTCATTTTTTCTTTTAGTCATTACTGTTTATGATACCAGTTAAACCATAAGGTATTCTATTACATCATCATCTATAGTATTTTTTAATTGGAAGGTATGTGTTAATCGATGGTTAATGTTAAGGGTGTCAATCGTAACATATTCTATAATTTTATTCTATATCTATATGAATTTTTATGATTTTGATAACTCATGTGAGAAATAATTTACTAATTGAAAAAATCATCATAATCCTCTGTTTGATTCTTTAATGGATCCCTTTATATTCAATTGATGACACAAAATTGCTTATTACTCCCCATAACTGAGAGAATCATTGAAAATATTGAATTAGAAATGGAATGAATGTGAATTTAGCATGACATGTGTTCAATAATTTTTTTATTAATATAGACTCAAAATAATAATGGCTTTTTATTAATTGAATAAATGAGTATTTTAAAAGGAAAACAGTAATTAATATAATTAATTTTTTTTTCTTATGTGTTAACTTTGTGATATTATTTCTATTGGGATATTCATAATTTACACATGAAGAAGTTCTTATATATCAGGTTATTCCATTACACATGGGAAGATGGGTATATAAAGTAATATGCTCTGACATATGTCTAGATGATTATATATATGGCTATATCCTGACACATGTTGTGGTGATTATATATCGAGATAAGACATGATAAGTGCTTATAGTCTTATATAATGACATATTCCCTGACACTTGATAAGATGCATATTTACCAAGATAGACCATGCCATATGATGGGATTATTATATACTAAGAAATTCCCCAACACAAACAAATATTTTTACATTGTGGGCGTGCAATATTTTTTTATTATTCCCTGAATATATGGTTGTGGTTGGAATGTTCATGATACATTTTACAAGAAATTTTGGAATTGAATCGAAGTATAATATTATTGACCGTTGTTATATGTTTGTGGATGTAATTGTTTTTTTACATGATCAGTGAAATTTCGAGCAGATTTTATAAATTATGTATTCATATATTATAAAGTATTTAATAAATTAGTACACATACTTATTTAATTATTCATTCACTTATTATCAATTTCATTTGTTTATAAATAATTTTGTCGACCAACAGAGTTTTTAGTCGAACTATAGTTGGGTGGTTTTTTGGTACCTGAAAATATTACATTGATGAAGGTATAGAAAAGGGCATGAGACCATATAGCTAAATGTTGATTACTTATTGGAAAGAATAATGGATAGAAGACTAAGAAGGGGGTTGGTAGTATGATTATCATTTTATTTCATTTCCATCAACATGTCTTCTATGTGTAATGTTTTTCATTTTAAATTGAAATCATATCATATTTGGATTTCAAGATTTATATATTTTTGTTATATTGGTTTTTTCTTTTATTTAGAAATGGTATTATATGATTTTAGATGCCAAAAAACACTCAATGGCTGAAGGATATTTTGGGGTGAGAATGCGAAGAAAGATTTTGACCCGGCAATCCATTTCGGGGGTCCGGAAGGGCCGTGTGAATAAATCTCAAGCATTTGCAAAAAACATCTCTCCTATGACGAAAACCCTGGGATCTGAGGAAGTTTTACACATTGGCATGAAAACTTCTATGTCCCAAACTGAGGGTATGGAAATTTTCTTGCGCCTCTCCCACACAGATGATCTTTCACGATGCCGACACTGCTACGCCGACTTTCACATGGACCTGTTTCTGCACAGATCATCTGACCCCGAGCAACTATAAAAAGAATGGTACCCCTTCATCTTATGATGTCTAAATAGTATTAACCATATACTATGTGAGAAATCTACCTATCTTGCACGAAAAATATATCTTTTAGGTACGTGATTTTTCATGATAGGTCGCCCAGGGGTCCGCCTACGCTCGAGACCACTCGAGCTTAACCCACACCCAAATACCTTTGATTACCTTCTAATTGCACTCAATACTTTCCGATTGATTTCAATACATTCCAATTTCTTGCCTCTATTATTCCATTTTTGAAATCTCTTCCAATTGTATGCGATTTCTTCCAATTGTGTTCCACCCTTATTCCTTGCAGGAAATCTCTTCCAATTGTCTACAATACTGTGACCCCCTTTGTGATCCAAACCTCTCCAATTGTGTGCTGACCCAATAATTTCCACCAAAGTGACTCAATTGGGTGTAGGCCCAGAATTTTCCATGAAATTGTTTTGTTTTTCATGCAATCTTCTCTCCTTGTGTGCACGTGTTCAGTGTCTCTCTTCCAGACACAATTTAGGGGGAACCACATTTCGTAAGCCACATCCACCATTTCCTCTCCTACGCGGCACACTGACTACTACCTTGCATAATCCCCATCCATCATTCCCACTCTATAGTGTCACCCAGGAACGCTAATGGTTATTTATTCATAATATACCCAAACTAACGTGGAACCCAAGTGGGATCACCACACGACACCCCCTGACCATGGTGTTTCAGGTCCCTTTGCTTCACCAAGGTGTAAAGGGGGTAGTTATGTAAGTCCAAGGGGTGAGGACTAAACCTACCTCATCTGAGTAGTAGGAAATTAATCTACCAAACACCATCATCCTCTGAACATGACATTAAAAAGTGACCTCCCCCTATGCCTCGCACGCAGGGTGCCCCATCTCAGACATTCTCTATGACCACTAGTGTCCACTAGTGTGAGATCATTCCTCACACGGAAAGAAATCCTCTTTATTGGAACATTGTATGTCCTAAGTGAAATGGAAACCACCGTTGTATAAGCCCCCTAGTCTTTCTGGCAGTAGGCAGCATCCCTTAACTTCCTTACATCGGTGCCAAATCCCTCTCTTTGTGGGCTTTGTCACCACTATGAATGCATTATAGAGTATGTCCCAATATTTTTGGGCTGTTAACCACATGTAAGCCCATGATTCCTCTTTGTCCTGCTAACCATGTGTAAGCATCTATTTCCCAATTGGGTTGCTAACCACATGTAAGCTCGACTGTATATTCTGCAGACGCACCTTTCATGATGTGATCATCAGGACTTTGAAGCCAATTGTTTCTCACAATGAGCATGACTAATGTGGGCATAGAGCAAGCAATGACCATTAAATTCATCTGGGAATCCTAGTGTGTAAGCCTCACACCCACCTGAACTATGAGGTCTTTGATCCTTTCCAAGGTGGGGTACGTAGGTAGCCTCTCTGTGGTTCAAGCCCAAAAACCATTAGTCCCGACCATCTTCAAGTCAGTTCACCAAACACGCTATTAACTACAAGGACTCTGATTTTCTCCAAGGCGTGGAACGTAGGAATCATCCATGAGGTTCAATATGACCATCTATCTGGGCCCCAAGTCCTTCTTCAAGTTGGTTCACCCCCATCCAGCATGACGTTAATATGTGGACCTGAATTAGCCACAATCCATTGTTCCCCTAGTGAGTGGTAAGCCGCTTCACTCCACCTGAACAACATGGAATTTAATCCTTTCCATGGAGAGGTACGTAGGAAGCCTCTCTAAGGTTCAAGCCTAACAACTGGTTGATCTGGCCTCCTTCACATCAGTTCACCCACTCAACCTGAACTACAAAGTCTTTTATCCCTACCAAGGCGTGGTACGTTGGATGCCATAATGAGGTTCAGGACCACCAACAATCTAGACCCCAGGTCCCCATTAGTGTTGGTCCACTGACCCCCATCCGATATGAACTACATGGGTTTAATCTCTATCTCCTAGGTAGGGTACGTAGGAATATTCCATGAATAACAACAATATCCAGCGGTAAGCCATTGTGACTTCAATCAGAGGTAAGTCGTTGTGTCCCCTATTCAGCGGCAAGCTGATTTAATCCCCTTTGTTGGGACCCTCATCTTGGGTCCGTCCTAGTGGTGTCAGGACAACTTGGGATGCTAACCATGCGTGAACTTCATACACATCACCAGGTTTTTTTCCTATGTGTACACCCTAATTTAGGTCGATTTACTAGCATTCCCTTTTAGCCTATGTGTTTCGGTAATGTCATGCCCCAACCCCGAGGATCCACTTCCTTCTGGTCCAATACACGTCTCTATTCTCACAAGCCACCTCCTAAGGCTTCCATTAACCCTACCGAACATTGATTTCGTGGTACGAGGATATGTAGGAAGTCTCCTCAAGACTCAACCCCTACTGTATTGTCATCATCACGACGGTTCCATCCCATTTACCATCCACTTCAGTCAAATAATCCATCACCAATCTTGATTCTTACTCAGGAAGGCACATCCTAGTGAGGTCATGAAAACTCACCCCCTATATCACTATCCCCACAAGGGGTTCAACCAATCTGATCCAATTAATCATTTTTTAGATCAGTCCTATCCATATCTGTTTAACGTTAAACTTGAGGCATACCCTGTGTTGAACATGGGAAGCTGAGGAAAACTTCAGAGACATGCCTAGGGCATAAAATTCCTCGCATTTAACGTGGGATGCCTCGGGCTTCCACGCCATCAAGAAGCCCTATAATAATGGGAAGAAACCCGTACGCGCTAGTGTCCCATAATCCATACATGGCAGTGATGTCCAACATGACTACTCCCTGGACAGAAGGTTGCTTCCCTGACCGGACCCTTTGGAATATACCAACAGATGAAGTGTAATTAACCGGCGTCCATGGAGATATAGTGCTGGGAAGAGTTTCATGAATAAAACCTTAAATCTATATGGGAGACCAGGAATAGGTGACATGTTTCGAGGAGGAATCCACAAAAGGAATAACTTATATCCCATCATCCTATTTCAATCAAGGACTTCATGTCCCAGAAATAGGAATGGATGCCGCCCGCCATTGGAAAGTGGGATTGCAGGGCAACAAACCGCACTGACGTCCCCCAAAAAGATGGACATGCACGCCCCATTGTAAGAGTCGAAAATACAAATGGTGAACCTGAGTTTAAACTCTTCTCCTCAATATAGAGATTAGTAGTGTTCGAGACATCATTTTATTAGCTTGTCATCCGATCCAGCTATCTGGCACTGGGTCCCGCCAAAAAAATAGTGGTCCAGGAATGAAACTCACAAAAAGTTGGGGCAGCAAAATGTTGGACATTTCGATCTGTGAGGATGTGAGTGTGGACCCCTCTTACTAGTCATCGAAGACTAGATGGAGTTGGGGTACTGGTCATCAATTCCTTTTTCATTCACCACTGATCAGTTAATCTCTCTGCTTTCAGGATTCAAGTTGCAACACCAGGAACACGATCACGACCCGCCCACCGATGCATGGGCAAGGGAAATGCCAACACGGTAGTCCCACGTAGCTCCACCTCTTTTGAAATGGCCTCTACACCCATGAACATGGGGTGCCCACGCCCCCTGCCCCAATCCGAGATTGTTTAGAGGTGGGTGATCAATGATCCAGTACGATGGTATGAGGAGGAGGGTATTATCCTAACTCAAGATATGGCCTGCCTATATTTTGAGGCATCAATGCCTCATCATCAATGCCTCCCTAGAGGGCCGTGAAGGGAGCCACTTCTCCCCACTCTAACATATAACAGTTTCGGGAGACTCTCCCTAGAACATCTTGACGACTCCCTGCCCTACGATGATGAGTTAGGGGATATCCGGATCAGCCCAACCAGGATCCCATTCTAGGGGATCTGACCAAGGTCTCCCATCAGGTTGCGTCAACATCGCCACCTGGCCTTACTGAATGAGGAGCATGTAATCCATGTACCTGCACCACCATTTCATGTCTATCTAACCCAACTCCAGTGTTAGGTGCAAGCCTATGAGGATTCCCCATAAGGGGAATAAACTTCAGTGGCAACTGTGGCCAGAGCCACTGCTGATGCATGTCACTAGATTCCTATATATGAAGAGCATGGTAATTTATATGCCTGAACTATTTTAAAGACCCAACCACCCCATAGGTAGGTTGGGTTGACTCTCTTGGTCGCCAGCACTGGTAGTGGCCGCCGCGGACTAACCCATGGAAATGAAACCCATTACGAGGGTCCTCCTCCTCCCACTACCAAGGAGAAGGCAAATCTTCTCCTCATATAAGCTTAGCATGGAGGTACACTTTGTGCCACCTCTAATCCAAATCAGGGTCCTCCCCATGATGGTGACACTCTGTACGGAAGTTTCTCTCGTGCCCACTACACCAGATATGGTGTCATTCCT
The DNA here is from genome assembly GCA_963277665.1 of Viscum album. Lineage (NCBI taxonomy): Eukaryota > Viridiplantae > Streptophyta > Magnoliopsida > Santalales > Viscaceae > Viscum > Viscum album. Next base: position 554,100 of record CAUJRU010000252.1, read on the forward strand.
CCCACCACAGACTATTGGTATGGGGATGATTCACATCCGGTCAATTTTCAACTTGGGATCCCTCCCCATTTCCTCGGAGCAGCCACCGAAGGTCCTCCTCGCCCAAACAATTAGAGGATTGAGGACCGGATTCACATCACTAGTTCCCATCATGATGGTCATACCAATGTCCATCTTGAACAGTACGAGGACCTTCCTCACACAAATGTTTCTTGGGGAAATAAGCATGGAGGTCCTCCCTATGCTCCTACTAGTTCTAGCAGAGGTCCTACCTGCTCCAACACTTCCCAAGGAGGTCCGCCCCTTGTCCCTTTTGATACCTATCATGGTGATACTATTACCTCAGCTTACATAGGTGAAAACCCTCTCCACCTCATCACCAGTATGGCCGAAGGACTTCCTCGTGTGAGGAATATACCATGTCCAGAAGAGCCATCTAGCAGCAGGAAAGCAGGTCCTCACAACCATAAGAAGAAATCAAGGAAGGACTGATCAGAGATCAATCCAGTCTGCTTCTCGGACTATAAATGAGAGTAAGACTCAGTGCATGAACCCTCCCCTCGCTCCTTCAAGTCTCGGGATGGGGCAGGAATGAGGCACATCAACCTAGTACTCCCAAAAAGTGAGGTCTATCGGATTCCCACCTCCCTTTGCAGGTATATCCAGGAGGAAGAAAATCTGGCAACCCTGCAGTTTACAGTCATGCTATCACCACCGTCGTCACCAGAAGCATTATCTACCTCGACTAGAGATCATAGAGATCTGTTCTAGGGACTAATGGTGGGAAAGAAGCAGCACGAACCATTTCCAGTAGCCCCATCCCCTACACCAGGAATTGTGACCGTCAGCCCTTCCTACTTAGATGTGGTGTCTATGTAACTACACTCTTCAGAGGATATACCAAGATGTGGCGGTTTGTCGGCTCACTCGCTGTACTCTCCACCGTCTAGCCTACTGTCCCAGCAGTATTCTTTGGTACTGGTACTAGTTCCTCAGCCACCTCTGGTTGACGAGTGGGGTAATGAAGGGCCAGACTCAGAATCTGATCCAAGGAGCTTATGGAATATACTCACAACAGACCACCTCCCTGAGATGTGTTAGCCTGTGGCAGCACAAAATTTTTGTGCCCCAGAATCCCTCAAACCAGATGATATTGAGTGTTTCCATCAAACCCTTTGGTTGATGCACCTTCATCTTCATCATCAGCGAGTGGTTTATCCCAAGAGCCAAGAACATTTTTTGGACATTGGAGAGCAACGCATTCTAGTTGATTTGGCTGCACTCCCTATGGCTCAGTGCTCCATGTCAGCAGGCTACAGTAATGTCCTCCAAAAGAAATGTGTTCTGAGTTTCAAGGTACTCTGCAAGATTATCAAGAGGGTTCCCCCCATGTTAAAATCTGTTGGTGGGGGGAGTATGTTTCCCTCTTCGTATGTATTATTCTATGGCAACCCAACTCACTATGTGACATTGGAGACATTCCCCAAGGAAGATTCACAGTCAGAATGTCCACCCACTCAAAAGAGGAAAATCAGTAAGAGCTCCTAGTCGGGACCTTCCCCCTGAAGGCGTGCCACAACAATTGGACCCCTTAGAGAGGGATACTCGTGAAAAGAGGAGCCTGCTGAGTTTCCCTGCACCCACCGATGCATTGGTCCTTATCCAAAATCAAGGTAAGGCTTAAAGCACCTCAGAGCTACTGAACACTCTGATCCGTCCACCTCAGTGAAGAAGCCATAGGAGGACCTTGAGAAGGCTGCATTGTGCCATCAACATGTCGAACATAAAATATCAGTCAACAACCTCGTGGATGAATGAACTGCAAAGTGACATCCAGACTATGATAATCCTCGTCCAGGGTAGTAGAGGGGGGAACAACTTCCCCTTGACATGATTCCTCTAAGAAACCCTAACCATCCTGCCACCACGGATAGGTTTGAAGACGGAACATACAACAAGAGGGTGTGGTATGTCTATCAAAACCCTCAGGAACAAATTGACAATCCAAGGGACCCTACTTCTGTTCCCACTAAAGCCTTGAGGGTCATTCGATCAGCTTCTCCATGAGCCGCTGGGATGGCATACCATGTTGAATAACCTTCTAACACACTCATGGTTAAGATTCATTATCACGACAGGGACCCCCCGTCCAGATGATCCAATAGAGGCACTCATTACCCACTTTGAGGCATTGGAAATGTCACAGGTGGAAATCCCACCTGATGGAAAGAAATATCATGTATTGGTGGATGATATAATGAAACCTCCGGGTTTCAGAAATCCCACATTTTCCCACTTCAATGGGATTGGGGACCCACAGCAGCATCTGGCACACTTCACCTCAAGGTGTGGGTCCATGTTAGGGACTCCGGTGAAGTAGGAGGCCACCATGCTCCAATGTTTTTTGCAAACATTGGAGGGTCCATCACTTGACTTGTACAACCAACTCCCCATCAGACCATTATCCAACTGGGTGGACCTCCGTAGGAAATTCTACTACTAGTTCAGTTCCACAAAATTGAAAACGAGTATCACAGACCTCTTAATGTGCAAGTAGATTTCAGATGATCATGTTGCTGACTTTTCCACCATGTGGAAAGGACTCACCTACTCCCTTGACATGCCACTGATCCTAGATCAATTACAGGTGATGTGTGTGGGAAATGTTAAGACGAAACTGGTTCTCACTCGGATCACCGAAAACTACCCTAGAGGAATGAAAAACTTCTATGATAAGTCCCAAAACATGGAAGAAGACCTATTACAGGCCAGCCAGGCATGTGTGTCGCCTCATGCAATTCTAGTGAAGAGGTTTGTCAGAACCGAGCCCATTACGGTGGACAAAATAGAGGCCCCCAGATAACTAGAATTTTTACCACCAGACCTACCTCTACAACCTCGCAGATTCCCACCCCCATATGTGTTTCGTCCTACCCAGCAGTGGCCTCCTCAGAATTGGCATGTGCCATGCGTAATGCATTTCCACCGCCTAAGCGGGACACTCAGTCCCCACATCATTGATAGTCTCCTCTGGCCCCCTGTTAGGGTCAGGCTCAAAGGGACCCCTTTTTAGATTGAAGAAACTGGACCTAATCATTCAATGAGAATCTGATTCCCATCAATTTCCAAACTGCGTTATAACATTGGATTTTTTGTTAACCTAAGTGCAGAAGGCCAGAAGAGAAGAACCTCACTAATCGCCCCAACAACTGCACTTATCACATGATCCTGGGGAACAACCGAAAGTACTGTTATGTTTTCAAAGATTGGATTCATGATCATGTTGATAATAACATTGTTAGGATGGGCCCATCCCTGACGCATATAGTATGCATCTTTGTGAGGCCGGAAAAATGCAGTGACAAAGAAGGTGAGTGGCTGTAGGTTTCTAAAAATGGGTCCTAGAAGTATCATGACCGGATGGCTCAAAAAACAATCTCCAAATCCCATGGTATCATTTGTGCATGCATGAATCAGACAGAGCCTTTAGAACCCACAACCACCACTTATGCATCATCGCCTCATCCGACCTCTTTCTAGAAGAGCAAACACCGGTGACATAGTGGAATGCAATGTCCCCCGCCGATGCTATCGTCATCCCGTAGTCTTGGAGACTTCCTTCCCCCAGAGATGGTGATTCCTCCCGGTATTTGCCTAGTAGTGGATGACTCATTGAGTGATAGTCTATGGTAAACATCATTTAACACCGACGAGTGGGTAAACTCCTAAATGACTCCCAATGAAAGGGAGTGTCGGGCGGATCTCCCCAACGTCCTAAGCTGACGCCAATATCAGTGGATCCATGGACATATGGTTCATCAGGGAAAATCAGTTGGCCCTTCCATCCCAGTCATGCACACCACTGAGACTAGACTACTGGCCTAGCACATAGCTCAGAAAGTGCTACCTCCTCATCTGGTGTCATCAGGCCCGCCTCCACTATTGTTTGTGCTAATATATCAGGAAGAGACAACCCGATCATGTAGTGACCAGAGACACCCTGCTATATGCCAGTCTCAGTCATCCATCCCTCATATGGTATCCACTATACATGATCTGACTAGTGAGATGCAGGATAAGCCCACCACCGGTCAGCTGCAGGTCCACCTAGTAAGGGCCACCATACCTCCTGTCACATAGTGACCTCCTGCAAGCATATGTTCACTCCTGGCACAAAATTATTATGTTCTCAAGAACCTTTCCATAATTCCAATAAGGTTTTCTATCCTAGGGGACCTTCTCCAATAGATAGATATGGGTGAGGCCCTCATTGAGGCATTATGAAGCCCTCTATTGTTTGAGATAGAGGTTGCAGCTCCGTAGGCCTTTCATGCAGAAGCGATAGAGAATGATGAATGCCAGACCATTATCTCATTGTTTGTAAATGATGAAGGTTATCCCATGCAGGGTCACATTAACTAGTTGTACATCACCAACCAGTTCATTGGCATGGAGGTCCGATGCTATCTTGTTGACACCAGCTCCAGGATTAACCTTATCCCAACATGGACACTATAGAAGTTGGGGTTATCCGAAGATGACTTGAATCCCTCCGAGCTAAAAATACATGAATAGGAAAAGACAGAGCAGACCCTAGTAGGCCAGATCTGTTTGATGACCTGGTTCAGAGGCCATGTTTCTAGTATCGAGTTTATGGTTGTCCCCAAAGACACTGCGTACAATGCATTGATGGGATGAACATGGCTCTACCAGTATGCGGTGATTCCGTCATCGTATCACCAGTGCCAGAAGTACTCCCTCAATGGTCGAGTGGGAATCATACAAGGTGAAAGGTATCATTTTTCCTCATGTGAAGCTCTCTTCATGGATGCTGACTATTACAAGATCATGGAAAAGTTGATTCAGTCCAGTGAGGTTGAACCCGTTGCGGTTGCAACTGACCCCTGGGCAGGACTGGAAGAAGCCTTTGTTTTCTTAATCCTTGGATTGGAGTCCACAACCACCGATATGGGGATATTTTTTGTTGTCTGTGTATAAGGGGGATGATATACTCAGGTCCTAGTGACTTTGGGATATCACTTTGTACTCCTATACAAATTAGTCTCAGGTGATCCCGAAGCCTCCTACCCTTATAAGGTGTCGGGATGTTCGCCCCATGGAAATGGAAATTCTTCATACATGCCTATTTCACTAGGCTGGAATTAACCAGCTCAAGCCAACGCACCATTATTGCATTGATATCATCAAGAATTTCCCCTTGGGATGATGACCAAACACGATTGGATCAACATCCCTCATTGGAATGGTTTCGACAGCACCAAAATCTCCCGATGTAGTGACCACTACCGCTCAGGCTGGTACCAGCCTCTCTCGGGATCTTTCGACCCTGGGGAAGATCCTCCCCCTAAGGATCCCTCCTATGCAAGAGAAGAAGAGGATTTGGAGGATGCTACCTCTTCCTTTGAAGAGGGAATTTCCACCACGGTAAATGAGTTGGTACAGGTATCCCTCGGGAGCGAGTCAGATCCGAGACCTATATTAATCAGTGCCACCATGTACCTGGAGGAGCAGCCGATGTACGTAGACGTTATTATATAGCACGGTGATGTGTTTTCCTAGAGTTACGATGATACTCCAGGACTAAATCTTAAGGTAGTCTTCCACTAACTCGGTCATCCTACAAATCACCATGGGTTCAAGGTCCCTCTCAGATAGATGCACCCTTCTCATGGTGTCATGGTCGAGGCCGAAGATGATAAGAGAATCCAGGACAATTACATTAAGGAGGTCTAGTACCCCAAATGGTGGGCCAACATCCTACAAGACAGGAAGAACAGTAGACAGATCAAAATCAACATTGACTTTCAGGATCTCAACTGTCACAGTTAGAAGGATGATTTTCCACTCCCCATGACAGAATTATTGATTGATGCTACAGCTGGGTTCCAAGCCCTCTCTTTAATGGATGGATACTCTATGTACAACCAGATCAGAATGGCCCCTAAAAATGATGATTTTACAACCTTCAGGGCACCACGAGGTATGTTCTATTACCAGGTTATGCCTTTCTTCTTGATGAATGCAAGTGCCACTTAACAGCGGGCCTTGCACCGCATATTTAAGGCAATCCTCGGGACAGCGGTGGAGTGTTATGTGGACGATCTGGTTGTCAAATATCACTGGCACTAGGGTCATCTAAAAGAACTTGAGAAAGTATTTAGCTTCCTCCGTTCTCACCACTTGATGATGAATCCATTAAAATGTTCCTTTGGTGTAACCTCCGGAAAATTTCTTGGCTTCGTTGTTAGATATAGTGTCATTGATATTGACCTAGAGATGATCAAGGCCATCAACTAGATGACTTTCCTAAGCAATATTTGGGATCATTGAGGTCTTCCAGGCCACTTAGCCAACAAACACTGATTCATTGCGAATCTGAACCGCACATGTAATCCCTTTTCTCGACTCATGAAAAAAATCACTGCCTACCAATGGGACGAAGAGTGACAGACTGCGTTCGAGGAAATCCGGAAGTATCTTCTCCATCCTCCAGTTTTAATGTCACATGTCTCCAGAAAACCACTAATCCTTTATGTGATTACCTTAAAATGATCTTTTGGTGCCCTTCTCACCTAGAAGAACAATGAGTTGATGGAGGGAGAACTTCACTACGTCAGCCAGATGCTCCACGACATAGAGAACATATAATTCCCCATCGGATAAAGATTCCTTCCAACGGTATTCGCTATATAGATATTGTTATTTTACTTGCAACACCAAGAGGTACAACTAGTGTCTCATTTAGACCCACTGGTGTACATTATGAACTGCCCCATGTTTGCAGACCATCTTTCTCAATGGGTAGTCATTCTCCAGCAGTTCAATATTAGGTTTTTCCTTAAGAAAGAAATTATGGGACAAGAATTGGAAGATTTCCTTTCTACCCATACGACCCATGTTCAAAAGTCCTTGTATCTCGATTTCCCTATTGAGGCGATTCAATTGGTAGACCAATCCATGTCGTTCAAGAAGATACACTTATATGTTGCTTCCTGAAGAACGACCAGCAGGAGGCTCAATGATCCCAAGCTCAACAAGGTAGGCTTGGGTATCATCTTCATTACCCCGACACAAGCCTTCCTGCTGTACACATTCCTCTTGCCAAAAGGCTACATCAAGAATTATATAGAGTATCAGGCTCTTATCACTGGCCTCGAGCTATCCCCTCGAGATTGATGTGCCCAATTTTCATGTGAAAGGGGATTCTAAAATAGTCATTAAGCAGATCAACGGTGACTATGTCATCAGAACGTCGGATCTCATACCATTGTTGGATCACACTCTCCATCTAATGGCCCAGTTACAATCTCGGACGGATAATACTCATGTCCCAAAATCTCAAAAAGGTCAACCTGATGCCCTAGCTAGCCTGGCTACATCACTTACAGATCCTGAGAAGGAGGACCTGATTATTCATGTGGCACATCAGAGAGTCATTGCTCATGTCTCCCGAGGTGATGATGATGGCCTACAGATGTGAAATCTTAACATAGTTGAATCCATGTAATGACCTCTATATCCAATTTTTGATGTGACTCCCAACTTGAGGGACCCCTTTGTCAAAAACCTCCAACACAGTTATCTCCTGGCTGATCGGGCCGAGCGCATGCGATTCCGATGATGCGCGTTACAGTTTACCCTCCAGGGTGGTCCCAGTCTTGAGCCCATAATCTATAAGCACTGGTTCGATGTTGTTCTCCTACGTTGAATCCAAGGAGTCTAGAATTCTCATGTCATGCCGGAGGTTCATGTTGGTTCCTCTTGTGCCCACTTGACAGGGAAGAGGCTATTCGGTCAGATCTGAATACTGGGGTACATTTGGCCCAACATGATCCATGACTAAATCAAGTTTATCAAAAGGTGTTGTGTCTGACAAGTTCATGACAACTTCTTGCATCATCCACCAAAGCCTCTCCACACAACTAGGTACACTTGGTCCTTTACAGTCTAGGGACTGGATTTCGTGGGACCATATCTGCTGGAGACATCTCACCAAAGTTGGTTCTCCTAACCGATACTGATTTCTTTTCCATGTGGGCTAAGGTAGTTTCTCCCCAGGAGGTCAAGGCCCATTATATGGTTGACGTCATGAACTCCAATATCATCTAGCATTTTGGAGTCCCTCACTTCATCCTCACTGATAATAATTCGGACTTTTGAGGAGATAAGTTGAATAAGTTTTACACCACGTACAACATCCTCTCTAACCATACCTCGTGCTATGATGCACAAGCAAATGGAAAGATCGAGGCATTTACCAGACCCTCTGTAACATTTTGCAGAAAATGGTTTGTCAGAATACAAAGAGTTGAATGGACAAGTTCAACAATTCCCTCTGGTCTTATCGTACAACGACTCGTAATTCCACCCAGGTGACCTCATAGTACCTGGTGTACTGAATTGAGGTCTTCATGCCCAACAAGATTCAGTTTCCATCGTTATGCATAGTGGTCTATGACCAGCACACTCCAAATAAGGTAGGTGATGTTTGTCCGCCTGAATTGGAATCACTAGAGGAGAACCAGATTCATGACCTGCACTACGTGGAGAGATGCTAGAATAAGATGGCAAGAGCCTTAAACAGGAAGGTCTGCCTCCTCTATTTCCTACATGGTGATCTGGTATTGGCCCTCTGGACACAAATGATACCTGGAAGGAAATGACCCAGGTTGGACCAAAATGGGAAGGACCTTTCATTGTCCAGAAGGTTTACCCCAATGGTGCATACTCACTGGTCACCATGGATGGTGAGCCTATAACTCCTCCCACCAATGCCAAATTCCTCAAGCAATACATTTCCTGATTCAACTGGTCCAGTATGACCCTAAACTATTTGGTCCTACATGAACCTAAATTTTTTGGTCTTTCAGTACCCTAAACTGCCCTGTCCAACATGACATTAAACATTAAAACATCCAGAATGACGTTAAACTGTATGACATCCTGCAATATGTTAAAAAACACCCTTAGAACTACGTACAACTTGATTCATATTATCATGTGAAATTGAGGAATGCTCAAACGCTCGATCCTGAGTCTAGCCCCTAGACTCCTCTCTTTGACTACCCCCTGGGTATAGTTCTCTCAGAGTGTCCTTGCATGGTATAGTGTAGGCTTCTTTATCCCCACTCATATCAGGGTTACGATGGTCGCACCATGTGCCCCCTCCCCGTTCCTCTATCGTCCCAGGTCATCAACACACCATGCTAAACTGCATGTCCTTTATGAAATATGTATGGCTTGATTCCCATCCTCAAGGGATATGTAGGAATGCCCAGACATTTTTTCTGTTGGCCCATACCAAACTTCATAATCTCCCCACGGGTCAGGACATATTGTATAATACAGGATTTTTTTCCAATTGATGTCGAACTAATCTCTATCCTGCCAAACTTGTCACTCCCCCAAATGTCCATCACTTTCACTACCCTAGTGGACATTAAAATTCATGGGCACAACTATGCTTCACCCACTCCATTGATGGGTACTCCATCATGTTTCACATCTTGAGGGGCCCTTGATTGGCATAGATTCTCAGCCTAAGGAATCTCCTTCAAATTGATACAAGTCCCATGTTGCGAATATGGTCAGTTGTTGATGGTCATTGGTTGTTCCAATGTCAGGTCACACTATAAGTATGGTGTGTTTTGAACATGGTCAGTGGCTATCCATCGTTGTTGTCACCACCCCTATAGATCCCATGCATTGTATGCGATTGTTTATCATACCCGATTTATCTTCGTGTTGTGACTCCAATTTGGTGATGCTAGCTATCAAACCCTTTTATGATAGGGAAAATCGAATTAGACTCCTTTTTGGGCACAGTAAGAACTTCTCACATGGTATTAGGAGTTGTGATGAGGCGGTGATTGCATTAGAGGTCATACGGCTACAGTTAGACATGATTCCTTGCCTCAGGTCCTTCGACCCCTTTGGGCCCTTGTCCCATGTTCTCATTTAGGATTGTGTGGTGTAGTATGGACTCATGTACTCATTCACATCTGGCTATTTTAACATGAAACATGTATCCCCTTGAGATATCCCTTCCTTCTTTTATCATTCAATCTATGAGTTCAGGACCTGCCATGCTTGGAATGACCCATAATTTGGGTTTCTGTCACCATTTATAACTAGAAGGGCCCTTGAATGGCGTGGATACTCAGCCCCAATGGCTCTCCTACCGTTACGAGCTAACACCCAAGAGGATTGAAAGTAACAAATTGATACAAGTCTCATGTTGTGAATATGGTCAGAGTTTGATGCTCAGTTGTTTTCCCTGACCGTAAATCATAGAAGGGTGGATACAGTGATGCGAACCTGGAAACAATTTATCCACAATCATTGTTGCCACTTTTTGTTCATCCATAAGCATGATGATTCGTCCTCTGTATCCCATGCACATGTTATTAAACTAAGCATATACGATCTCAGCTCTATGACTGTAAACTAAGATCACCTTCGTCCACACTGCAAGTCGTTAAACTACAAAATGGATGAGTCTTTCCATATGAGGCCCAACATCAGGCCGCTTGGCCTTTTTTGGGACCCTATCCTAGGTTCTCACTTAGGTTTGTACGGTGTGGTTATGGATTATGTCATCATTCACATTAGGTTACACTCTTGACCGTACACATCCATGGATAATATACCTTACCCATACCTTCATCCTCACTACCAGACATTAAACTGCAAACTTGCTGGGAGATTTCATCTAAAGCCCAGCCTCTGGCCCCTTTTCCTTTTCGTGCCCCCGACCCAAGTATTCACATAGGATTGTATGGTGTTGTGTGGTATTATTTCCCCATTCACGTCAGGTTACTCCCCATGTCGTAGAACTATTTTGATTGTGGGTATCATACCCATTTTCATTATTACTTCATGACATTAAACTACACATTAGCCTCTTCTAGAACTATGTGTGGCTTGATTCTCATCTTAGTGGGAAACGTAGGACAGCCTGAACGTCTATACTTTGGGTCAAACCCCATCTCATAGAAATATCCCTTTCTCCTTGGCCCCTTGTCCCCTTGACCAACACTTTACAAGGGAGAGGTGTATATGGTGTGCTATGGGACTATATCCTCATTCACATTGGGTTTGTAACAACCATTCAATATACCTATTTTTCATGGTAGTTCAATATCTTCGTTTTCTATTCTCATATTTTCAAATTGTCCACTCTCAAGTTCATTCCCTCGACCCTCTTTGGTGATTCACCAATGTGCCCAAGAGTACTCAGGTTCAACATCTAGAGTGTTAGATTTTACCGATACATGATCCCAGCCACCATCTGGCTTCATTTTCCCCTTCGTTTGGGATTCAATAATATTTCACACCTAGAGGGACAACCAAATGGAATGGATGCTAGGCCTAAGCTTTATCCTACCATTATGGGATAACATCCTCAAGGGTATTATACAACAAATCGATACAAGTCCTGCATTGAGAATATGGTCAGTGGTCGATGCTCATTTGTTTGACCTCATTTCTGTCTAACATGATATGGATGTTGTGTTTCAAACACAGTCAACAATTATCTTCAACCGTCATGTCATCCCTTTATGTTTTAAATATTGGAAAAATGGTTCACATTATTTTCCACCCCATCATGTCCAAATCGAATCTCGACACTCTTGGAACTATCCCTCAGTTCGAATTTTCACGTTAGGAGGTAAAAAGCCACAATAAAGGAATCATTTGTGGATCCACACCGACTTCCCTTTGGAGTCCGTTCCTAGTATTGGAAAAAACTCTTTCTCCTTTATTTACCACACCGAGTTTGACTCACGTGGTATTATAGATCATATTGGCATCCACATTTACTCGAAAGGATTCCACTCATCTATGTTTTGATCTCTAAGACCATAAAATAAGGTCTCTTTTAGAACTACATAAAACTTGATTCCCACTCCCATGGGATATGTAGGAACACCTTGACTCTTGTATTTGGGTCTAGCTCGAGTTCCAATAATTTATCTCTTTTGTTCACCCTTCAGGGATTTAACTCTTATTGGACTGCATGGCGTGGTATGTGATTTTGTCCTCATTCACGCCAGGTTTGCATTAGTTGCACTACATATGGACCTTTCATGGAGTTAGCCTCCCAAATTCTTATCCCACGTGACATTGAATTGTAGGTTGTCCCACATGATGTTAAAAGGCACCATCATGAACTATGTGTCACTTGATTCCCATTCGCATCAGATAAGTAAGAACACTTGAACATCACGTATTCTGGTCCATCTCAATTGGGAGCTAGTTTCTCATTCCCCTTATCCTCTAATATTTCATGGCCCCTCCACCCAAAGTTTCTGCCTCAGAATTGTGCATGGTATGGTATGGACCTTTTCCTCGTTCATGTCAGGTATGGTTCACCACACTCTGTGCATCCCCTCTATAACCACACCTCTCATGTATACGTCTGAGCCCAATGAATTTTAACTATGATGTCGAGTCCCCCTGACATTAAACTTTTGTGTCTATCCTACATGACTCTAAAAATGCATGGTTGGTCCCTTAACATGACCCTAAACTATGAAATTATCGTCGTGGCTGCATGAAGAAAAATGGCACTGCATTGGGATGTCCTCACCCGAGGGGAAGCCATGTTTGGTATTGGTTACACACCACACCATTTGTCAAACCCTTCATATGAATTGATTACTGTGGAGATACTAAGACCTTCAAATCTATGCCCATTTCTTAAAAAGAAAAACACATCCATTCATCCTAAAAGACAAAAAAGATATATCAAATGACACTTTTCATGGTGCTTGTGCTAGACCCACATGACCTTATCTATGGAACCGTTATCATACCAGACCCATTGGCCTGTACCCTTTCAAGAAACCCTATATCCCAAGTTCTTCCTTGATCAAGTTCCTGATGTCCCATGATAAAGTTGGGAGGTGATAGTATCCTCAACAGAGAGGTGCTTCTTAGAAGAAGTAATGATCCATAATCAGACCAGTGCACCCACCTAATGTTTTCCCACCAAGGTGGCATAACTCCAAGAGTGTTGGATTCCATTGGAGCAAACCACCACACCACCTTCCACGATTTTCTTGCCCTTTATTCGGACACTCATACTCTTTCACGTCTAAAATAACCCCCTAAGAGTGTGGATGATCAGCCTATTACTCTTCTACTTTCCTGGGATAACGTACTGGATGACTGATAGATGACATTTTCACTCAGGACCCATGTTTCGATAATGGTCAGTGGTCAGCCCTTGTTTGTCATCCCAATTTCAGGCTAATACAATATGGATATTGTGTTTTGAACATGGTCAACAATTAACCTATATTGTCATGCCACCCACACAGTGTTCCAAATCATAGTTATTGTGATTCACACTTTAAACTCTCTTATGTTCATGTTGATTTCCAACACCCCTGGCATTAACCCACTCGTGCACTAGATCACATTGGGAAGATGACACATGGATTGTTCTGAGGCCTTCATCCACTAATTGGGCCTCTCCCTTCCCTTCCTTGGAATCTGAATTGGTTGTTCGAACCTCGGGTTCCTGAAGCTTGGTTGTCACTCCTACATTCAAACAAAGTAATAATTTCTAGCATCCCTTTTTTATCACACTGGGTATGACCAACATGATCTTAGGAATGGATGGCTATTTATTTTATGATTTTAGTTGTATGAATTAAATAAAACAAGCTAGAAAATAAATATATCCATACATGAAGTTTATAACAATAGGTTGTAAGGAAAATTGAGTTTATGAATTTGACCAAAACATGGACCTTATGGAATAGAATATATGATAGATCATTCCAGTACCACTACCTTTTAGCTTGTGGCCTCTAGGATTGATTCCCTCCCCTTGATATCTCTCTCTTCATTAGCGGCCATAGAGCATAATGCACTTTCCCTATCTTGTTCATGTGCCTATTAAGTTTGAAGCTCAGTCATTTGGTGACCCACTTCCACTAGGTGCTCTTGGGAATCCACTAGCTAGGCCCTCAATTGCACTGCAGGCTGGAACACTTAGCATTGAATACCTCATTTTCCTTCATATGTCCTTTAAGGTGTCAGACCTCTTGTTCTGCCTTCAGGAACTCTTGGGTACTCCCCGAAATATTCTAACACCGGGCACCATCAGAGTGTCGACTTCTCTCGCGCAGCTTCTCGGCCATGAATTCCTGGACTTTCGAATGAAGATGATGGGCATACACCCCTCTAGCACAGAGAAAGTGGATCCAGTTGTGGGCTGATCCTATCTAAGTTAGCCATTATATGTGAGGCTAACCGAGGAAGCACTTGATACACTTCCTCCCCTGGCACCATGTCATACAGCTCTCATCGACTACCTATGAATCATAATCATCTATCTCCTCATGATCTGCAGGCCGATTGTTGGGGAAGGAATCCAAGAGATCAGAGGCATGTTCTTTTTCAGGTATTCCTCCCATGGTGTTGGGATCTTCAACATCTGGGTGACCTTACTATCTCACCTTAGTCTCGGAAGATCCTTCTCTGACTTTAGTCCCTTCCCCAGTGTTAATAACACTGATATCCATAGAGTTTTTTCACTATGTTCACAGGCCGACTTAGTTTATAAAATCTTCCCTAAATTGTCTGACATATTTTCCAACAAATCAATTGCGGAATGTCTAGATTCAGTAGTCTTACAAGCCACCAATGTTGTGATTACTACACAAATAATGAACACTCGGATCATTTGGGTCCTTTAATAGGCCATACAAGTGTCTAAGTGAAAAAAACATATAAGAACTTATTGCATCAACCTCTGGAATTTTTGTCGCTACAACATCTGTCATATTGGGGGATCCCTCAACACTTGATAGAATAATAATGGGTCTCGGGTCCGCAATTTGTTCTATTGGAGCCTCCTCTCACCCATTGGTTGCAGCCTCTTGGTAGGAGCAAATATGCGCTGGAGCAGAATAAGGATGTCTGATTGAGGGTTACAAAGAAAAAAATGAATGGGGGAAGGATAGATAAGGCATGATACATACGTCAAGTATCTCAGTTATTTCTAAATCAGATACAATGATCTCTCTACTCTCCCAAAGGATCCCATGTTATGATGTCCCTTGAGACCCTCCACCTCCGAGCTCCTCTTCTCCTTCACCTCCTCTTTCATCTTCTTTTTAACATTCTCATTCCACCTCCTCCTCTTCTGTCACACTTCCCTCTGGATCTTGTCACTATTGTCATCCTCAGGTGGCATCTTGTCTAGATCATGGTCTTGGTTGGGCATTACCTTCATCAGGAGAGGTGGTTCATTACACCGACCTCACTGTAATGCATATAATTCCATGGCCATCTGGTACATGTGTAGACGATGGATGATTACCCTATCATCAACATGGATGAGCCCGACCTCTAGCAGCTGGATTCCATCTCATATTATCTTTTACTAGAGGGCTTCGATGTCCATCGATAGCTGTATGGCCAACAAGGCTGACCATACAGTCATTCAGATTGCATCATCAGAAGTTTGAAGCAGATATCTTATTTGCTTCCCAGGATGTTCCTTGACCACTCCGTGAGCCCCTCTCCCCTGGACGACGAAGGTGCGGACATGTCGTGTGGCGTTCCCACTACTGTAGACCCAAACTGTGGGGGCATAGTTTCCAGACTTGCATCTGACCTTTCCTCCCCAATAACAGCATGCATAATCTCTCGCAGCCCTGGTTTTACACTGTCTACCTTGACCTAAGAAACTCGCTTTCGAAAAATTTTCTCAGGGTATGCTATGACCTAATGTACGACATCTTCTGTCAAGAGGCAAGCATTAACTCATGTGTGGGTAAAGTTAATGACATCTATAGAGCCATGGAATTTGAAAATCAACCACATTTGGCTATAAAAATAGGGATGCCTCTCCTTCCAGAGAACTGTATACACATTATTCGTCATCCGTTTGAGGCATTCAAACTTCCTGGCGAATCATAACGACACCTATGGCTCATAGTTGATATTTCCATCAATCTGGGCCACAAGCACCCAACCTCTGATGCCATGGAAGTATTCCCTTTTCTCTAGTGTGCCTTGACCATTTTCATTCAACAGGCCAGCCATGTTGGGGAATGGGCATAAAGTGATTCTTTCGTGAATTCTGATTCTGATTCCCCCCCCCCACGTTGAGTGTCAACGACATGACGCCAGCAATGTTCAGCAAGGAAGGTCGCAGGTCATTACCCGGAGGACGAATGCATATAAGAAAGGTATACCCACAACCATGAGCCGCAAAATATCCATGAAATATCTGGAAGGGACCAAAGATCCTCTTCGGTGACCCCCCTCTTGAAAATCACCCAATAATGGCATACAAGTAGTCCAACATGGGAACTCCAAGATTGAACCTCTGATTAGAGGTCATGATGCCAGCCGTCACCAAGGTCACCGGATGAACTCCCACCCTTCTGTCCCTCCCTGGTAGGAGCCACCCACTTAGGAAGGTTGCACGATATCTGGCGTACCAATCAATCATGTCCTGACTCTCATTTATAATAATTCCCCATGATTGATATTCCCCAGCCTCTAGGATCCTCCAGTACGATCCGATTATTCTCATCAGTGTCGCGGTCAGACATAGGCTTCCTCTCCCCAGTATCGTGACCTCCAGATCACTTTGTAGAATCAAGATAATCCATTTTTTTAGGTTGTGTCCTTCAAAAAGTCATTAAACCCCCAACCTCTACCTAGACAGCTCCAACATATTCCTTGTTATGATCGGGGTTCGTTATTGGTCTTCCCAGATGCTCTTCGTCGGAAAGAAGTCATCGTACTGGTGCCCATCCAAAGGGATACCTCTCATGAAATGAATTTACCCAATGCTGATACCAACTTCCCCATGGTGAAGATATAATATATTGGTATTGGGGGACCATTGGGTAAATTGCATAGGCCCTAGTTCATGCTGACGGTAGAAATGGAACTGTGATGTCCACACCGTCTTGAACAACCCAATGTTCCATAGTTGGGGCCCAAACTGCACACACGTCTGTCGTACACAATACACCCAGGCCCATTAACTAGTGAAATTTCTAATAGACCATAGATCCCAATCCTGCATCTATCCTTTAGTTTTGTCAGTGGCACTCCGGTGGAATGTACTTCCGTAATGGGCCGGATAATCATCTGTGACTGGGTCACTTTCCGAAATTGTCATGGTCCTAGGATTAGGGATATAAACATCAATATGCCTAGTTTGTCTGGCAGGATTTCCATTGTTATTGATATTATATCTAGTTCGGTCATCCTCGCGGGTCACCCATGACCGTGGGGGTTCAACATCATATCGAGGCATGGGGACATCCTCCAAAATACCGATGTCCCATATCAACCAATTGTCGGACAGTACGTACTCCTTTTGAGCTGGGGTCAACATGTTGAAGAGAGTATGGTTTCTAGAAAAAATCTTTCTAGGGCCATAATCCTCAGTTTTGGCAACCATCTCATCCCTTAGAGAAGCAAACAAAGAGTCTCTCTTAGTGTTAACCCGATCAGCTGCTATCTTTATCCGACGAGGTCTCAACAAATTGGCCCGAAAAACTAGAATGCAGTTTAAAAAATGAGGAGTTGGCACAAAAAATAGAGGATGTGGTGTGAAAAACCTTGGTTTTTCACATAAAAAGATGGCTGGACTCGAAGAATTACATGAAACTGAAGTGGTTTTCCATGCTAGACATGGGAAGTTATTCGCACGTGAGAGCACACGACTTCTCACGCGGGAAAAATCCTTATGGATCGAGAGAACCACGAGGGTTTTTATAGGCATGGTCCTGGAAATTCATGCACACAAAAATATATTGACACGCCCCTTGGTGGCCCTTTGTGCATGAGTATGGTTTTCACGCATGCGAAAGGAATTTGCGCTCCACTTTCTGGTTTTCTGTGCATCTGTGTGTTTTTCACACGCGGACTCCAAGAAGTCATCTGTCTCGGTATTTCCCTCGAAATCCAACATTTTCATATTCTCATCGATCTGATTCTGAGGGGGAATTTGTAAACACTGGAAAATGCTCAAGGGATGAAGGAGGATTTAATGCAACAAAGAGAAGGCATATTTTGACACGACGATCTATTCTGGGGGGGGGCTATAAGGGTCGTGTGAAAAAATCTCCTATGTGCACGAAATTATCTCTCCCGCACTAAGTGGAAACTTATGAGCCAGTTTGTGAACTTCCACTCCGCCGATAGTGGATGCGGAAATTTGTGGGAACCACCGCCGCATGGATCATCTTTCATGCATCTGATACTAGTGTGCCTACATTTTCGTAGGCCAGTTTCTATGCAGATTGAGGGACCCCGAGTGCCTATAAATAGAAGGTCACCCCTTCAACTTCTGACAACTATATAATCAGAACTGTCTCCACTATGGGAAATGCACCTCTTTTGAATGAAAAATATGGCTTTTCGGAATGGGATTTTTTTGCACTAGTTCGCCCAGGGATCCGCCTAATTGTGAGATCGCTGGGGATTAACACTCGCTCAAATCCCATTGATTTTTATCCACTTGGAACATTCACTTCTAATTGTGCTCAATCCCTTCCAATTTCACACAATACCTTACAATTGCATGCAATACCATCTATTTGTGCACAATACCTTCCATATGTGGGCCACCCTTATTCCTTGCACACAATCTCTTTCAATTGTGTGGTGCCCTTATTCCTTGTGCGCAATATCTTCCAATTGAGTGAAAAACTGTGAATCCCTTTGCATGAAAAACCTCTCCAATTTCAGGCCGACCAAGTATTTTCCATTCAAGTAACACAATTGCGTTCCATATTGGCATTTTACATGCAACAGTTCTATTTTTTGCACATGCCTACCTCCTTTAGCACACATGTTCGATGTCTCTCTTTTGGACATCAATTTCTGGAAATCTCTTTGTGTAAGCCCCATCCACCATTTCTACTCATTCTTGGAACCTGGGTTACTACCTTGCGTAAGCCCCATCCATCATTGCAACTCCATAGTGTCACCAAGGCATGCTAAGAAGTATTGCTTCTTAGCAAAGCCATGCTAACGTGGACCAGCAATGTGATCACCTCACGAAACCCCCTAACCACGACATTATCGGTCCCTTCGCTTCACCAATATGTAGAGGGGGCAGTTATGTATTTCCTAGGGGTGCGGTGTAAACCCACCTCATCCTAACTACAATACATTAAACTGCCAAGCGCCATTTTCCTCAGAACATGATGTCAAACTGTGACCTCGCCCTGTGTCTCGCGCGCGGGGTGCCCCGTCTCAGACATTCTCTACACCCACTGGTATCCACGAGAGTGAGATCGTTCCTCACATTGAATGAAATCCTCTTTATTTGAATGTAATTTGTCCATAGTGATAGGGAATCCACCCTAGTATAATCCACCTATCCTTTCCTGAAGGAGGAAACATCCCTACCCCTCATTTCTTCGGTTCCATATCCCTCTCCACCTAGGCTTTGTCACCATTGGGCCTCCATCCTTATGTAAGTCCACATCTCTTTGGTTTTCTAACCACATGTAAGCCCCTATTTTTTCATTGGAATACTAACCACATGTATTCCCATGTTTTATCTTTGGGCTGTTAACCACGTTTAAGCCCCACTCTAATTTCCACAGAAACACCTTTCATGATGTGATCATCAAGACATTGGTACGTCTTATTTCTCACACCATGCATGACTCACATGGGCTTAGAGCTAGCATCAACTATGACGTCCTTATGGTCATCCTAGAGTGTAATCCCTACACCCACCTGAACTACGAGGTCTTTGATCCTTGCCAATGTGGGGTATGTAAGAAGCCTCCCTAATGTTTATGCCCCACAATCGTTAGTCCCAACCATCTTCATGCCACTTCACCAAGCACCCCATGAACTATGAGGTATTTGATCCTCACCAAGGCGATGTAGGTAGGAAGCATCCACATGGTTCATTCCAACCATCTATCTGGGCCTTAGGTCCTCCTTCACATCGGTTCACCCCCGTCCAACATAATATTAAACTGTGGACCTCAATCAACATTAAGGTGTTGTTCCCCCATTCAGTGGTAACCTGTTTCACTCCAAATGAACTACATCCACATTGATCCTTTCCATGGAGAGGTACGTAGGAGGCCTCCATGAGGTTCAAGCCCAACACCTGGTCGCTCAAACCTCCTTCATGTTGGTTTGCATACTCCACAAAAACTACGAGGTATTTTACCTCTACCAAGGTGTGGTACGTTGGAAGCCTCCAAGAGGTTCAATCCCACCATCCATCTAGACCCCAGGTCCTCATTCGCATCAGACCACCAACCCCCATCCCATATAAACTATGTGGGTTTGATCTCTATCTCCTAGGCTAGGTACGTAGGAATCTTCTATGAAGATCAAACCTATCCCTCAGGATGCCGTTGTGACCCCAATCAGTGATAAGATGTTAGGTCCCCTATTCAGCAGCAACCCGCTATAGTGACCATTGCTAGGACACTCAACTTTGGACCTTCCTAGCGGCGTCTATCCATCATGGGGATCTAACCATGTCTGAGCCTCATACACATCATCGTATTGTCATCATATGTGTACTCCCTAATTCAAGTCCATTACCTGGTCTTCCCATTGAGCCTATGTGTTTCGAGAAGGGCATGCCCCCGTCCAGAGGATCCTCTTCCTCCATGTCCAATACTTACATCCATTATCACGACCCACCTCTTTAGGTGTCCCTTATCTCCACTGTACTACGTGGACTTTGATTCCCTGTCACTGGGATATATAGTAAGTCTCATAGAGACTCAAGCCCAACATTACCATCTTCATCCTGAAGGATCCATCCCATTCACCATCCACTTCCTTCAAACACCTTATCATCCATCTTGATTATTACCCGGGCTGCCAAATCTTGGTGAGGTCTCGACAGCTCACCCCCTATATCATTGTTCCCTCCATAGGTTGCAACCATCTGATCTACAATAATTCGTGTTCTGATCAGTCCAATCCATCTCCGCCAGGCGTTAAACATGCGGCATGCCCTGTGTTAAACATGAAAAGCTGAGGAAATCCTCAAAGATAAGCCTAGGAAATACGATTCCTCGCATTCAACATGAGATAAATCGGGCTTATATTCCCTCAAGAAGTACTATAATAAGGGGAAGAAATCCATACGTGCTAGTGTCCCAACGCCCAGAAACAACAGTGATGCCCAACATGACTACTCTCCCGACTGAAGGTTTCTTCCATGACCAGCCACTTTGGAATGTCCCGAAAGAAGAAGTGTAATTATCCAGTGTCCATAAAGATATGGCACTCAGAATAGTTTCACAAAAAATGTCTTAAATATATAAGAGTGGCCTAGACAAGGTGACGAGTTTTGAGGAATCCACAGACGGAAGAATCAACATCTAATTATCTGGTTTCAATAATTGAGCAGACGTCACATAACAAGGAACGGATGTCGCCAGCCTTTGGAAAGTGGGAATGTGGGGCATCAAACTGCATCGTCATCCCCCCATCATAACAGACGCACGTACGACAAATAAACCATCAGAAATGATGCTCTCCTCTATTTATATGACTCTTTTTAATTTTTTAACCTGATAGGTTTCTAGCTATATGGTATTTCATACAAGGGGTTATAGCCTCCACAATATACCCATCACACCGCTACGGATGGTCCTCGTCATCGGTGTATAGGTGGACATTCATGACGTCTCATACCCATTACTTATCAAACATGTGAGAGAAATTCAAATTATGGGATGACCCATTAACATTGGGTGGGTGAAACAAGAAGGACTATCACCTAGAGTTGTTCATATCATTTATAAATCATGCTTCAGGTGATTGGTTTCCATGTGTCTATCATGAGGTATTATATGTTTGATAATTGATCCAACATTTGAAAAATATACAAGGCTGGTTCTCAAAGAACTCTGGGGTTATTTTATCAATGATGTGTCTGTTTATGTAGAGTATCACAATGATTGTTTGCAATATAGAGGATTATTTGATGCTGAAATATCATTGGAAGATTGGGATACTCTATAATAGGATCATTCTGAGTTTTCAAGTATGTATTCAGTGAGAGGGAAACCTATAAATGTATAGAGTTAAATTTGTAACTTCTTGACAAGGGAATCATGGTTCGAGTTGGCTGAGGATGGTCTGACATGTCCTGGAAAATAGAGAATATTTGGTGTGTTTTATTTTTCCTCCTAATTGAAATTTTCAAATGATATGTTTGTTTTTGAAATGAAATTTGGTTATGGGGAACATCCATGTTTTTAGTTCATTTACGGATAGTGGATCAGCGTAAATTCATAATGGTTTTATGGGTATAGTCAGAAAATAGATAATTATGTTGTCCTTAAGGATTTTTAGGTTGGGAATGTTGATAAATAAACCATAACTATTTTGGAAGAATCACATCAATTTTCCTTATGTATTATCCATTAGTGTGGGTGTCAAAACCCATAGGTTGATGGTTTTGGATCATGTTTATGGTGGATATCTCTATAACAGGCTTGTGATTGGTGGATGATGAGATCATGGTTATGGTTTGGATGGGAAAGGGTATGTATCATCTTGGTGTTTCATATTTGATAAAGGGTGTTAGACTGGGTTCGTATAGGTTGACTACCTTGAGATGCATCATAGCCAAGACAACCAGATTCTTTGGCGATGTTTCCATCTAGATGTGAATAAAATTTTGTAATTCAAATAGGGAACCACTAGACACCCTCTCAGAATCTAAAAACACCGTGAAAATAAAAATATATGTTTTATATAAATTTGTACCATAATGAGAAACTAACGAAACAATATGGCTCTTTAATAATTGAAAACCACGCCAAAAATTCATGATAGTTGAAACAATTACCAAAAAACATGATTCCACACAAGGATCTCAATATAATAATAACACATCAAAATAATCCAAGGGAAAATTTAAAAAATCATAAAACATCATCTACTATATCATATGACATGAGAAGATAGAATATTGAATCTCTAAAAAATTAATCTTGGAATAATGAAATATTTGGATATTTTATCAGTGAAACCTTGTCAGGTGTATAGTTTAATGACACACCGTTTCACCACAAGATATGAATAAATTGTTTCAATTCCCTTGAAAATACATTTTTCTAAGAGTTTATATAAAAAATTAACTTTATACATTAAATAAAATTGATTTTTAGGTTATGATTACATTATTATAAAATTTATAATAATTTTAGTTTTGCAGTTATAGTTATGTATAACATTACCATAATATAGAAAACACATATTTTTCTAATGTTCACAATTCAAAACCATGTTAGTTTTCCACCTAAAATAAATATTTTAAAATTAACATGTTTTTTTCTCATAAAAAAATAATATTAACAAGTAACTTGATTTTATATTTTACATTACCCAAAAATAAACATTGTGAAGAATAGTTTGAAATGTGGAATTAGAATATAAAATTCAGTAAGGAAAATAACAAGTTTGAAATCATTTTTCCCAACGAAAAATATGGAATCCCATGAAATGTTTACCTTTACATATATTTTTTTATCTGATGTACGAGATTAATTCCTCATGAAAATCATGCTCACATTTTTATGAAAAAAACTATTAAAATGAGATATAATTTATATAACATGTAAGAAACATGGGAAATCACAATCATATCACTCTTATTTACAGAATAACAAGCACAATTGTGTATGGAATAAACAACATAGTTATAATTATAGTTCCCATCATATTTACCCTTGAAATATCAATCACCATTAAAGATGTAGTTACAGTCACTATTAAGTAGTGAATAGTTATCATTATTATATATAGAATAAACATTAATGTAAATTCCCAAAATATAAATGGGAAAAAATAGGTGAGCATCATCTGCTTCCATAATCCATTATACATATATAATGTTGATCAGTATTTATTTAAGCCATATCATGCTAAATTTTGTGTTCTAATTCGGATCACCCCATCGTATAAGAAATATAATTCACACATATTTCAAATATATAATATTCAAGGACCATATCATTTTGATTAAATTTTATTCCATCCCTTTTCATCGTATAAGAATTGTAAAACTATATAGGCCTTAATTTTTCATAAGTGACTATTACATCGGTTTAAAGATAAACTACATAATATTTATTAATTCAATGATCACAATGTTTTTTATATTATAGAAATTATGATAATAAGAAAAATTATAAAAAAATAATAAATAATATTTATTTAAACTATTATTCATTTCCTTATAAAAGTCCATGTTATTCTTAATACACTTAATTGCCTTAAAATATAGATCATATAATGTGTTGAGATAAAATACTGGTTAGTGGTGGATTAAGGGAGTGATTCAATATAACATGGGTGACCATAGTCATTATCTTCCCATCATAATAATAGTATCATAAACCTTTTCTAGATGGATAAATTTCAGTATTGTTAGAGATTGTGGAAATGTATACAAATTTATTATCAGGTCATGTTGGTAAAATAGACAACATAGTTGTGAAAAGAGATAACATCATGTAATTTGCTAAAATATGTTCAAAAATCATAACAATATCATTATGAACAATTACTGAATCGTGTTCATGAATAGTACACATTATCATTTGTGATACATTAAATTACAAATTTAATCAGAGGGATATATAAATATGGGAAAACCCATCACATCCAAAAAAATTTAAAAATTATTTATTCCACATTTAACATATAGCAATTTTTACCATGAAATAATCCACAAAAGGAAATGGGTTTCTTAACGATCATATAAATCATTATTTAATGATTTAATTGGGGGCTCTAAATTTATTTTGGGGAATCATCTTTTGAAAAAATATAATTATTCGTGACTAAAGGATAAAAACCTAAAATGATTTAATTATGGAATTAAAATACTTTTGTAAAATCAACGTGTTTGGATTTAAAATTATAGGGTAATCATGTATATCTAAAAAAATATTATACTATTTATAATATTTTTCTATACTTTTATATGAATAACAACGCTGAATAGATCATGAATGTTATATAACCAAATGAAAAGGTGTTGTGTTTGAGAATCCCTTTACCACAACTCTCATTATATATTTTACATTTACACTTTTATAATTATAGAAACATATTTATTAAAACATTGATATTGAATTGAATTATTTTCATTTTAAGTCAATTGATTTATTATATAAATTTTCATTATATTTATTAATTTTCATTGTTAGTGAGAATTCATTAGGATATCATCTTTTCCATATAAAATTCTTATTTCACTTCGATTTAATTATTTTTTACAATTTATTTACATAATCTTAATTAATTTTTTATCGATAAAATTACTATATTTATATTTTTAATATCATAAATAATTTATTGTGTCCAACCATATGTTTCGTGATAATGAAATGATTGGTAATGTCATCGTTGATGACGAAGTGACAATTTTTTGGACATTATCTAATGGGAGGGAAAATAGAAGCTTGATATATATATATATATATCATAATTATCCTACATAAATTTTTTTACCATCATTAATACAATTTCATAATAATATATAATTATTTATAAAATATATAGTCTAAAATGGAATTCAAAAAAAATAATTAGAAGAAAATATTAGAAAAGAACTCATAAATATATTAAATTTCCTCAGTTTAATATCTCTTATATGAAACTAAAACTCCATTGATTATTGGATTTTTATTACATATGAATTAACATATGCATTTTAATGAGATTGAGTGGGAGTACATGGGAATATAAATCTCTTTTTTAGGTGACGGATAACATATTTGATAGTTGGAGACAATAGTTATTTTTATTTTAGAAGTTGGGTATTTTAAAAATATCATAATAATTAAAAGAATATATAAAAGGTAAAACATTTAAAAGTTAATTTTTACAATTAAAATTACAAAGATATAAGATATAATGTTAATAAATTATGTGAAACATATTTTTTTCCAAATAAATAATTTATTCAAAATGAAACTGAAAAAAAAACAATTTCTATTTTACTGGATTTCTTTTGAATTTATGTTTAAAAAATGTATTATTACATTAATTTAATAATATTATACTTAGTAATTTATGAATTTAATTTTATATATTATAATTTATTTATTTAAGAAAAACATTAAAATATTTTAATCAAAAATATTTTTTATATTATAAATGACGTTTTAAATCATGATATTTATTATTTCTAGATTTATAATATTATTATTCTCATATAATAATCATGATAAATACTATTTATATCACATATTATTATCTTGATGTTATATTACAATTCTAATGGTCATGTTATTTTCCCAATGGAGATGTTGTAATTTTTATTGGTTAGGTTACTATTCTAATAGTCACATTATTATTCCAATGATCACATTAACATATATAAATAATACTACATTGTATAACTCAATATTCACTACAAATACACCCATGTATAAATATCTATGTCATCGATTATTATAAATATTTTATGAAGAATGTTTTTCTTTTCTATATTTTTGTTTGTCGTCGAAGATTCTACGATATTAGGATGGTCCATATTTACCCAAATTCGATTTTATATTTGATATTTTATTTCATGTTATAATATTACGAGTTGTCACTGGTTTTGTCG
The DNA here is from genome assembly GCA_963277665.1 of Viscum album. Classification (NCBI taxonomy): domain Eukaryota; kingdom Viridiplantae; phylum Streptophyta; class Magnoliopsida; order Santalales; family Viscaceae; genus Viscum; species Viscum album. The sequence goes on from CAUJRU010000252.1 coordinate 580,732, forward strand.
ATAAATAATTTAGTGATCATTATTACTGTTTTAATGTTTAATTGTTTCTTATATGTGTCATATCCCTATACCACTTATATATTGAAAAATAATTTATATTTATTTCATGATTAAAATATCATTTATTATCTATAAGTTGATACTTTTTCCCTCGCACTAAAATGTATCCTTTAAAATTAAACTAATATTCTATGTTGACAATAGTGTATGGTCCTTTTGTTTCAATGTTTCCTTTAGTTACCATATCACATCTTCAACCATATGTTTACCTCAATGACCATTGACAAGAGGAGTATTATTATTTATTATATTGTTCTATCTATGGTCGAAGATCATCACTATATGCTCCTCATAAGAGAGGGTAATTTCCTATTGTACCACCAAAAATTTAGTAAATGAAAATTCATAAGTATGTACATCCTTGTGAGATATATGAGGAACATTTAATTTATATGATACATATTTTTTTGCAGATTAATAAAATAGGTCACTTATGATATATAATCAATTTTGTAAATGGATACAATTTACATATGTAAGAGTATCGATTTATTTCAAAATATCATGACCCTCTACCATTGTGATCGTAAAATGATAAACTTTTCTAAAAAATATAAACCACATACCATAAATATTTATCAGAATTAAACATTGGATGACTCTGAAAAGATTTCAATTGATGTAGTTCATACGAAAACCAATTTGTCATATGTTAACCAATATAAACTGAAAATATATTTTTACCCCAAAATCTTCAAAACAATTTTTATTTATATATGGATTCCCATATAGTTATTCAAATGGATACATTTAAATGCTTATATAAAATCTATTTTTATATAATAATTAAATTAATTGGATATTATAAACCCATCATCCATTTAATTACCTTGAGGTAGATCTCATCATGTACTCTAGTTTTATAATATTGATTTTGTATTTCTTATTAGTTTGGGGTGATTGGCCATAATAAAATATTATTCAAAATTAAAATATTTTTGATGAGTTATCTAGAATTTATATGTGAACCATTCATCATGGTAAAATAATATCAAAATTGGATCCCATAATGCCTCACGTCATAATTTATATATCACCCCAGATTGTTTATGTGATAATTATTCATAAAATACAATAAAGTGGGAATAGATAGTGATTTGATCCACTACAAACCGTATCATATAATTCTGTTTGTATGTATTTAATATAATAGAGATCAATTAGATAGTTACATTATCACATTTACATATGTTTGTATGAACTAGATTACTCGTGAATTTTCGATAATTTCTGACATCATTAAATTTTTAACATTCTATGAAATTTTATGTGTACTTATTGATTTATTTTTTCTCATTTTAAAACTAGATGTTCTAAAAAATTAAATGATACATCACATTAAATACATGAAGAATGGAAAAACATGAGTATGTGGATAATATGCTACCTCTTTCATTATCTAAGACGACGAACACACATGAATCCTAGTTTTATAATGAATCAAACCATCCACATCAATTTGGAATTCATATAGATTACCTTTATTTACAAAATTAGAATTATTTTGATTTTCTAGACCATTCCGTTGTTCCCCCTTGTTCTTCTCTCTTATAAAGGCTTTGAAAACCATTTGGTAATTCTTCCCAGTAATCACAACCATTATGATTTAAAAATTTATCATTTAAATTACAATGAAGATATTTTCTACCTCAATCTACATAATTGGTAATAATGAATGTTGTTTTCTAATAATAGAATAATATATTTTTTCATCATTCCCAAATGGTAGTGAGTAATAAAATCATAATAATTCATAGGCACTAACCATATTTTTTTTTACAGAATTTGAGGTCTTCCTTGGTGAACATATTCTTTAGACACATGTGATCAGTATATGTTCCACACATCCCACCACAAGATGATGTTCCACAACGTATTCACTATTAAGATCATAGTTTTTAATTAAATATAATTTTTTTGGAAGTTTTATTATTGATTATAAACTATCCAGAGGAATATTCTATCACATTATAATTCATTATTTATACACAACCAATGAATTACGTAGAAGAATCACTATATATTAAAAAAACCTTGAACAATTATTAATCGTGTGATAATAGGTTTAGTGTCTAGAATATTATTTATATCCTTGATTATTTCATATTATTCTTCAATATTTAAAATAATTACCCATTCCCATTTTAACATAGTTATAGAATGAGACAAGAATGAGAAATCTCAGGAAAATTGTCATTAGTACCCTACTATTTCATGAAAATTATGTGTTTGCATGACTTTAGTGGGTGTGGACAATTTATTTAAATTATTTTTCATTCAATGGTTCTTATATATTCTCCCACTAGTGATAAAATTCTAAATGAATGTGAATTGTCCAATTAGAAATTCAAACAACCTTAACATAGCATAGATTTTTTCCCCACATAAAATATATTTACAATCCACAGATGATATTCCTATTAATCCACTACCTTGGGTTACACGAGAATATAATTATTAAGGAATAAAAAAAATATTCTAGGTAGTCTCTAAAAACTATATCAATTTCATCAAATAATATTTTTGGGACATTAAAAACTCCAATGGTCGTCACAATGAAAGTCATATTGTTCATTCATTATATAGAAATATGTTTTCAAAATGAATTCTTTCATTTCATTTTCATGATTTCATAAAAAATATATATCAATATTTTTTATGAATTTAGGTCCTCATATTTAATGTACAATTCATCAATAAATGGAAGAGGATACTTGTTATTTATAGTAATCCCATTTAGCATTCGATAATGGACAGACCGTTATATTATTTAATCATTATTCTTTAAAAATATCATTGTCCCAATCCAATATGATTCACTAGGTTCTATTTTCATTTTTCAAAAATTATTTGACATAAGCTTCTTTAAATTATTCTATTAAACTGGTGACACCATGTCAAAGAAATATCAGTAGATCCAGTAATATGTTGTCATCCATATACTACCTCATTATTTGTGGGAAGTCTATAAAATGTTTTTAGGAATATAATATTGTAAAACCACAAAATGGGAAGACAAACAAAGTTGATAGGATCATTTGTTTAAACCATTTGGTTAAATTATTAATCAATATAGGGTATCAACACCCACACAATTGCAGGGTTTCCAAAGTATAAACATGATCACACTAATATTTTATATGATTATTGGGTGACTAAAAATAAGAAATTATATATTCTTTTATCACCAGTAGATGTGTTATTTAAATAAGATGGTCCAATCCATTACCAATATCGCATCATATTCCACCACTGGAATCATTGTGATATTCACTGGAAGAATCTTCCCATATATACTAATAGAAGAAGGGTCTAATCATGGGATTAAATGATCTCACCACTTTGTTGTTTTAATGATATATCAATATCATGGAATCATTATTTCAGTTAAAAAATTCAAGAATTCATCCATCATTTTCAAATGAATAGAACTACAATTAAATAAATAATTTCCCATTCAATAGTGAATATTATAAGTACCATGTATGTCATAAATTTAACACTCCATATTAATAGTAGGGTTGAAATATGGAATCCCATGATATGTTTTACTGGCTAGTTTCTAAGGTTTATTACCATAGATGACCCAATTTTTATTGAAATAGCTTATATAATTCCCATGATCCCTATGGTTAATGAAATAAACCATCAGTGCTGCATTTGGAGGTGCCTTCCTTTAATCAAGTTTTATATATTCTGTCATATATGTTAAACATTCTTCGACATTCTCTTCTACTCTCACACTCTTTATGTATTTTTATGTCCTTTTGAGGCATTTCCTATTATTTTTCATCAAAAATATTTGGCATGTGGGTGGCTAGGCCTTGTTTATTATAATATCACTTGGTCCTTTAACTTGGAAATCCATTATTCATTTCTTATCATAATAAATTGGGCCATTATCCAGACTCTCCCAATTTTTAATATACACATTAAAACCCACTTCATAAATAATAAATAGTTAGATATATAGATACATTAAAAAGTACTTTTTATACAATTAAAGAATATAAAAATTTTAATATATTAATTTATATAAAAAATAGAGGATTATCTTGCAATCCTTAACAAATTATCCTCTTGAGCATTGAAAATTTCTACATAATTTTTCTTATGATCTGAGAACACTTTCCCCCTCATTGTTTGAATGTTTTGAAGGAAATTATTATTATGAAAAAAAATTATAATCTCATCTTACTCCATTTATTCCATTTCTGGATTACAATAAGTATTCTTTATCAGTTCCCCCAATTTATTAGCATCCTCTTATAGATAATAGAAAACCATATTAACCTTATACGTCTCCTGATAGTGGAGTATAAACATGATTGTATATATTTAGATAACCCATTATTACATGAAAATTGGATCATGATATCCACTACATTTCTATGGTTTTTTTATAAAGGATTCAATTTTTAGTTCCACTAAATTAGGTGAAGATGGATGTTCTGCATTATTCATTCAGCTGTTAATTTCCTTTGACTGTTTTGTAAAAGTAAAAAATTAGTTTTTAGTGTCATTCAGGAATGCATTACATTATCCTACGTATAGGGTTTTTTCTTCTTTAGTCGAGTTCCCAATTTTCCGTTACATAATTTCTTTAAGAATTATATGTTAAAACGTCTTGGAAAAATAATTAAATCATAAGTAAAAAAATTAATTCTACGAAAACATATTAATAAAACTCTTTAATTATTCATTTCCTTAAATAATAAATCTATGTTCATTTATATTAATAATTCTCTAATTTTAATTGAATATGTACAATATATATTTTTATCATTTTTGGTTTTTTTGTGTTAGAGTTTTTTGATTTACTGAATCAAACCCCAATGAGTGCCAAACATGGTGCACCGTAAGTCCCATAGTCCAACACTAGTTCCCAAATGAGTGTATCTCAAAACTGTGTTTTAGATGTTTTAATACCTATGTGTATATTTTACAGACCCATTTCCACATGTAGTATATCTATAAGGTTTCCATTTATAAAACACCACATACATATATACATTACAAAACATTATATTTCGATCTATACATAGAATTATCCATACGTTTTTCCCTAAAATTTTATAATACCTATTTCTATGATAACAATACTATTTCATTAATACCAAATATGGTTACTCTAATTTATCCTACATGACGATAACATCATTTTAATAATAAACCATAATATTTATACATTCAAGAAGTGAAAGGTTTTGTATCACTGAAAAATTAATACCGAACATAACTTATACCTAATAAATCATAAACATTTTTCTTGGACATTATTATCTTGATTATGTAATCTCATGTTCTCGATAGTACATATAGACACATGAGGATATAAATCAATGATTTGGGTGAGAAAAAAAGGACAATAAAGGGATCAATAACTCTATAAATCAAGATTACATGGGTGAGAGTAATAATAATCATCTCAATGTAATATTTGATCCATCATCATTACAATGGGAATCATTTGATAAAAGCACCAATTATGGAGATGCATAAAATTAAAATTCGTATCATACTATTCACAAACAAGACACAGTTGTGAATAAAGAAATCCTCATTTCCACACCTAAATAATGTGTGGAGTTCTTAACATCAAAATTGTGAATAGAGATATCCTAATTTTTTTAAAAATACACATAATCTCATGACATACATAACATTTTTCAATGCATTATAAGTATATACAATTCCAGGACTACCCATGTCATCATAATATAAAAATAATCATTCATTCCATAAAAACGTTAAAAAACTAATTAGTAAAAAACACATGGAATGCAATGTGTTTCTTAAGGATTTCATACATATTGATCTCATGAAAGTTTTTTAGCGTACCGGATTAATATGGTAAAAAATATTAGGAATAAACATCATCATTATTGAGTAATAAAGAAACAACTTATATAGATTACAATATTGGGTATTTAAGGGAATTTTTTAAATTCATTTTTTAGACTAAAAATAACTGTGGTAATATGTATATCCATAAAGATAAAATTTAATAATATTTATATTATGTTTATGTAATATTATAGTAATATAAATATATATAATATCATTAATGTGAGTCAACCTAAATAAATTCCAATGTTTTTTAAAATTTGGTGATATTAATTACTGTCTATTTCATCCCATTTAATCCTCCTAAATAATAATCATTGTTTCAGTAAACTATTTATATTTAGGTGAATTATATTAAATTTTAAAACTATTTATAAATCATAGTCATTCAATTATATTTCATATATTTCTTATTTTACAAATTGTAATTTTGATTTCTAGTTAACCGTAATAATATCAAATTTTTCGTCAATTTCATTATTTCTGATCAAAATCATATACACTTATGTATAATTAACTCTTGAAGCATATAATAAATATATTTATATTTCTATATATCATATATAATTTGTTTATTCAAAATATTTTTTTGGTGATAATAAAATTATTGGAAATGTCCTCATTGGTGATTAACTAAACATTGATGGAACATTGTTGAAAGTGGCGAAAATGGATTTTTGAAGTTATATTTGTTTATTAATTATGATAATTGTAGCAGATTATCTTATTTAATATAATGATATGGAAAATTACTAATTTATTTTATTTAATTATTTTCAAATTAATAGGGAAAATTAATGAGAATTTGACAAAAATGGGATGATTTGATATAAACAAACTCTTTCATTAGTGTAGAATCTCTTTCATAACACTATCCATACCTTGAAGTTTGGTGTTTATTTATTCCTAAACCATCAAAAGAATTATAAGGGGCTTTAGATGGAGGATATTAGGAGATTTCTATCATTGGAAAGGTGATGATGATATGTTTACCAATGGAATGGAGATGGGTTATTGATACTTGAGGAGAGGGGATGTTTTAGGTTAAAATATTAAATAGTATAATGTATCAAAATTATAGATTATAATATAAATATTTAAAATAATAATCATATATAAATATAATATAAAAATTTTAATTTCTTTAAACCTTTCATAATTATAATTCATTATTTTTTATTAAGTAACGTGGAAAAATGGAAAATTCATTTTTTAATAGACGACTATTGATATTATGTTTTTGAAAGTGATTATTTGGTTTAGACCTTATTTTTATTGTGTTTTAATGAATACTTTACTAAATTAATTTTTTTGGCCAACATCATGTTTAATATATTATTGTATTATTATCACATCAATAATGTAATTGTTTATGATACATCAGTTATGTCAAAATTGTACTTTTAACAATTCACTCTAAAATAGATGCCTTTATTAAAATAACCAACATTTTGTCCTTATATACTTTTTATGTGATGATTTTATAAAAATATATCCATTTTAATATCATGTCGTTGTTTTAACACCATAGTTAAAACACTAGATGATTCACTTGATAAAACGTTTCTACATGTTGCGGTCAGGATAGATACTATAATAGAACAAATCATAATAAAATTTAAAATAAATGATATTATAAACCATTTATCAATATCTTGGCCAATTATTTGATATTAATGATTTTGTTTCATCTAATATAATATTATGTATAAAAAATCATTAATATCATATTTTACATATTCGTTTTCATTAACATTACACATATTTGAGAAATAGTAGAGTTAAAATAGTTAATTTTAACTCTTCCCAAATGTGTAATATATATATCTATAAATTTCATTTATATATATAACTTTAAGAGAAAAAATTACTTATATTTTTTAATATCATTTAGTGGAATTGATTATTTAATGGACATGCTCTATGCAATCATTTCAATAGAATATACTGTAATTATTTCATTAGTAATCATCTAAAAATCCAAAAATAATACCATTATGAAAAATATAATCATTATTTTTCAATTAAAAATTATTTTTATCCCATTTTTAACATATAATATATTCATCAAATCAAAGTAGTGACATTTTTTTGTTTTATTACATAAAATAATAAAAACATAAAATTTAGAGAAAAATGAAAAAAACTATTTATAACATAGAATAATGGATAATTATTGTCAAAAAAATTATATATTATATTAAATTAATTTTAAGATATTTTTTTATTTCCTTGTTATATTATTTTTTCCCCTTAATTACTTGATTTTCCATTAATAAGGGAAAGTATCTATGTTGTACGATTAGTAATGAAAAAATGAAAGGTAGTTATCTTTAAAATATTTACCTACTAATTCAATATATGGGATCCATTTTTCAAAATTACATTTTTATAATTGGAAAAAATATATTGAAATATGTATTCATAAAACAACATGAAAAATTGTTTCATGAAAATTAATTATGAAGCCAAAAATGAACATATACCAAAATGGTGTATAATATTCAGTCATATGTAATTATATTTATAAAATAAAACTAATGTATAATTATATGCAATTAAGATTAAATCAGACTATTAAATTACTTAATTCAATAAAAATACGACAATTTTATATATATCAGTATATTTCACCATTCACTGCAAGGGAAATATTTTTAGAATATTGAAAATTTTCAACCTAAAATAATTTCTATATGATTATTTCAAAATTTAAATTCATTTAATCAAATTACAATTGAAAATTTTTTAATTTATATTTTTATATGAAACCATATAATGTGAGAAAAAACTAAATAGATAGAAATATAGCTTTTTCCCAATTGAAAAAAATACCTAATATTGTTATAATGAATATAAATATTTAAATTTTTATTTATTAATATTAATAATAGAAAAAATTAGATTATTATTGACAATATCTATGTTGTTAAAAATAATATGTGTTAATAAATTAAATGATGTACAAAACACAACCCATTGGGTATGTCCCCTTTCATAGTTGTTACCTAGTTGATAGAGGATTCTTCTTTTGAATAGTGGTCACTAAATTAATCTTCTACAAAATGATGATATTAAAGTAAAAAATATGAGATAGTTTGAGTCAATGTTTTTTAAATAAGACACTATACAATATATTAAATTTCCTTTTTTAGAAATAATAGAGGTGACATGTGGTTTTCAATTTTCTTATATATAATAATAAAACACCCCACTAATTAGTTTTAGATTAATGATGTATGTATATCATGAAAATAAATGTTTTTATGAAATATATTGACTTTGTTTTTTCCTTATTTTCCTGAGTTATAAGTTGACAAATTATATCATTATTTATAATAATATTTCTAATATGATCGTAATTGATGTTCCAATTTCATATGATATTTGTGATTCATAAAAAAAATAGTTTTTTCAAGTATAAAAGAAATTTAATACATGTTCTATATGATTATTCATAATATTGGGATGTTATTTGCTTCTATGAGACTCCCCTGTATTCTTATGTTACATTGAAAAGAAATCCTTTGATTGTTAAAATAATATAAACCATAAAATCCAATTACATTTACTATTTCATCAATGATATAATTCTGGTGGAATTTTGAGAATCTTAAAGTTGTGTAAAGAAATTCAATTCAATTTTTTATAGTAGGGAGAGTTTTGGTACACCACCTGATTCTAGTATCTACATATGGTTAGATTGTGGACAGCCTTTTGGTACAATAGAGTATAAATATGTATATATTTGTCCATTATCTATTTTAAGTGACCTTGAATAATGTCCAAATGGATGTATCATGTCCCTGATATGGGGTTGATTTGGATAGATATGGGAAGTTTTGTTTTTATGTACAAATCGCAAAAACATAGTAAATATTATGTGTGTATTTGAAACTATGTCATTTTTTGTGTCACTCTACTATAGTACATGTATTGGAATGTGATTGAATAAAAATGGTTGGATGTGTCCAAAACCCCCTATCCATCAGTTCCTCACATAGTCTAGTACGTAAGGGTTGGAGATGTCCACCGATTTTTACCTTTAGTAGTCCATTTGATATAGAATAAAATTATTGTTATAACATTCATAAAATATGAAACATAACCATTTTTATATTTTTTATGTGTAATAAATAAGGGGATGTCCACCATTAAACAATATTTTGTAAATTAATTATAAATTCACCACACATGAATTCAATTTCACAGAAAATATTATAAAATTTAATCTATAATAAAAGAAACACCAAATAATTGACCATGAACTCTATCATAACCTAATCAATTACAATAATATTTTAATGATTAACATGATCATCCCATAGCTTTTTGAGTTATAAAAAATAGTTTATATATACATAACATGGGAATTCATTTATATTCACCATTTTTTTAGAATAAATATATAAAAGTTTCAAGAAGTACTCTAAATCAATATAAACAATGTTATAAAAATAATAACACCAATAAATAAGAAAATTACTTCTCATCCCCACTGAGGACCGTTTACCAAGAAAATCATACAACATCGAATATCCTTATGAAAATAAATATGTTAGTAAGGTACCAAAGTATAATATCTAAAATATTTTCTATCTATAAAACCAAAATAATCAAAATATTTTTTGTATTATCCCTTCCATGATTCATGTCACATTACATATGGGTTTTCCCTCAACCCAAACAACCCCATTCTAATATTGGGCTCAACGTCAAGTGTTATAATGATTTTATATATTAATTTATTCACCTTATAGTTATATCTTAATCAATTGAATTGAATTATGTTTTAAATCTACAATATTCAATGAATATTATACCTCAATATATCACAAATAATTAATTTACTCAAGTGGAAAAACATATTTACTTGGAATGAAAACAAGTGTGGGTTATATCGTCAAGCTACTATTGGCCAAAAGTTTTTGTATATGACTAAAAATTAACCATCATATACCATTTATAATCACACCACATACAAAAAGACATTTTATCCAAAATAATACTATATTTTATGGTAATCTAATGATATAGTGGAATAGATGTGTACATCAGCCATCTATTCCCTCACTGACCAAGATAATGTTAAAAATTAACGTACGCCAACCATTTTATAGTATGATTACTAAATTTCTAATGTAGTGGGTCATATGTAATAATTAAATAAAATAATAATCACAGTACAACCAAAATAATGGAAATTTCCTAAAAAAATACACTAACTATAATTATTGTTGCAAAAGTAACCCATCAGTAATCACTAAATGATAAGAACAACACTTTATATTAAAATGATCAATAATACTCAATGTCATGAACTCAATTAAATTGTATATTAAATTTTTATACTCAATCATTTAATAACCCCAACACATTTCAATAAAAAATTTTATTACATCTTCTAGTTATACCATTTCTTTTTATAAGAATCCATGATACATTCACAAATAAAAGTACAATCCTGAATTTCTATCTGATGATATATTTAGAATATTGTTAATTTGTCCCATGAATTTCATTACTCATCTTTAAAAATATCAACTCTCATCTAATGTTATAATTAAATTTTCTGTTAGTTATTTCATTATCGGAGAGTTCTAGTTCTAATCATAATCTACCACAAGAGGATGCACCGAATGTACACAATTCATAAAATTTAGGATTTTAGAACCCACAATATCAACTATATAGAGAAAATTCATGAAATTTAAACATCATTAATTAGCTTATAGGAAATCCATATCCTTATCACATCCTAGGTATCCATTTTTCATTCTAAACATTATTACACATGATACACTACATCGCACCATCAATGATATCATCTCACACATATAAAATTGAAAATCCAAAGCAATACATGCCTTTACCAGACATGAAATAATAGCAATTCTAATGAATACTAAGAAAAAAAATTCATCAAGCCTTACTCATCGAGATTTTTTATAACTAAATGTCTTAAAAGACACTAGAAAATGTGAATGTGATCACATAACACCACAAATATATCTGTTGAAAATTAACAAATAATTAAAATCATAAATTAAAATGTTTAATATTAATAGGTATATTCTATATGGTTCCTATAATGAATTTATAATATAGTAATATATGTCAACTAAAAATAGTCATCCAGAATAAATTTCATATTAAACATCATTCACAAATGAATATTAATCTAATTTTAATGATGTACCAATTAGTCATGTAATTGTTACAATTGTTTATTACTTATCCATTTTCATTCACATAAACCATCCCAAAACCATTAATAATTTCCACATGTTATTATGACTCTATCTTTAAATATATAAGTGGAGTTATTAATAAATAAACGATACCTTGGATTACAAAATCATTTAAAATTCATTATTTGTTTTGATTATGGAATTCATTATGTTTAATCTACAATAAAAATAACTTATTAAAGATGTATACTTTTATTTAGATATAAAATTAGATGAAGAGGTCACCAAACCATTACCTCAAATATAAGTCAAATGTTATCGATGAAACAATGGAAATCAATAATTATCTACAATTTAACGATAATGAATCCATTTTAAAAACTATACATATAAAAGAACCCAAATCCCTTGGTAAAACTTAAACATTACCATATTGGAAACATAACATATGAAATATATTGAAATAAGTTAAAACAAATGTGATAAATATAGTAGAATAGATAATAAAATTACCCAAAATTTATTAATATAATTATCTTCAGTGCCCATACTCTCAAATGAAGTATCTAGATTGAGGAGGGTGTGATTTTTAAGGAATTTGTTATAAAAATGTAATTAAAAAAACCATGTATTTCATGAACTATTTTCTATAATGGAAACTACAATGGTCTCCACCTCGATATGGTGCCTCTCAATATTATTATATTACCCTTTGGTAAAATGGTTTTCTATTTCCCGATTTTAATTATTTTTATGAATCATGGGATAATGTATATTTTAAAAATATAATGAAAACCATATATAGTAACCACACCATACACTATAAAATGGTGCACAATTTTCTGGCCTATGAAGAAACCATCATGACATGCCTCCTTACCACATTTTAAAAATCATATCAACTTCATCCCACCATTTTCTAGACTATTTCATGGAAATTATTTAGAAATAATTTTATTTTAACAATATTGAAATAGGTTTCCCATTGACAAACAATCAATATTAATAATTTATTGTATTTACTAGTGCACCCATTCCCATATGTGAATTCTTATGTTCCGTAAAAGAACTACACCATCCTTTATAGTGTTCAATAAATATAAATTCATAATTAGATATTATGTGATGTAATTAACTATAAAATATGAAATAATATCTCTTTAAATACAAATTTATCTAAATGCACTATAAAAACAAATCACCATTCACATCAACTCAAAAATGTGATATCAAAATTTCCACAACATTCTCTCAACATCTAATGAGATGCACCATAGCCCACACAACCCCATTCTATAGTGAAGTTTCCATCACTATGTGGATAAAATCTTGTAATTAATATATGGAACCACTACACACCCTCTCAGAATCTAAAAACACAATGAAAATAAAAATATATGGGTTATATAAATTTGTACCTTAATGAGAAACTAACGAATCAATATTCCTCTATAATAATTGAAAACCATGCCCAAAATGAATGATAGATGAAACAATTACCAATAAACATGATTCCACACAACTATCTCACTATAATAATAACACATCCAACTTTACATAGGGAAAAATTAAAAATTCATAAATCATCATCTACTATATCACATGACATGAAAGGTTAGAATATTGAATCTCTAAAAAATTAATCCTGGAATAATGAAATTTTTGGATATTTTATCCATGAATCCTTTTTAGGTGAATAGTTTAAAGAGAATCCATTTCACCACTAGATATGAATAAATTGTTTTAATTCCCTTGAAAATACCTTTTTCTAAGAGTTTATATGAAAAAATTGACTTTATACATTAAATAAAATTTATTTTTAGGTTTATATTACATTATTATGATATTAATAATAATATTAGTCTTATAGTTATAGATATTTATGACATAACCATTATATAGAAAACACAAATTCTCTAATGTCTACTATTCTACACTGTGTTATTTTTCCACCTAAAATAATTATTTTGAAATAGACATGTTTTTTTCTCAGATAAAGAATAATATTAACAATTAACATGATTTTATATTTTTCATTACCCAAAAATAAACATTGTGAAGAATAGTTTGAAATTTTGAATTAGAATATAAAATTTAGTAAGGAAAATAAGAAGTTTGAAATCATTTTCCCAATTAAAAATATAGAATCCCAGGAAATGTTTACCTTTACATATATTTTTTTATCTGACGTATGATATTAATTCCTCATGACAATCATGCTCACATTTTTATGAAATAAAACTATTAAAATGAGATATGTTTTATATAACATGTAGGAAAAATGAGAAATCACTATCATATATCTCTTACTTATAGAATAACTACCACAATTTTAGATGGAATAAAAAACATAGTTATAATTATAGTATCCATCATAGTTACCCTTGAAATATCAATCACCATTAAAGATGTAGTTACAATCATAATTATGTAGTGAACATTTATCATTATTATATATATATTAAACATTAATGTAAATTCTCAAAATATAAAGTTGAAAAAAATAGGTGAACATCATCTACTTCCATAATCTATTATACATATATAATGTGGATCAGTAATTATTAAAACCATATCATGCTAAATTTTGAGTTCTAATTCAGATCACCCCATCGTATAAGAAATACAATTCACATCTATTTAAAATATATAATAGTCAAGGACCATATCATTTTGAATAAATTTTATTCCATCACTTTTCATCGTATAAGAATTATAAAACTATATAGGCATTACATTTTCATTGGTGACTATTACATCGGTTTAATGATAAACTACGTAATATTTGTTAATTCAAAGATCATAATGTTTTTTATATTACAGAAATTATGATAATAAAAAAATTATACAAAATTAATAAATAATATTTATTTAAAGTGTTATTCATTTCCTTATTAAAGTCTGTGTTATTCCTAATACTTTTAATTGCCTTAAAATATAGATCATATAATGTGGTGAGATAAAATCCCGGTTAGTGGTGGATTAAGGGAGTGATTCAATAAAACATTGGTGACTATAGTAATTATAATCCCATAATAATAATAGTATCATAAACCTATTCCAGAAGAACACATTTCTGTATTTTCAGGGATTGTGCAAATTTATAATATTTAATTATCATGTCATGTTGCTAAAATAGAAAACATAGTTGTGAAAAGACATAACATCAGGTACATTGCTAAAATATGTTCAAAAATCATAACAACGTCGTTATGATAAATTATTGAATCATGTTCACGAATAGTACACATTATCATTTGTGATATATGAAATTAAAAATTTAATTAGAGGGATATATAAATATGGGAAAACCCATCACATCGAAAAAATACATAATTATTTATTACACATTTTACATATACCAATTGTTACCAAGAAATCACCCACAAAAAGAAATGGGTTTCTTAACGATTATATAAATCATTATTAAATTATTTAATTTGGGGCTCCAAAATGAATTTGGTGAATCATCTTTTAAATAAATATAATTATTCGTGAGTAAATTATAAAAACATAGAATGATTAAATTATGTGTTATGGAATTAAAATACTTTTGGAATATTAACATTTTTGGATTTAAAATTATGGTGGAAACATGTATATATAAAAAAATATTATACTAGTTATAATATTTTCCAATACAATTATACGAATAACAACACTGAATAGATCATGAATGTGAGATAACCCAATGAAAATGGTGTGTGTTTGAGAATCCCCTTAACATAACTATCTGTATATATTTTACATTTAAACTTTTATAATAATAGAAACATATTTATTAAAACATTGATATTGAATTGAATAATTTTCATTTTTAACTCAATTGATCTATTATATAAATTTTTATTATATTTATTAATTTTTGTTGTTAATGAGATGTCATAAGGATATCATCTTTTCCATAAAAATTCGTATTTCACTTCGATTTCGTTATTTTTTACAATTTTTTTACATATTCATAAAAAAAAAATTATCGATAAAATTTATATATTTATATTTTTAATATCATAAATAATGTATTGTGTCTAACCATATGTTTCATGATAATGAAATGATTGGTGATTTCATCATTGATGACTAAGTGACTATTTTTTGGACATTATCTAATGAGGGGGAAAATATAAGCTTGATATATATATAAATATATCATAATTATCATACATAATTTTTTTAACCATCATTAATATAATTTCATAATAATTTATAATAATTTATATAATATATAGTCTTCAATGGAATTCTAAAAAAGAATTAGAAGAAAATAAAAGAAAAGAACTGATAAAAATATTCAATTTCCTCAGTTTAATATCTCTTATATGAAACTAAAACTCTATTGATGATTAAATTTTTATTACATATGAATTAACATATGTATTTTAATGGAATTGAGTTGGATAACATGGGAGTATCAATCTCTTTTTTAGGTGACAGATAACATATTTTATAGTGGGAGAGAGTAGTTATTTTTATTTTACAAGTTGGAGATTTTAAAAATATCTTAATAATTAAAACAATATATAAAAGGTAAAAAATTTAGAAGATAATTTTTTACAATTTAAATAACAGAGATATAAGAAATAATGTTTATAAAATCTTTAAAACTTATTTTTTTCAAACATTTATTTTATTTAAAATGAAAATGAATTTTTTTTATTTTAGTGGATATATTTTGAATTTATGTTTAAAAAAATATTTTATTACATTAATTTAATAATATTGTACTTAGTAATTTCTGAATTTAATTTTATATATTATAAAATGTTTTTCTAAGAAACACATTAAAATATTATTTTCAAAAATATATTTTTTATTTTCAATGACATTTTAAATCATTATATTTATTATTTTTAGATTTATAATATTATAATTCTCATATAATAATAATGATAAATAATATTTATATCACATATTACTATCCTAAGGTTATATTACAATTCCAACGGTCATGTTATTTTTCCCAATTGGGAGGTTGTTATTTTTATTGGTTAGGTTACTATTCTAATAGTCGCATTATTATTCCAATGGTCACATAACCATATATAAATAATAATACATTGTATAACTCAATATTCACTACAAATACTCCCATGTATAAATATGTTTGTCATCGATTATTATTAATATTTTATGAACAATATTTTACCTTTCTATATTTTTATTTGTGGTTGATGATTCTAGGATATTAGGATGGTCCATATTTTCCCAAATTAGATTTTATATTTGATATTTTTTTCATGTTATAATATTACGAGTTGTCATTAGTTATGCGGATAAATAATTTAGTAATCATTATTAATGTATTAATGTTTTATTTTCTCTTATATATGTCATATGCCTA
The DNA here is from genome assembly GCA_963277665.1 of Viscum album. NCBI lineage: Eukaryota > Viridiplantae > Streptophyta > Magnoliopsida > Santalales > Viscaceae > Viscum > Viscum album. The sequence continues at coordinate 598,171 of CAUJRU010000252.1, forward strand.
TACAAATTATGTATTGAAAAATAATTTTTATTTATTTCATGATTAAAATTTATTTTATTATATCTAGGTTGATACTTTTTCCCTCTCACTAAAATTTATCCTTTAAAATTAAACTAATATTCTATGTTGACAATAGTGTATGGTACTTTTGTTTCAATGATTCCTTTGGTTCCCATATCACATCTTCAAACATATGTTAACTTCAAAGATCATTGACAAGAAGAGTATTATTATTTCATATATTTTTCTATCTATGGTCGATGATCAACATTATATTCTCCTCATAAGAGTGGTTAATTTTGTATTTTACCACCAAAAAATTTAGTAAATGAAATTTCATAAGTATGTACATACTTGGGAGATATATGTGGAACATTTCATTAACATGATACATATTTTTTGAAAGTTTAATAAAATAGGTCACCTATTTTATATGATCAATTTTGTAAATGGATTCAATTTACATAGCTATGATATTAGATTTATTTCAAAATATCATGACCCTCTACCATTGTGATTGTAAAATGATAATATTTTCTCAAAATAAATAACCAAATACCTTAAATATTTATCAGAATTCAACTTTGGATGACTCTAAAAATATTACAATTGATATAGTGCATACTAAAACAACTTTGTCATATGTTAACCAATATAAACTGCAAATATATTTTTACCCCAACATCTTCCAAATTATTTATATTTCTATATGGTTTCCAATATAGTTATTCAGATGGATACATTTGAATGCATATATATAAACTATTTTTATATAATAAGATAATTAATTGGATATTATAAACCCAAAAACCATTTAATTACATTGAGGTAGATCTCATCATGTCCTCTAGTTTTATAATATTGGTTTTATATTTCATATCAGTTTGGGGTGATTGGCCATACTAAAATTTTATTCAAAATTCAAATATTATTGATGAATTCTATAGAATTTATAAGTGAACCATTTATCATGATCAAATATTATCAAATGTGGATCCCATAATGCCTCATGACCTTATTCGTATATCACCCCAGATTGTTTATGTGATAATTATTCATAAATTACAATGAAGTTTGAATAGATAGTGACTTGATCCACCACAACCCAAGTCTTATAATTCGGTTGGTATGCATTTTATATAATATATATCAATTACATAGTTACATTATAACATTTACATATGATGGTATTCACTAGATTACTCGTGAGTTTTTGATAATTTCTGACATCTTTAATTTTTTAACATTCTATGAAATTTTAAGTGTACTTATTGATCTATTTTTTCACATTTTCAAACCAGATGTTCTAAAACATTAAATGATACATAGTTGCAATTACATGAAGTATGGAAAAATATCGGTATGTGGATAATATACTACCTCGCTCATTATCTATGACAAGGAACAGACATGAATCCTAGTTTTATACTGAATCAAACCATCCACATCGATTTGGAATTCATATAGATTAACATTATTTAAAACATTAAAATTATTTTGATTTTCTAGACCATTCCTTTGTTCCCCCGTGTTCTTCTATCCAATAAAGGCTTCGAAAATCATTTGGTAATTCTTCATGGTATTCACTACCATTATGATTTAAAAATTTATCATTTAAATTACCATGAAAATATTGTCTACTTCAATCTACATAATTGATAATAAAGAATCTTGTTTTTTAATAATAGAATCATATTTTTTTCATTATTCCCGAAACGTAGTGCGTACTAAAATAAAAATATTTGATAGGCACTAACCTTCTTTTATTACTGAAGTTTAGGTCCTTCTAGGCGTACATATTCCTTAGACACATGTGATCAGTATATGTTT